>JAVIAB010000160.1:0-335259 GCA_032433765.1 Megaustenia siamemsis
AAGGCATGTCCTGGAGCTAGAACACAAGAAATGAAGGCATGTCCTGGAGCTAGAACACAAGAAATGAAGGCATGTCCTGGAGCTAGAACACAAGAAATGAAGGCATGTCCTGGAGCTAGAACACAAGAAATGAAGCATGTCCTGGAGCTAGAACACAAGAAATGAAGGCATGTCCTGGAGCTAGAACACAAGAAATGAAGGCATGTCCTGGAGCTAGAACACAAGAAATGAAAGCATGTCCTGGAGCTAGAACACAAGAAATGAAGGCATTTCCTGGAGCTAGAACACAAGAAATGAAGCATGTCCTGGAGCTAGAACACAAGAAATAAAGGCATGTCCTGGAGCTAGAACACAAGAAATGAAGGCATGTCCTGGAGCTAGAACACAAGAAATGAAGCATGTCCTGGAGCTAGAACACAAAAATGAAGGCATGTCCTGGAGCTAGAACACAAGAAATGAAGGCATGTCCTGGAGCTAGAAACAAGAAATGAAGGCATGTCCTGGAGCTAGAACACAAGAAATGAAGGCATGTTCTGGAGCTAGAACACAAGAAATGAAAGCATGTCCTGGAGCTAGAACACAAGAAATGAAGGCATGTCCTGGAGCTAGAACACAAGAAATGAAGGCATGTCCTGGAGCTAGAACACAAGAAATGAAGGCATGTCCTGGAGCTAGAACAAGAAATGAAGGCATGTCCTGGAGCTAGAACACAAGAAATAAAGGCATGTCCTGGAGCTAGAACACAAGAAATGAAAGGCATGTCCTGGAGCTAGAACACAAGAAATGAAGGCATGTCCTGGAGCTAGACACAAGAAATGAAGGCATGTCCTGGAGCTAGAACACAAGAAATGAAAGGCATGTCTGGAGCTAGAACACAAGAAATGAAGGCATGTCCTGGAGCTAGAACACAAGAAATGAAGGCATGTCCTGGAGCTAGAACACAAGAAATGAAGGCATGTCCTGGAGCTAGACACAACAAGAACAACAAAATGAAGGCATGTCCTGGAGCTAGAACACAAGAAATGAAGGCATGTCCTGGAGCTAGAACACAAGAAATGAAGGCATGTCCTGGAGCTAGAACACAAGAAATGAAGGCATGTCCTGGAGCTAGAACACAAGAAATGAAGGCATGTCCTGGAGCTAGAACACAAGAAATGAAGGCATGTCCTGGAGCTAGAACACAAGAAATGAAGGCATGTTCTGGAGCTAGAACACAAGAAATGAAAGCATGTCCTGGAGCTAGAACACAAGAAATGAAGGCATGTCCTGGAGCTAGAACACAAGAAATGAAGGCATGTCCTGGAGCTAGAACACAAGAAATGAAGGCATGTCCTGGAGCTAGAACACAAGAAATGAAGGCATGTCCTGGAGCTAGAACACAAGAAATGAAGGCATGTCCTGGAGCTAGAACACAAGAATTAAAGGCATGTCCTGGAGCTAGAACACAAGAAATGAAGGCATGTCCTGGAGCTAGAACACAAGAAATGAAAGCATGTCCTGGAGCTAGAACAAAGAAATGAAGGCATGTCCTGGAGCTAGAACACAAGAAATGAAGGCATGTCCTGGAGCTAGAACACAAAAATGAAAGCATGTCCTGGAGCTAGAACACAAGAAATGAAGGCATGTCCGGAGCTAGAACACAAGAATGAAGGCATGTCCTGGAACTAGAACACAAGAAATGAAAGCATGTCCTGGAGCTAGAACACAAGAAATGAAAGCATGTCCTGGAGCTAGAAACAAGAAATGAAAGCATGTCCTGGAGCTAGAACACAAGAAATGAAGGCATGTCCTGGAGCTAGAACACAGAAAAAAGCATGTCCTGGAGCTAGAACACAAGAAATGAAGGCATGTCCTGGAGCTAGAACACAAGAAATGAAGCATGTCCTGGAGCTAGAACACAAGAAATGAAGGCATGTCCTGGAGCTAGAACACAAGAAATGAAGGCATGTCCTGGAGCTAGAACACAAGAAATGAAAGCATGTCCTGGAGCTAGAACACAAGAAATGGGCATGTCCTGGAGCTAGAACACAATATATGAAAGCATGTCCTGGAGCTAGGAACAAGAAATGAAGGCATTTCCTGGAACTAGAACACAAGAAATGAAGGCATGTCCTGGAGATAGAACACAAGAAATAAAGGCATGTACAAGGAGCTAGAACACAAGAAATGAAGGCATGTCTGAAGCTCGGAACACAAGAAATGAAGGCATGTCCTGGAGCTAGAACACAAGAAATGAAGGCATGTCCTGGAGCTAGAACACAAGAAATGAAGGCATGTCCTGGAGCTAGAACAAAGAAATGAAGGCATGTCCTGGAGCTAGAACACAAGAAATAAAGGCATGTAACTAAATGAAAATACATGGAGCTAGAACACAAGAAATGAAGGCATGTCCTAGAGCTAGAACACAAGAAATGAAGGCATGTCCTGGAGCTAGAACACAAGAAATGAAGGCATGTCTGGAGCTAGAACACAAGAAATGAAGGCATGTCCTGGAGCTAGAACACAAGAAATGAAGGCATGTCCTGGAGCTAGAACACAAGAAATGAAGGCATGTCCTGGAGCTAGAACACAAGAAATAAAGGCATGTCCTGGAGCTAGAACACAAGAAATGAAGGCATGTCCTGGAGCTAGAAACAAGAAAAAAATGTGTCTGGAGCTAGAACACAAGAAATAAGGCATGTCCTGGAGCTAGAACACAAGAAATGAAGGCATGTCCTGGAGCTAGAACAAGAAATGAAGGCATGTCCTGGAGCTAGAACACAAGAAATGAAGGCATGTCCTGGAGCTAGAACACAAGAAATGAAGCATGTCCTGGAGCTAGAACACAAGAAATGAAAGCATGTCCTGGAACTAGAACACAAGAAATGAAGGCATGTCCTGGAGCTAGAACACAAGAAATGAAAGCATGTCCTGGAGCTAGAACACAAGAAATGAAGGCATGTCTGGAGCTAGAACACAAGAAATGAAGGCATGTCCTGGAGCTAGAACACAAGAAATGAAGGCATGTCTGGAGCTAGAACACAAGAAATGAAAGCATGTCCTGGAGCTAGAACACAAGAAATGAAAGATGTCCTGGAGCTAGAACACAAGAAATAAAGCATGTCCTGGAGCTAGAACACAAGAAATGAAGGCATGTCCTGGAGCTAGAACACAAGAAATGAAGGCATGTCCTGGAGCTAGAACACAAGAAATGAAAGCATGTTCTGGAGCTAGAACACAAGAAATGAAGGCATGTCCTGGAGCTAGAACACAAGAAATGAAGGCATGTCCTGGAGCTAGAACACAAGAAATGAAGGCATGTCCTGGAGCTAGAACACAAGAATGAAGGCATTTCCTGGAGCTAGAACACAAGAAATGAAGGCATGTCCTGGAGCTAGGACACAAGAAATAAAGGCATGTCCTGGAGCTAGAACACAAGAAATGAAGGCATGTCCTAGAGCTAGAACACAAGAAATTAAGGCATGTCCTGGAGCTAGGACACAAGAAATGAAGGCATGTCCTGGAGCTAGAACACAAGAAATGAAGGCATGTCCTGGAGCTAGAACACAAGAAATGAAGCATGTCCTGGAGCTAGAACACAAGAAATGAAGGCATGTCCTGGAGCTAGAACACAAGAAATAAGGCATGTCCTGGAGCTAGAACACAAGAAATGAAGGCATGTCCTGGAGCTAGAACACAAGAAATGAAGGCATGTCCTAGAGCTAGAACACAAGAAATGAAGGCATGTCCTGGAGCTAGAACACAAGAAATGAAGGCATGTCCTGGAGCTAGAACACAAGAAATGAAGGCATGTCCTGGAGCTAGAACACAAGAAATAAGGCATGTCCTGGAGCTAGAACACAAGAAATGAAAGCATGTCCTGGAGCTAAAACACGAAATGAAAGCATAACCTGGAGCTAGAAAACAAGAAATTAAAAGCATGTCCTGGAGCTAGAACACAAGAAATGAAGGCATGTCCTGGAACTAGAACACAAGAAATGAAGGCATGTCCTGGAGCTAGAACACAAGAAATGAAGGCATGTCCTGGAGCTAGAACACAAGAAATGAAGGCATGTCCTGGAGCTAGAACACAAGAAATGAAGGATGTCCTGGAGCTAGAACACAAGAAATGAAGGCATGTCCTGGAGCTAGAACACAAGAAATGAAAGCATGTCCTGGAGCTAGAACACAAGAAATGAAGGCATGTCCTGGAGCTAGAACACAAAAATGAAGGCATGTCCTGGAGCTAGAACACAGAAATAAAAGCATGTCCTGGAGCTAGAACACAAGAAATGAAGGCATGTCCTGGAGCTAGAACACAAGAAATGAAGGCATGTCCTGGAGCTAGAACACAAGAAATAAAGGCATGTCCTGAAAGTAGAACACAAGAAATGAAGGCATGTTTGGAGCTAGAACACAAGAAATGAAAGCATGTCCTGGAGCTATAGCACAAGAAATGAAAGCATGTCTGGAGCTAGAACACAAGAATTAAAGCATGTCCTGGAGCTAGAACACAAGAAATGAAGGCATGTCTGGAACTAGAACACAAGAAATAAAGGCATGTCCTGGAGCTAGAACACAAGAAATGAAGGCATGTCCTGGAGCTAGAACACAAGAAATGAAGGCATGTCCTGGAGCTAGAACACAAGAAATGAAAGCATGTTCTGGAGCTAGAACACAAGAAATGAATGCATGTACAAGGAGCTAGAACACAAGAAATGAAGGCATGTCCTGGAGCTAGACACAAGAAATGAAGGCATGTCCTGGAGCTAGAACACAAGAAATGAAGGCATGTCCTGGAGCTAGAACACAAGAATTGAAGGCATTTCCTGGAGCTAGACACAAGAAATGAAGGCATGTCCTGGAGCTAGGACACAAGAAATAAAGGCATGTCCTGGAGCTAGAACACAAGAAATGAAGGCATGTCCTGGAGCTAGAACACAAGAAATAAGGCATGTCCTGGAGCTAGAACACAAGAAATGAAGGCATGTCCTGGAGCTAGAACACAAGAAATGAAGGCATGTCCTGGAGCTAGAACACAAGAAATGAAGCATGTCCTGGAGCTAGAACACAAGAAAGAAGGCATGTCCTGGAGCTAGAACACAAGAAATGAAGGCATGTCCTGGAGCTAGAACAAGAAATGAAAGCATGTCTGGAGCTAAAACACAAGAAATGAAAGCATGTCCTGGAGCTAGAACACAAGAAATTAAAGCATGTCTGGAGCTAGAACACAAGAAATGAAGGCATGTCCTGGAACTAGAACACAAGAAATGAAGGCATGTCCTGGAGCTAGAACACAAGAAATGAAGGCATGTCCTGGAGCTAGAACACAAGAAATGAAGGCATGTCCTGGAGCTAGAACACAAGAAATGAAGGCATGTCCTGGAGCTAGAACACAAGAAATGAAGGCATGTCCTGGAGCTAGAACACAAGAAATGAAGGCATGTTCTGGAGCTAGAACACAAGAAATGAAGGCATGTCCTGGAGCTAGAACACAAGAAATGAAGGCATGTCCTGGAGCTAGAACACAAGAAAAAAAGGCATGTCCTGGAGCTAGAACACAAGAAATGAAGGCATGTCCTGGAGCTAGAACACAAGAAATGAAGGCATGTCCTGGAACTAGAACACAAGAAATGAAGGCATGTCCTGGAGCTAGAACACAAGAAATGAAGGCATGTCCTGGAGCTAGAACACAAGAAATGAAGGCATGTCCTGGAGCTAGAACACAAGAAATGAAAGCATGTTCTGGAGCTAGAAACAAGAAATGAAGGCATGTCCTGGAGCTAGAACACAAGAAATGAAAGCATGTCCTGGAGCTAGGACACAAGAAATGAAGCATTGCTGGAGCTAGAACACAAGAAATGAAGGCATGTCCTGGAGCTAGAACACAAGAAATAAAAGCATGTCCTGGAGCTAGAACACAAGAAATGAAGGCATGTCCTGGAGCTAGGACACAAGAAATGAAGGCATGTCCTGGAGCTAGAACACAAGAAATGAAGGCATGTCCTGGAGCTAGAACACAAGAAATGAAGGCATGTCCTGGAGCTAGAACACAAGAAATGAAGGCATGTCCTGGAGCTAGAACACAAGAAATGAAGGCATGTCCTGGAGCTAGAACACAAGAAATGAAAGCATGTCCTGGAGCTAGAACACAAGAAATGAAGGCATGTCCTGGAGCTAGAACACAAGAAATGAA
This sequence comes from Megaustenia siamemsis, assembly GCA_032433765.1. NCBI lineage: Eukaryota > Metazoa > Mollusca > Gastropoda > Stylommatophora > Ariophantidae > Megaustenia > Megaustenia siamemsis. The sequence goes on from JAVIAB010000160.1 coordinate 6,176, forward strand.
GGCATGTCCTGGAGCTAGAACACAAGAAATGAAGGCATGTCCTGGAGCTAGAACACAAGAAATGAAGGCATGTCCTGGAGCTAGAACACAAGAAATAAAGGCATGTCCTGGAGCTAGAACACAAGAAATGAAGCATGTCCTGGAGCTAGAACACAAGAAATGAAGGCATGTCCTGGAGCTAGAACACAAGAAATGAAGGCATGTCCTGGAGCTAGAACACAAGAAATAAAAGCATGTACAAGGAGCTAGAACACAAGAAATGAAGGCATGTCCTGGAGCTAGAACACAAGAAATGAAGGCATGTCCTGGAGCTAGAACACAAGAAATGAAGGCATGTCCTGGAGCTAGAACACAAGAAATCAAGGATGTCCTGGAGCTAGAACACAAGAAATGAAGACATGTCCTGGAGCTAGAACACAAGAAATGAAGGCATGTCCTGGAGCTAGAACACAAGAAATAAAGCATGTCCTGGAGCTAGAACACAAGAAATGAAGGCATGTCCTGGAGCTAGAACACAAGAAATGAAGGCATGTCCTGGAGCTAGAACACAAGAAATGAAGGCATGTCCTGGAGCTAGAACACAGAAATGAAAGCATGTCCTGGAGCTAGAACACAAGAAATGAAGGCATGTCCTGGAGCTAGAACACAAGAAATGAAGGCATGTCCTGGAGCTAGAACACAAGAAATGAAGGCATGTCTTAGAGCTAGAACACAAGAAATGAAGGCATGTCCTGAAGCTAGAACACAAGAAATGAAAGCATGTCCTGGAGCTAGAACACAAGAATTGAAGGCATGTCCTGGAGCTAGAACACAAGAAATGAAAGCATGTCCTGGAGCTAGAACACAAGAAATGAAGGCATGTCCTGGAGCTAGAACACAAGAAATGAAGGCATGTCCTGGAGCTAGAACACAAGAAATGAAGGCATGTCCTGGAGCTAAAACACAAAAATGAAAGCATGTCCTGGAGCTAGAACACAAGAAATGAAGGCATGTCCTGGAGCTAGAACACAAGAAATGAAGGCATGTCCTGGAGCTAGAACACAAGAAATGAAAGCATGTCCTGGAGCTAGAACACAAGAAATGAAAGCATGTCCTGGAGCTAGAACACAAGAAATAAAGCATGTTGGAGCTAGAACACAAGAAATGAAGGCATGTCCTGGAGCTAGAACACAAGAAATGAAGGCATGTCCTGGAGCTAGAACACAAGAAATGAAGGCATGTCCTGGAGCTAGAACACAAGAAATGAAGGCATGTCCTGGAGCTAGAACACAAGAAATGAAGGCATGTCCTGGAGCTAGAACACAAGAAATGAAGGCATGTCCTGGAGCTAGAACACAAGAAATGAAAGCATGTCCTGGAGCTAGAACACAAGAAATGAGGCATGTCCTGGAGCGAACACAAGAAATGAAAGCATGTCCTGGAGCTAGGACACAAGAAATGAAGGCATTGCTGGAGCTAGAACACAAGAAATGAAGGCATGTCCTGGAGATAGAACACAAGAAATAAAGCATGTCAAGGAGCTAGAACACAAGAAATGAAGGCATGTCCTGAAGCTCGGACACAAGAAATGAAGGCATGTCCTGGAGATAGAACACAAGAAATGAAGGCATGTCCTGGAGTTAGAACACAAGAAATGAAGGCATGTCCTGGAGCTACGACACAAGAAATGAAGGCATGACCTGGAGCTAGAACACAAGAAATAAAGGCATGTCCTGGAGCTAGAACACAAGAAATGAAGGCATGTCCTGGAGCTAGAACACAAGAAATGAAGGCATGTCCTGGAGCTAGAACACAAGAAATGAAGGCATGTCCTGGAGCTAGAACACAAGAAATGAAGGCATGTCCTGGAGCTAGAACACAAGAAATGAAGAGCATGCCTGGAGCTAGAACACAAGAAATGAAGGCATGTCCTGGAGCTAGAACACAAGAAATAAAGGCATGTCCTGGAGCTAGAACACAAGAAATGAAGGCATGTCCTGGAGCTAGAACACAAGAAATGAAGGCATGTCCTGGAGCTAGAACACAAGAAATGAAGGCATGTCCTGGAGCTAGAACACAAGAAATGAAGGCATGTCCTGGAGCTAGAACACAAGAAATGAAGGCATGTCCTGGAGCTAGAACACAAGAAATGAAGGCATGTTCTGGAGCTAGAACACAAGAAATGAAAGCATGTCCTGGAGCTAGAACACAAGAAATGAAGGCATGTCCTGGAGCTAGAACACAAGAAATAAAAGCATGTCCTGGAGCTAGAACACAAGAAATTAAGGCATGTCTTAGAGCTAGAACACAAGAAATGAAGGCATGTCCTGGAGCTAGAACACAAGAAATGAAGGCATGTCCTGGAGCTAAAACACAAGAAATGAAAGCATGTCCTGGAGCTAGAACACAAGAAATGAAGGAATGTCCGGAGCTAGAACACAAGAAATAAAGGCATGTCCTGGAGCTAGAACACAAGAAATGAAGGCATGTCCTGGAGCTAGAACACAAGAAATGAAGGCATGTCCTGGAGCTAGAACACAAGAAATGAAAGCATGTTCTGGAGCTAGAACACAAGAAATGAAGGCATGTCTGGAGCTAGAACACAAGAAATGAAGGCATGTCCTGGAGCTAGAACACATGAAATGAAGGCATGTCCTGGAGTTAGAACACAAGAATTGAATTCATTCCTGGAGCTACGACACAAGAAATGAAGGCATGTCCTGGAGCTAGGACACAAGAAATAAAGGCATGTACAAGGAGCTAGAATACAAGAAATGAAGGCATGTCCTATAGATAGGACACAAGAAATTAAGGCATGTCCTGGAGCTAGGACACAAGAAATGAAGGCATGTCCTGGAGCTAGTACACTAGAAATCAAGGAATGTCCTGGAGCTAGAACACAAGAAATGAAGACATGTGCCTTGGAGCTAGAATACAAGAAATGAAGGCATATCCTGGAGCTAGAACACAAGAAATAAAGGCATGACCTGGAGCTAGGACACAAGAAATGAAGGCATGTCCTGGAACTAGAACGCTAGAAATGAAGGCATTTCCTAGAGCTAGAACACAAGAAATGAAGGCATGTCCTGGAGCTAGAACACAAGAAATGAAGGCATGTCCTGGAGCTAGAACACAAGAAATAAAGGCATGTCCTGGAGCTAGAACACAAGAAATAAAGGCATGTCCTGGAACTAGAATACAAGAAATGAAAGCATGTCCTGGAGTTAAAACACGAGAAATGAAAGCATAACCTGGAGCTAGAAAACACGAAATTAAAGCATGTCCTGGAGCTAGAACACAAGAAAGGAAGGCATGTCCTGGAACTAGAACGCTAGAAATGAAGGCATTTCTTAGAGCTAGAACACAAGAAATGAAGGCATGTCCTGGAGCTAGAACACAAGAGATGAAGGCATGTCCTGGAGCTAGAACACAAGAAATGAAGGAATGTCCTGGAGCTACAACACAAGAAATGAAGGCATGTCCTGGAGCTAGAACACAAGAAATGAAAGCATGTCCTGGAGCTAGAACACAAGAAATGTAGGCATGTCCTGGAGCTGCAACACAAAAAATGAAGGCATGTCCTGGAGCTAGAACACAAGAAATAAAAGCATGTCCTGGATCTAGAACACAAGAAATGATGGCATGTCCTGGAGCTAGAACACAAGAAATTAAGACATGTCTTAGAGATAGAACACAAGATATAAAGGCATGTCCTGAAAGTAGAACACAAGAAATGAAGGCATGTTCTGGAGCTAGAACACAAGAAATGAAAGCATGCCCTGGAGCTATAGCACAAGAAATGAAAGCATGTCCTGGAGCTAGAACACAAGAAATTAAAGCATGTCATAGAGCTAGAACACAAGCATTATAGGAATGTCTGGGAACTAGAACACAAGAAATAAAGGCATGTCCTGGAGCTAGAACACAAGAAATGAAGGCATGTCCTGGAGCTAGAACACAAGCAATGAAGGCATGTCCTGGAGCTAGAACACAAGAAATGAAAGCATGTTCTGCAGCTAGAACACAAGAAATTAATGCATGTACAAGGACTAGAATACAAGAAATGAAGGCATGTCCTGAAGCTCGGACACAAGAAATGAAGGCATGTCCTGGAGATAGAACACATGAAATGAAGGCATGTCCTGGAGTTAGAACACAAGAATTGAATTCATTTCCTGGAGCTACGACACAAGAAATGAAGGCATGACCTGGAGCTAGGACACAAGAAATAAAGGCATGTACAAGGAGCTAGAATACAAGAAATGAAGGCATGTCCTAGAGCTAGGACACAAGAAATTAAGGCATGTCCTGGAGCTAGGACACAAGAAATTAAGGCATGTCCTGGAGCTAGTACACAAGAAATCAAGGCATTTCCTGGAGTTAAAACACGAAAAATGAAAGCATGTTCTGGAGTTAAAACACAAGAAATGAAGGCATGTCCTGGAGCTAGAACACAAGAAATGAAGGCATGTCCTGGAACTAGAATACAAGAAATGAAAGCATGTCCTGGAGTTAAAACACAAGAAATGAAAGCATAACCTGGAGCTAGAAAACACGAAATTAAAGCATGTCCTGGTGCTAGAACACAAGAAAGGAAGGCATGTCCTGGAACTAGAACGCTAGAAATGAAGGCATTCCTAGAGCTAGAACACAAGAAATGAAGGCATGTCCTGGAGCTAGAACACAAGAGATGAAGGCATGTCCTGGAGCTAGAACACAAGAAATGAAGGAATGTCCTGGAGCTACAACACAAGAAATGAAGGCATGTCCTGGAGCTAGAACACAAGAAATGAAAGCATGTCCTGGAGCTAGAACACAAGAAATGTGGCATGTCCTGTAGCTGCAACACAATATATGAAAGCATGTCCTGGAGCTAGGACACAAGAAATGAAGGCATTTGCTGGAACTAGAACACAAGAAATGAAGGCATGTCCTGGAGATAGAACACAAGAAATAAAGGCATGTACAAGGACCTAGAATACAAGAAATGAAGGCATGTCCTGAAGCTCGGACACAAGAAATGAAGGCATGTCCTGGAGATAGAACACATGAAATGAAGGCATGTCCTGGAGTTAGAACACAAGAATTGAATTCATTCCTGGAGCGACGACACAAGAAATGAAGGCATGACCTGGAGCTAGGACACAAGAAATAAAGGCATGTACAAGGAGCTAGAATACAAGAAATGAAGGCATGTCCTAGAGCTAGGACACAAGAAATTAAGACATGTCCTGGAGCTAGGACACAAGAAATGAAGTCATGTCCTGGAGCTAGTACACAAGAAATCAAGGAATGTCCTGGAGCTAGAACACAAGAAATGAAGACATGTGCCTTGGAGCTAGAACACAAGAAATGAAGGCATATCCTGGAACTAGAACACAAGAAATAAAGGCATGACCTGGAGCTAGGACACAAGAAATGAAGGCATGTCCTGGAACTAGAACGCAAGAAATTAAGGCATTTCCTAGAGCTAGAACACAAGAAATGAAGGCATGTCCTGGAGCTAGAACACAAGAGATGAAGGCATGTCCTGGAGCTATAACACAAGAAATGAAGGAATGTCCTGGAGCTACAACACAAGAAATGAAGGCATGTTCTGGAGCTAGAACACAAGAAATGAAAGCATGTCATGGAACTAGAACACAAGAAATGAAGGCATGTCCTGGAATAGAACACAAGAAACAAAAGCATGTCCTGGAGCTAGAACACAAGAAATTGAAGGCATGTCTTAGAGCTAGAACACAAGATATGAAGGCATGTCCTGAAACTAGAACACAAGAAATGAAGGCATGTTCTGGAGCTAAAACACAAGAAATTAAAGCATGTCATAGAGCTAGAACACAAGCATAAGGAATGTCCGGGAACTAGAACACAAGAAATAAAGGCATGTCCTGGAGCTAGAACACAAGAAATGAAGGCATGTCCTGGAGCTAGAACACAAGAAATGAAGGCATGTCCTGGAGCTAGAACACAAGAAATGAAGCATGTCTGGAGCTAGAACACAAGAAATTAAGGCATGTCCTGGAGCTAGAACACAAGAAATGAAGGCATGTCCTGGAGATAGAACACATGAAATGAAGGCATGTCCTGGAGTTAGAACACAAGAATTGAATTCATTTCCTGGAGCTACGACACAAGAAATGAAGGCATGACCTGGAGCTAGGACACAAGAAATAAAGGCATGTACAAGGAGCTAGAATACAAGAAATGAAGGCATGTCCTATAGATAGGACACAAGAAATTAAGGCATGTCCTGGAGCTAGGACAAGAAATGAAGGCATGTCCTGGAGCTAGTACACTAGAAATCAAGGAATGTCCTGGAGCTAGAACACAAGAAATGAAGGACATGTGCCTTGGAGCTAGAATACAAGAAATGAAGGCATATCCTGGAGCTAGAACACAAGAAATAAAGGCATGTCCTGGAGCTAGAACACAAGAAATGAAGGCATGTCCTGGAACTAGAACACAAGAAATGAAGGCATGTCCTGGAGCTAGAACACAAGAAATGAAGGCATGTCCTGGAGCTAGAACACAAGAAATGAAGGCATGTCCTGGAGCTAGAACACAAGAAATAAAGGCATGTCCTGGAGCTAGAACACAAGAAATGAAAGGCATGTCCTGGAACTAGAATACAAGAAATGAAAGCATGTCCTGGAGTTAAACACGAGAAATGAAAGCATAACTGGAGCTAGAAAACACGAAATTAAGGCATGTCCTGGAGCTAGAACACAAGAAATGAAGGCATGTCCTGGAACTAGAACACAAGAAATGAAGGCATTCTTAGAGCTAGAACACAAGAAATGAAGGCATGTCCTGGAGCTAGAACACAAGAAATGAAGGCATGTCCTGGAGCTAGAACACAAGAAATGAAGGCATGTCCTGGAGCTAGAACACAAGAAATGAAGGCATGTCCTGGAGCTAGAACACAAGAAATGAAAGCATGTCCTGGAGCTAGAACACAAGAAATGTAGGCATGTCCTGGAGCTAGAACACAAAAAATGAAGGCATGTCCTGGAGCTAGAACACAAGAAATAAAAGCATGTCCTGGAGCTAGAACACAAGAAATGAAGGCATGTCCTGGAGCTAGAACACAAGAAATTAAGACATGTCTTAGAGCTAGAACACAAGATATAAAGGCATGTCCTGAAAGTAGAACACAAGAAATGAAGGCATGTTCTGGAGCTAGAACACAAGAAATGAAGCATGCCCTGGAGCTATAACACAAGAAATGAAAGCATGTCCTGGAGCTAGAACACAAGAAATAAAGCATGTCATAGAGCTAGAACACAAGCTTATAGGAATGTCTGGAGCTAGAACACAAGAAATAAAGGCATGTCCTGGAGCTAGAACACAAGAAATGAAGGCATGTCCTGGAGCTAGAACACAAGAAATGAAGGCATGTCCTGGAGCTAGAACACAAGAAATGAAAGCATGTTCTGGAGCTAGAACACAAGAAATTAAGGCATGTACAAGGACCTAGAACACAAGAAATGAAGGCATGTCCTGAAGCTAGGACACAAGAAATGAAGGCATGTCCTGGAGATAGAACACAAGAAATGAAGGCATGTCCTGGAGCTAGAACACAAGAATGAATTCATGTCCTGGAGCTACGACACAAGAAATGAAGGCATGACCTGGAGCTAGGACACAAAAATAAAGGCATGTACAAGGAGCTAGAACACAAGAAATGAAGGCATGTCCTGGAGCTAGGACACAAGAAATGAAGGCATGTCCTGGAGCTAGAACACAAGAAATTAAGGCATGTCCTGGAGCTAGAACACAAGAAATGAAGGCATGTCCTGGAGCTAGAACACAAGAAATGAAGGCATGTGTCCTGGAGCTAGAACACAAGAAATGAAGGCATGTCCTGGAGCTAGAACACAAGAAATAAAGGCATGTCCTGGAGCTAGGACACAAGAAATGAAGGCATGTCCTGGAACTAGAACACAAGAAATGAAGGCATGTCCTGGAGCTAGAACACAAGAAATGAAGGCATGTCCTGGAGCTAGAACACAAGAAATGAAGGCATGTCCTGGAGCTAGAACACAAGAAATGAAGAGCATTCCTGGAGCTAGAACACAAGAAATGAAGGCATGTTCTGGAGCTAGAACACAAGAAATGAAGGCATGTCCTGGAGCTAGAACACAAGAAATGAAGGCATGTCCTGGAGCTAGAACACAAGAATGAAGGCATGTCCTGGAGCTACGACACAAGAAATGAAGGCATGTCCTGGAGCTAGGACACAAGAAATAAAGGCATGTCCTGGAGCTAGAACACAAGAAATGAAGGCATGTCCTGGAGATAGAACACAAGAAATTAAGGCATGTCCTGGAGCTAGGACACAAGAAATGAAGGCATGTCCTGGAGCTAGAACACAAGAAATGAAGGATGTCCTGGAGCTAGAACACAAGAAATGAAGGCATGTCCTGGAGCTAGAACACAAGAAATGAAGGCATGTCCTGGAGCTAGAACACAAGAAATAAAGGCATGTCCTGGAGCTAGAACACAAGAAATGAAGGCATGTCCTGGAACTAGAACACAAGAAATGAAGGCATGTCCTAGAGCTAGAACACAAGAAATGAAGGCATGTCCTGGAGCTAGAACACAAGAAATGAAGGCATGTCCTGGAGCTAGAACACAAGAAATGAAGGCATGTCCTGGAGCTAGAACACAAGAAATAAAGGCATGTCCTGGAGCTAGAATACAAGAAATGAAAGCATGTCCTGGAGTTAAAACACGAGAAATGAAAGCATAACCTGGAGCTAGAAAACACGAAATTAAAGCATGTCCTGGAGCTAGAACACAAGAAAGGAAGGCATGTCCTGGAACTAGAACACAAGAAATGAAGGCATTTCCTAGAGCTAGAACACAAGAAATGAAGGCATGTCCTGGAGCTAGAACACAAGAGATGAAGGCATGTCCTGGAGCTAGAACACAAGAAATGAAGGAATGTCCTGGAGCTAGAACACAAGAAATGAAGGCATGTCCTGGAGCTAGAACACAAGAAATGAAAGCATGTCCTGGAGCTAGAAACACAAGAAATGAAGGCATGTCCTGGAGCTGAACACAAAAAATGAAGGCATGTCCTGGAGCTAGAACACAAGAAATAAAAGCATGTCCTGGAGCTAGAACACAAGAAATGAAGGCATGTCCTGGAGCTAGAACACAAGAAATTAAGACATGTCTTAGAGATAGAACACAAGATATGAAGGCATGTCCTGAAAGTAGAACACAAGAAATGAAGGCATGTTCTGGAGCTAGAACACAAGAAATGAAAGCATGCCCTGGAGCTATAGCACAAGAAATGAAAGCATGTCCTGGAGCTAGAACACAAGAAATTAAAGCATGTCATAGAGCTAGAACACAAGCATTAAGGAATGTCTGGAACTAGAACACAAGAAATAAAAAAAGGCATGTCCTGGAGCTAGAACACAAGAAATGAAGGCATGTCCTGGAGCTAGAACACAAGAAATGAAGGCATGTCCTGGAGCTAGAACACAAGAAATGAAAGCATGTCCTGGAGCTAGAACACAAGAAATTAAGGCATGTACAAGGAGCTAGAATACAAGAAATGAAGGCATGTCCTGAAGCTAGGACACAAGAAATGAAGGCATGTCCTGGAGATAGAACACATGAAATGAAGGCATGTCCTGGAGCTAGAACACAAGAATGAATTCATTTCCTGGAGCTACGACACAAGAAATGAAGGCATGACCTGGAGCTAGGACACAAGAAATAAAGGCATGTACAAGGAGCTAGAATACAAGAAATGAAGGCATGTCCTGGAGCTAGGACACAAGAAATGAAGGCATGTCCTGGAGCTAGGACACAAGAAATGAAGGCATGTCCTGGAGCTAGAACACAAGAAATGAAGGCATGTCCTGGAGCTAGAACACAAGAAATGAAGGCATGTGTCTGGAGCTAGAACACAAGAAATGAAGGCATGTCCTGGAGCTAGAACACAAGAAATAAAGGCATGTCCTGGAGCTAGAACACAAGAAATGAAGGCATGTCCTGGAGCTAGAACACAAGAAATGAAGGCATGTCCTGGAGCTAGAACACAAGAAATGAAGGCATGTCCTGGAGCTAGAACACAAGAAATGAAGGCATGTCCTGGAGCTAGAACACAAGAAATGAAGGCATGTCCTGGAGCTAGAACACAAGAAATAAAGCATGTCCTGGAGCTAGAACACAAGAAATGAAAGCATGTCCTGGAGCTAAACACAAGAAATGAAGGCATGTCCTGGAGCTAGACACACGAAATTGAAAGCATGTCCTGGAGCTAGAACACAAGAAATGAAGGCATGTCCTGGAGCTAGAACACAAGAAATGAAGGCATTCCTGGAGCTAGAACACAAGAAATGAAGGCATGTCCTGGAGCTAGAACACAAGAAATGAAGGCATGTCCTGGAGCTAGAACACAAGAAATGAAGGCATGTCCTGGAGCTAGAACACAAGAAATAAAGGCATGTCCTGGAGCTAGAACACAAGAAATGAAAGCATGTCCTGGAGCTAAAACACAAGAAATGAAAGCATAACCTGGAGCTAGAAAAAGAAATTAAAGCATGTCCTGGAGCTAGAACACAAGAAATGAAGGCATGTCCTGGAGCTAGAACACAAGAAATGAAGGCATTTCCTGGAGCTAGAACACAAGAAATGAAGGCATGTCCTGGAGCTAGACACACAAGAAATGAAGGCATGTCCTGGAGCTAGAACACAAGAAATGAAGGAATGTCCTGGAGCTAGAACACAAGAAATGAAGGCATGTCCTGGAGCTAGAACACAAGAAATGAAAGGCATGTCCTGGAGCTAGAACACAAGAAATGAAGGCATGTCCTGGAGCTAGAACACAAGAAATGAAGGCATGTCCTGGAGCTAGAACACAAGAAATAAAAGCATGTCCTGGAGCTAGAACACAAGAAATGAAGGCATGTCCTGGAGCTAGAACACAAGAAATTAAGGCATGTCTGAGCTAGAACACAAGAAATGAAGGCATGTCCTGGAGCTAGAACACAAGAAATGAAGGCATGTTCTGGAGCTAGAACACAAGAAATGAAAGCATGTCCTGGAGCTAGAGCACAAGAAATGAAAGCATGTCCTGGAGCTAGAACACAAGAAATGAAAGCATGTCATGGAGCTAGAACACAAGAAATAGGCATGTCTGGGAACTAGAACACAAGAAATAAAGGCATGTCCTGGAGCTAGAACACAAGAAATGAAGGCATGTCCTGGAGCTAGAACACAAGAAATGAAGGCATGTCCTGGAGCTAGAACACAAGAAATGAAGGCATGTTCTGGAGCTAGAACACAAGAAATTAAGGCATGTCCTGGAGCTAGAACACAAGAAATGAAGGCATGCCTGGAGCTAGAACACAAGAAATGAAGGCATGTCCTGGAGCTAGAACACAAGAAATGAAGCATGTCCTGGAGCTAGAACACAAGAAATGAAGGCATGTCCTGGAGCTAGAACACAAGAAATGAAGGCATGTCCTGGAGCTAGAACACAAGAAATAAAGGCATGTCCTGGAGCTAGAACACAAGAAATGAAGGCATGTCCTGGAGCTAGAACACAAGAAATGAAGGCATGTCCTGGAGCTAGAACACAAGAAATGAAGGCATGTCCTGGAGCTAGAACACAAGAAATGAAGGATGTCCTGGAGCTAGAACACAAGAAATGAAGGCATGTCCTGGAGCTAGAACACAAGAAATGAAGGCATGTCCTGGAGCTAGAACACAAGAAATGAAGGCATGTCCTGGAGCTAGGACACAAGAAATGAAGGCATGTCCTGGAACTAGAACACAAGAAATGAAGGCATGTCCTGGAGCTAGAACACAAGAAATGAAGGCATGTCCTGGAGCTAGAACACAAGAAATGAAGGCATGTCCTGGAGCTAGAACACAAGAAATGAAGGCATGTCCTGGAGCTAGAACACAAGAAATGAAGGCATGTCCTGGAGCTAGAACACAAGAAATGAAGCATGTCCTGGAGCTAAAACACGAGAAATGAAGGCATGTCCTGGAGCTAGAACACAAGAAATTAAAGCATGTCCTGGAGCTAGAACACAAGAAATGAAGGCATGTCCTGGAACTAGAACACAAGAAATGAAGGCATTCCTGGAGCTAGAACACAAGAAATGAAGGCATGTCCTGGAGCTAGAACACAAGAAATGAAGCATGTCCTGGAGCTAGAACACAAGAAATGAAGGCATGTCCTGGAGCTAGAACACAAGAAATAAAGGCATGTCCTGGAACTAGAACACAAGAAATGAAGGCATGTCCTGGAGCTAGAACACAAGAAATGAAAGCATGTCCTGGAGCTAGAACACAAGAAATTAAAGCATGTCCTGGAGCTAGAACACAAGAAATGAAGGCATGTCCTGGAGCTAGAACACAAGAAATGAAGGCATTTCTTGGAGCTAGAACACAAGAAATGAAGGCATGTCCTGGAGCTAGAACACAAGAAATGAAGGCATGTCCTGGAGCTAGAACACAAGAAATGAAGGAATGTCCTGGAGCTAGAACACAAGAAATGAAGGCATGTCCTGGAGCTAGAACACAAGAAATGAAAGCATGTCCTGGAGCTAGAACACAAGAAATGAAGGCATGTCCTGGAGCTGAACACAAAAAATGAAGGCATGTCCTGGAGCTAGAACACAAGAAATAAAAGCATGTCCTGGAGCTAGAACACAAGAAATGAAGGCATGTCTGGAGCTAGAACACAAGAAATTAAGACATGTCTTAGAGATAGAACACAAGATATGAAGGCATGTCCTGAAAGTAGAACACAAGAAATGAAGGCATGTTCTGGAGCTAGAACACAAGAAATGAAAGCATGCCCTGGAGCTATAGCACAAGAAATGAAAGCATGTCCTGGAGCTAGAACACAAGAAATTAAAGCATGTCATAGAGCTAGAACACAAGAATATAGGCATGTCTGGAGCTAGAACACAAGAAATAAAGCATGTCCTGGAGCTAGAACACAAGAAATGAAGGCATGTCCTGGAGCTAGAACACAAGAAATGAAGGCATGTCCTGGAGCTAGAACACAAGAAATGAAAGCATGTTCTGGAGCTAGAACACAAGAAATGAAGGCATGTCCTGGAGCTAGAATACAAGAAATGAAGGCATGTCCTGAAGCTAGAACACAAGAAATGAAGGCATGTCCTGGAGATAGAACACATGAAATGAAGGCATGTCCTGGAGTTAGAACACAAGAATTGAATTCATTCCTGGAGCTACGACACAAGAAATGAAGGCATGACCTGGAGCTAGGACACAAGAAATAAAGGCATGTACAAGGAGCTAGAATACAAGAAATGAAGGCATGTCCTAGAGCTAGGACACAAGAAATTAAGGCATGTCCTGGAGCTAGGACACAAGAAATGAAGGCATGTCCTGGAGCTAGTACACAAGAAATCAAGGAATGTCCTGGAGCTAGAACACAAGAAATGAAGACATGTGTCTTGGAGCTAGAATACAAGAAATGAAGGCATATCCTGGAGCTAGAACACAAGAAAAAAGGCATGACCTGGAGCTAGGACACAAGAAATGAAGGCATGTCCTGGAACTAGAACGCTAGAAATGAAGCATTCCTAGAGCTAGAACACAAGAAATGAAGGCATGTCCTGGAGCTAGAACACAAGAGATGAAGGCATGTCCTGGAGCTAGAACACAAGAAATGAAGGATGTCCTGGAGCTACAACACAAGAAATGAAGGCATGTTCTGGAGCTAGAAACAAGAAATGAAGGCATGCCCTGGAGCTATAACACAAGAAACAAAAAGCATGTCCTGGAGCTAGAACACAAGAAATGAAAGCATGTCATAGAGCTAGAACACAAGCATTAAAGGAATGTCCTGGAACTAGAACACAAGAAATAAAGGCATGTCCTGGAGCTAGAACACAAGAAATGAAGGCATGTCCTGGAGCTAGAACACAAGAAATGAAAGCATGTTCTGCAGCTAGAACACAAGAAATTAAGGCATGTCCTGGAGCCAGAACACAATATATGAAAGCATGTCCTGGAGCTAGGACACAAGAAATGAAGGCATTTGCTGGAACTAGAACACAAGAAATGAAGGCATGTCCTAGATAGAACACAAGAAAAAAGGCATGTACAAGGACCTAGAATACAAGAAATGAAGGCATGTCCTGAAGCTCGGACACAAGAAATGAAGGCATGTCCTGGAGATAGAACACATGAAATGAAGGCATGTCTGGAGTTAGAACACAAGAATTGAATTCATTTCCTGGAGCTAGGACACAAGAAATGAAGGCATGTACCTGGAGCTAGAACACAAGAAATGAAGGCATGTCCTGGAGCTAGAACACAAGAAATGAAGGCATGTCCTGGAGCTAGAACACAAGAAATGAAGGCATGTCCTGGAGCTAGAACACAAGAAATGAAGACATGTCCTGGAGCTAGAACACAAGAAATGAAGGCATGTCTGGAGCTAGAACACAAGAAATGAAGGCATGTCCTGGAGCTAGGACACAAGAAATGAAGGCATGTCCTGGAGCTAGAACACAAGAAATGAAGGCATGTCCTGGAGCTAGAACACAAGAAATGAAGGCATGTCCTGGAGCTAGAACACAAGAAATGAAGCATGTCCTGGACTAGAACACAAGAAATGAAGGCATGTCCTGGAGCTAGAACACAAGAAATAAGGCATGTCCTGGAGCTAGAACACAAGAAATGAAGGCATGTCCTGAAGCTAGAACACAAGAAATGAAGGCATGTCCTGGAGCTAGAACACAAGAAATGAAGGCATGTCCTGGAGCTAGAACACAAGAATTGAAGGCATGTCCTGGAGCTAGACACAAGAAATGAAGGCATGTCCTGGAGCTAGGACACAAGAAATAAAGGCATGTCCTGGAGCTAGAACACAAGAAATGAAGGCATGTCCTGGAGCTAGGACACAGAAATGAAGGCATGTCCTGGAGCTAGGACACAAGAAATGAAGGCATGTCCTGGAGCTAGAACACAAGAAATGAAGGCATGTCCTGGAGCTAGAACACAAGAAATGAAGGCATGTCTTGAGCTAGAACACAAGAAATGAAGGCATATCCTGGAGCTAGAACACAAGAAATAAAGGCATGACCTGGAGCTAGGACACAAGAAATGAAGGCATGTCCTGGAACTAGAACACAAGAAATGAAGCATTCCTGGAGCTAGAACACAAGAAATGAAGGCATGTCCTGGAGCTAGAACACAAGAAATGAAGGCATGTCCTGGAGCTAGAACACAAGAAATGAAGGAATGTCCTGGAGCTACAACACAAGAAATGAAGGCATGTCCTGGAGCTAGAACACAAGAAATGAAGGCATGCCCTGGAGCTATAGCACAAGAAAAAAAAGGCATGTCCTGGAGCTAGAACACAAGAAATGAAGCATGTCCTGGAGCTAGAACACAAGAATTAAAGGCATGTCCGGAGCTAGAACACAAGAAATGAAGGCATGTCCTGGAGCTAGAACACAAGAAATGAAGGCATGTCCTGGAGCTAGAACACAAGAAATGAAAGCATGTTCTGCAGCTAGAACACAAGAAATTAGGCATGTCCTGGAGCCAGAAACACAATATACGAAAGCATGTCCTGGAGCTAGAACACAAGAAATGAAGGCATGTGCTGGAACTAAAACACAAGAAATGAAGGCATGTCCTGGAGATAGAACACAAGAAATAAGGGCATGTACAAGGAGCTAGAATACAAGAAATGAAAGCATGTCCTGAAGCTAGGACACAAGAAATGAAGGCATGTCCTGGAGATAGAACACATGAAATGAAGGCATGTCCTGGAGCTAGAACACAAGAATTGAATTCATTTCTGGAGCTAGACACAAGAAATGAAGGCATGTCAAGGAGCTAGAACACAAGAAATGAAGGCATGTCCTAGAGCTAGAACACAAGAAATGAAGGCATGTCCTGGAGCTAGAACACAAGAAATGAAGGAATGTCCTGGAGCTAGAACACAAGAAATGAAGACATGTCCTGGAGCTAGAACACAAGAAATGAAGGCATGTCCTGGAGCTAGAACACAAGAAATGAAGGCATGTCCTGGAGCTAGGACACAAGAAATGAAGGCATGTCCTGGAGCTAGAACACAAGAAATGAAAGCATGTCATGGAACTAGAACACAAGAAATGAAGGCATGTCCTGGATATAGAACACAAGATACAAAGTAAGTCCTGGAGCTAGAACACAAGAAATTAGGCATGTCTTAGAGCTAGAACACAAGATATGAAGGCATGTCCTGAACTAGAACACAAGAAATGAAGGCATGTTCTGGAGCTAGAACACAAGAAATGAAAGCATGCCCTGGAGCTATAGCACAAGAAATAAAAGCATGTCCTGGAGCTAGAACACAAGAAATTAAAGCATGTCATAGAGATAGAACACAAGCATTATAGGAATGTCCGGGACTAGAACACAAGAAATAAAGGCATGTACCTGGAGCTAGAATACAAGAAATGAAGGCATGTCCTGAAGCTAGGACACAAGAAATGAAGGCATGTCCTGGAGATAGAACACAAGAAATGAAGGCATGTCCTGGAGTTAGAACACAAGAATTGAAGGCATTTCCTGGAGCTAGAACACAAGAAATGAAGGCATGTCCTGGAGCTAGAACACAAGAAATGAAGGCATGTCCTGGAGCTAGAACACAAGAAATGAAGGCATGTCCTGGAGCTAGGACACAAGAAATGAAGGCATGTCCTGGAGCTAGAACACAAGAAATGAAAGCATGTCCTGGAGCTAGAACACAAGAAATGAAGGCATGTCCTGGAGCTAGAACACAAGAAATAAAGGCATGTCCTGGAGCTAGAACACAAGAAATGAAGGCATGTCCTGGAGCTAGAACACAAGAAATGAAGGCATGTCCTGGAGCTAGAACACAAGAAATGAAGGCATGTTTGGAGCTAGAACACAAGAAATGAAGGCATGTCCTGGAGCTAGAACACAAGAAATGAGGCATGTCCTGGAGCTAGAACACAAGAAATAAAGGCATGTCCTGGAGCTAGAACACAAGAAAGAAGGCATGTCCTGGAGCTAGAACACAAGAAATGAAGGCATGTCCTGGAGCTAGAACACAAGAAATGAAAGCATGTTCTGGAGCTAGAACACAAGAAATGAAGGCATGTCCTGGAGCTAGAACACAAGAAATAAAGGCATGTCCTGGAGCTAGAACACAAGAAATGAAGGCATGTCCTGGAGCTAGAACACAAGAAATGAAGGCATGTCCTGGAGCTAGAACACAAGAAATGAAAGCATGTTCTGGAGCTAGAACACAAGAAATGAAGGCATGTCCTGGAGCTAGAACACAAGAAATGAAAGCATGTCCTGGAGCTAGAACACAAGAAATGAAGGCATGTCCTGGAGCTAGAACACAAGAAATAAGGCATGTCCTGGAGCTAGAACACAAGAAATGAAGGCATGTCCTGGAGCTAGAACACAAGAAATGAAGGCATGTCCTGGAGCTAGAACACAAGAAATGAAGGCATGTTCTGGAGCTAGAACACAAGAAATGAAGGCATGTCCAGAGCTAGAACACAAGAAATGAAGGCATGTCCTGGAGCTAGAACACAAGAAATAAAGGCATGTCCTGGAGCTAGAACACAAGAAATGAAGGCATGTCCTGGAGCTAGAACACAAGAAATGAAGGCATGTCCTGGAGCTAGAACACAAGAAATGAAAGCATGTTCTGAGCTAGAACACAAGAAATTAAGGCATGTCCTGGAGCTAGAACACAATAATGAAAGCATGTCCTGGAGCTAGAACACAAGAAATGAAGGCATTTCCTGGAACTAGAACACAAGAAATGAAGGCATGTCCTGGAGCTAGAACACAAGAAATGAAGGCATGTCCTGGAGCTAGAACACAAGAAATGAAGGCATGTCCTGGAGCTAGAACACAAGAAATGAAGGCATTTCCTGGAGCTAGACACAAGAAATGAAGGCATGTCCTGGAACTAGAATACAAGAAATGAAGGCATGTCCTGGAGCTAGACACAAGAAATGAAGGCATGTCCTGGAGCTAGAACACAAGAATTAAGGCATGTCCTGGAGCTAGAACACAAGAAATGAAGGCATGTCCTGGAGCTATAGCACAAGAAATGAAAGCATGTCCTGGAGCTAGAACACAAGAAATGAAAGCATGTCCTGGAGCTAGAACACAAGAAATTAAAGGCATGTCCTGAACTAGAACACAAGAAATAAAGGCATGTCCTGGAGCTAGAACACAAGAAATGAAGGCATGTCCTGGAGCTAGAACACAAGAAATGAAAGCATGTTCTGGAGCTAGAACACAAGAAATTAAGGCATGTCCTGGAGCAGAACACAATATATGAAAGCATGTCCTGGAGCTAGGACACAAGAAATGAAGGCATTTGCTGGAACTAGAACACAAGAAATGAAGGCATGTCCTGGAGATAGAACACAAGAAATAAGGCATGTACAAGGACCTAGAATACAAGAAATGAAGGCATGTCCTGAAGCTCGACACAAGAAATGAAGGCATGTCCTGGAGATAGAACACATGAAATGAAGGCATGTCCTGGAGTTAGAACACAAGAATGAATTCATTTCCTGGAGCTACGACACAAGAAATGAAGGCATGTACAAGGAGCTAGAACACAAGAAATGAAGGCATGTCCTAGAGCTAGGACACAAGAAATTAAGGCATGTCCTGGAGCTAGTACACAAGAAATGAAGGCATGTCCTGGAGCTAGAACACAAGAAATGAAGACATGTCCTGGAGCTAGAACACAAGAAATGAAGGCATATCCTGGAGCTAGAACACAAGAAATGAAGGCATGACCTGGAGCTAGGACACAAGAAATGAAGGCATGTCCTGGAGCTAGAACACAAGAAATGAAAGCATGTCCTGGAACTAGAACACAAGAAATGAAGGCATGTCCTGGATAGAACACAAGAAACAAAAGTAAGTCCTGGAGCTAGAACACAAGAAATTAAGGCATGTCCTGGAGCTAGAACACAAGAAATGAAGGCATGTCCTGGAACTAGAACACAAGAAATGAAGGCATGTTCTGGAGCTAGAACACAAGAAATGAAAGCATGTCCTGGAGCTATAGCACAAGAAATAAAAGCATGTCCTGGAGCTAGAACACAAGAAATTAAAGCATGTCCTAGAGCTAGAACACAAGCATTGAAGGAATGTCCTGGAACTAGAACACAAGAAATAAAGGCATGTCCTGGAGCTAGAACACAAGAAATGAAGGCATGTCCTGGAGCTAGAACACAAGAAATGAAGGCATGTCCTGGAGCTAGAACACAAGAAATGAAAGCATGTTCTGCAGCTAGAACACAAGAAATTAAGGCATGTCCTGGAGCTAGAACACAAATATGAAAGCATGTCCTGGAGCTAGGACACAAGAAATGAAGGCATTTGCTGGAACTAGAACACAAGAAATGAAGGCATGTCCTGGAGCCAGAACACAAGATATGAAGGCATGTCCTGGAGATAGAACACATGAAATGAAGGCATGTCCTGGAGCTAGAACACAAGAATTGAATTCATTTCCTGGAGCTACGACACAAGAAATGAAGGCATGACCTGGAGCTAGGACACAAGAAATAAAGGCATGTACAAGGAGCTAGAATACAAGAAATGAAGGCATGTCCTATAGATAGGACACAAGAAATTAAGGCATGTCCTGGAGCTAGGACACAAGAAATGAAGGCATGTCCTGGAGCTAGTACACAAGAAATCAAGGAATGTCCTGGAGCTAGAACACAAGAAATGAAGACATGTGCCTTGGAGCTAGAATACAAGAAATGAAGGCATATCCTGGAGCTAGAACACAAGAAATAAAGGCATGACCTGGAGCTAGGACACAAGAAATGAAGGCATGTCCTGGAACTAGAACGCTAGAAATGAAGGCATTTCCTAGAGCTAG
This sequence comes from Megaustenia siamemsis, assembly GCA_032433765.1. Taxonomy (NCBI): domain Eukaryota; kingdom Metazoa; phylum Mollusca; class Gastropoda; order Stylommatophora; family Ariophantidae; genus Megaustenia; species Megaustenia siamemsis. The sequence continues at coordinate 26,064 of JAVIAB010000160.1, forward strand.
AACACAAGAAATGAAGGCATGTCCTGGAGCTAGAACACAAGAGATGAAGGCATGTCCTGGAGCTAGAACACAAGAAATAAAGGCATGTCCTGGAGCTAGAACACAAGAAATAAAGGCATGTCCTGGAACTAGAATACAAGAAATGAAAGCATGTCCTGGAGTTAAACACGAGAAATGAAAGCATAACCTGGAGCTAGAAAACACGAAATTAAAGCATGTCCTGGAGCTAGAACACAAGAAAGGAAGGCATGTCCTGGAACTAGAACGCTAGAAATGAAGGCATTTCTTAGAGCTAGAACACAAGAAATGAAGGCATGTCCTGGAGCTAGAACACAAGAGATGAAGGCATGTCCTGGAGCTAGAACACAAGAAATGAAGGCATGTCCTGGAGCTACGACACAAGAAATGAAGGCATGTCCTGGAGCTAGAACACAAGAAATGAAGGCATGTCCTGGAGCTAGAACACAAGAAATGTAGGCATGTCCTGGAGCTGCAACACAAAAATGAAGGCATGTCCTGGAGCTAGAACACAAGAAATAAAAGCATGTCCTGGATCTAGAACACAAGAAATGATGGCATGTCCTGGAGCTAGAACACAAGAAATTAAGACATGTCTTAGAGATAGAACACAAGATATAAAGGCATGTCCTGAAAGTAGAACACAAGAAATGAAGGCATGTTCTCGAGCTAGAACACAAGAAATGAAAGCATGCCCTGGAGCTATAGCACAAGAAATGAAAGCATGTCCTGGAGCTAGAACACAAGAAATTAAAGCATGTCATAGAGCTAGAACACAAGCATTATAGGAATGTCTGGGAACTAGAACACAAGAAATAAAGGCATGTCCTGGAGCTAGAACACAAGAAATGAAGGCATGTCCTGGAGCTAGAACACAAGAAATGAAGGCATGTCCTGGAGCTAGAACACAAGAAATGAAAGCATGTTCTGCAGCTAGAACACAAGAAATTAATGCATGTACAAGGACCTAGAATACAAGAAATGAAGGCATGTCCTGAAGCTCGGACACAAGAAATGAAGGCATGTCCTGGAGATAGAACACATGAAATGAAGGCATGTCCTGGAGTTAGAACACAAGAATTGAATTCATTTCCTGGAGCTACGACACAAGAAATGAAGGCATGACCTGGAGCTAGACACAAGAAATAAAGGCATGTACTGGAGCTAGAATACAAGAAATGAAGGCATGTCCTGGAGCTAGGACACAAGAAATTAAGGCATGTCCTGGAGCTAGACACAAGAAATTAAGGCATGTCCTGGAGCTAGTACACAAGAAATCAAGGCATTCCTGGAGCTAAAACACAAAAAATGAAAGCATGTTCTGGAGTTAAAACACAAGAAATGAAGGCATGTCCTGGAGCTAGAACACAAGAAATGAAGGCATGTCCTGGAACTAGAATACAAGAAATGAAAGCATGTCCTGGAGTTAAAACACGAGAAATGAAAGCATAACCTGGAGCTAGAAAACACGAAATTAAAGCATGTCCTGGAGCTAGAACACAAGAAAGGAAGGCATGTCCTGGAACTAGAACGCTAGAAATGAAGGCATTTCCTAGAGCTAGAACACAAGAAATGAAGGCATGTCCTGGAGCTAGAACACAAGAGATGAAGGCATGTCCTGGAGCTAGAACACAAGAAATGAAGGAATGTCCTGGAGCTAGAACACAAGAAATGAAGGCATGTCCTGGAGCTAGAACACAAGAAATGAAAGCATGTCCTGGAGCTAGAACACAATAAATGTGGGCATGTCCTGGAGCTGCAACACAATATATGAAAGCATGTCCTGGAGCTAGGACACAAGAAATGAAGGCATTTGCTGGAACTAGAACACAAGAAATGAAGGCATGTCCTGGAGATAGAACACAAGAAATAAAGGCATGTACAAGGACCTAGAATACAAGAAATGAAGGCATGTCCTGAAGCTCGGACACAAGAAATGAAGGCATGTCCTGGAGATAGAACACATGAAATGAAGGCATGTCCTGGAGTTAGAACACAAGAATTGAATTCATTTCCTGGAGCGACGACACAAGAAATGAAGGCATGACCTGGAGCTAGGACACAAGAAATAAAGGCATGTACAAGGAGCTAGAATACAAGAAATGAAGGCATGTCCTAGAGCTAGGACACAAGAAATTAAGACATGTCCTGGAGCTAGGACACAAGAAATGAAGTCATGTCCTGGAGCTAGTACACAAGAAATCAAGGAATGTCCTGGAGCTAGAACACAAGAAATGAAGACATGTGCCTTGGAGCTAGAACACAAGAAATGAAGGCATATCCTGGAACTAGAACACAAGAAATAAAGGCATGACCTGGAGCTAGGACACAAGAAATGAAGGCATGTCCTGGAACTAGAACACTAGAAATTAAGGCATTTCCTAGAGCTAGAACACAAGAAATGAAGGCATGTCCTGGAGCTAGAACACAAGAGATGAAGGCATGTCCTGGAGCTAGAACACAAGAAATGAAGGAATGTCCTGGAGCTACAACACAAGAAATGAAGGCATGTTCTGGAGCTAGAACACAAGAAATGAAAGCATGTCATGGAACTAGAACACAAGAAATGAAGGCATGTCCTGGATATAGAACACAAGAAACAAAGTAAGTCCTGGTGCTAGAACACGAGAAATTAAGGCATGTCTTAGAGCTAGAACACAAGATATGAAGGCATGTCCTGAAACTAGAACACAAGAAATGAAGGCATGTCCTGGAGCTAAAACACAAGAAATTAAAGCATGTCCTAGAGCTAGAACACAAGAATTAAGGAATGTCCTGGAACTAGAACACAAGAAATAAAGGCATGTCCTGGAGCTAGAACACAAGAAATGAGGCATGTCCTGGAGCTAGAACACAAGAAATGAAGGCATGTCCTGGAGCTAGAACACAAGAAATGAAAGCATGTTCTGCAGCTAGAACACAAGAAATTAAGGCATGTCCTGGAGCCAGAACACAATATATGAAGGCATGTCCTGGAGATAGAACACATGAAATGAAGGCATGTCCTGGAGTTAGAACACAAGAATTGAAGGCATTTCCTGGAGCTAGACACAAGAAATGAAGGCATGACCTGGAGCTAGGACACAAGAAATAAAGGCATGTACAAGGAGCTAGAATACAAGAAATGAAGGCATGTCCTATAGATAGGACACAAGAATTAAGGCATGTCCTGGAGCTAGGACACAAGAAATGAAGGCATGTCCTGGAGCTAGTACACAAGAAATCAAGGAATGTCCTGGAGCTAGAACACAAGAAATGAAGCATGTGCCTGGAGCTAGAACACAAGAAATGAAGGCATATCCTGGAGCTAGAACACAAGAAATAAAGGCATGTCCTGGAGCTAGAACACAAGAAATGAAGGCATGTCCTGGAGCTAGAACACAAGAAATGAAGGCATGTCCTGGAGCTAGAACACAAGAAATGAAGGAATGTCCTGGAGCTAGAACACAAGAAATGAAGGCATGTTCTGGAGCTAGAACACAAGAAATGAAAGCATGTCCTGGAACTAGAACACAAGAAATGAAGGCATGTCCTGGATATAGAACACAAGAAACAAAAGTAAGTCCTGGAGCTAGAACACGAGAAATGAAGGCATGTCTTAGAGCTAGAACACAAGAAATGAAGGCATGTCCTGAAACTAGAACACAAGAAATGAAGGCATGTCCTGGAGCTAGAACACAAGAAATGAAAGCATGTCCTGGAGCTAGAACACAAGAATTAAGGAATGTCCTGGAACTAGAACACAAGAAATGAAGGCATGTCCTGGAGCTAGAACACAAGAAATGAAGGCATGTCCTGGAGCTAGAACACAAGAAATGAAGGCATGTCCTGGAGCTAGAACACAAGAAATGAAAGCATGTTCTGGAGCTAGAACACAAGAAATAAGGCATGTCCTGGAGCTAGAACACAAGAATATGAAGGCATGTCCTGGAGATAGAACACAAGAAATGAAGGCATGTCCTGGAGCTAGAACACAAGAATTGAAGGCATTTCCTGGAGCTAGACACAAGAAATGAAGGCATGTCCTGGAGCTAGACACAAGAAATAAAGGCATGTACAAGGAGCTAGAATACAAGAAATGAAGGCATGTCCTATAGCTAGAACACAAGAAATGAAGGCATGTCCTGGAGCTAGAACACAAGAAATGAAGGCATGTCCTGGAGCTAGTACACAAGAAATGAAGGCATGTCCTGGAGCTAGAACACAAGAAATGAAGGCATGTCCTGGAGCTAGAACACAAGAAATGAAGGCATGTCCTGGAGCTAGAACACAAGAAATAAAGGCATGTCCTGGAGCTAGAACACAAGAAATGAAAGCATGTCCTGGAACTAGAACACAAGAAATGAAGGCATGTCCTGGATATAGAACACAAGAAACAAAAGCAAGTCCTGGAGCTAGAACACAAGAAATTAAGGCATGTCTTAGAGCTAGAACACAAGAAATGAAGGCATGTCCTGAACTAGAACACAAGAAATGAAGGCATGTTCTGGAGCTAGAACACAAGAAATTAAAGCATGTCATAGAGCTAGAACACAAGAAATAGGAATGTCCTGGAACTAGAACACAAGAAATAAAGGCATGTCCTGGAGCTAGAACACAAGAAATGAAGGCATGTCCTGGAGCTAGAACACAAGAAATGAAGGCATGTCCTGGAGCTAGAACACAAGAAATGAAAGCATGTTCTGCAGCTAGAACACAAGAAATGAAGGCATGTCCTGGAGCCAGAACACAATATATGAAGGCATGTCCTGGAGATAGAACACATGAAATGAAGGCATGTCCTGGAGTTAGAACACAAGAATTGAATTCATTTCCTGGAGCTACGACACAAGAAATGAAGGCATGACCTGGAGCTAGAACACAAGAAATAAAGGCATGTACAAGGAGCTAGAATACAAGAAATGAAGGCATGTCCTGGAGATAGGACACAAGAAATTAAGGCATGTCCTGGAGCTAGGACACAAGAAATGAAGGCATGTCCTGGAGCTAGTACACAAGAAATCAAGGAATGTCCTGGAGCTAGAACACAAGAAATGAAGACATGTGCTTGGAGCTAGAATACAAGAAATGAAGGCATATCCTGGAGCTAGAACACAAGAAATAAAGGCATGACCTGGAGCTAGGACACAAGAAATGAAGGCATGTCCTGGAACTAGAACGCTAGAAATGAAGGCATTTCCTAGAGCTAGAACACAAGAAATGAAGGCATGTCCTGGAGCTAGAACACAAGAGATGAAGGCATGTCCTGGAGCTAGAACACAAGAAATAAAGGCATGTCCTGGAGCTAGAACACAAGAAATAAAGGCATGTCCTGGAACTAGAATACAAGAAATGAAAGCATGTCCTGGAGTTAAAACACGAGAAATGAAAGCATAACCTGGAGCTAGAAAACACGAAATTAAAGCATGTCCTGGAGCTAGAACACAAGAAAGGAAGGCATGTCCTGGAACTAGAACGCTAGAAATGAAGGCATTTCTTAGAGCTAGAACACAAGAAATGAAGGCATGTCCTGGAGCTAGAACACAAGAGATGAAGGCATGTCCTGGAGCTAGAACACAAGAAATGAAGGAATGTCCTGGAGCTACAACACAAGAAATGAAGGCATGTCCTGGAGCTAGAACACAAGAAATGAAGCATGTCCTGGAGCTAGAACACAAGAAATGTAGGCATGTCCTGGAGCTGCAACACAAAAAATGAAGGCATGTCCTGGAGCTAGAACACAAGAAATAAAAGCATGTCCTGGATCTAGAACACAAGAAATGATGGCATGTCCTGGAGCTAGAACACAAGAAATTAAGACATGTCTTAGAGATAGAACACAAGATATAAAGGCATGTCCTGAAAGTAGAACACAAGAAATGAAGGCATGTTCTCGAGCTAGAACACAAGAAATGAAAGCATGCCCTGGAGCTATAGCACAAGAAATGAAAGCATGTCCTGGAGCTAGAACACAAGAAATTAAGCATGTCATAGAGCTAGAACACAAGCATTATAGGAATGTCTGGGAACTAGAACACAAGAAATAAAGGCATGTCCTGGAGCTAGAACACAAGAAATGAAGGCATGTCCTGGAGCTAGAACACAAGAAATGAAGGCATGTCCTGGAGCTAGAACACAAGAAATGAAAGCATGTTCTGGAGCTAGAACACAAGAAATTAATGCATGTACAAGGACCTAGAATACAAGAAATGAAGGCATGTCCTGAAGCTAGGACACAAGAAATGAAGGCATGTCCTGGAGATAGAACACATGAAATGAAGGCATGTCCTGGAGTTAGAACACAAGAATTGAATTCATTTCCTGGAGCTACGACACAAGAAATGAAGGCATGACCTGGAGCTAGGACACAAGAAATAAAGGCATGTACAAGGAGCTAGAATACAAGAAATGAAGGCATGTCCTAGAGCTAGGACACAAGAAATTAAGGCATGTCCTGGAGCTAGAACACAAGAAATTAAGGCATGTCCTGGAGCTAGTACACAAGAAATCAAGGCATGTCCTGGAGCTAAAACACAAAAATGAAAGCATGTTCTGGAGCTAAACACAAGAAATGAAGGCATGTCCTGGAGCTAGAACACAAGAAATGAAGGCATGTCCTGGAACTAGAACACAAGAAATGAAAGCATGTCCTGGAGCTAAAACACAAGAAATGAAGCATAACCTGGAGCTAGAAAACACGAAATTAAAGCATGTCCTGGAGCTAGAACACAAGAAAGGAAGGCATGTCCTGGAACTAGAACACAAGAAATGAAGGCATTCCTGGAGCTAGAACACAAGAAATGAAGGCATGTCCTGGAGCTAGAACACAAGAAATGAAGGCATGTCCTGGAGCTAGAACACAAGAAATGAAGGAATGTCCTGGAGCTAGAACACAAGAAATGAAGGCATGTCCTGGAGCTAGAACACAAGAAATGAAAGCATGTCCTGGAGCTAGAACACAAGAAATGAAGGCATGTCCTGGAGCTAGAACACAAGAAATGAAAGCATGTCCTGGAGCTAGGACACAAGAAATGAAGGCATTTGCTGGAACTAGAACACAAGAAATGAAGGCATGTCCTGGAGCTAGAACACAAGAAATAAAGGCATGTACAAGGACCTAGAATACAAGAAATGAAGGCATGTCCTGAAGCTCGGACACAAGAAATGAAGGCATGTCCTGGAGCTAGAACACAAGAAATGAAGGCATGTCCTGGAGCTAGAACACAAGAATTGAATTCATTTCCTGGAGCTACGACACAAGAAATGAAGGCATGTCCTGGAGCTAGAACACAAGAAATAAAGGCATGTACTGGAGCTAGAATACAAGAAATGAAGGCATGTCCTAGAGCTAGGACACAAGAAATAAGACATGTCCTGGAGCTAGAACACAAGAAATGAAGTCATGTCCTGGAGCTAGTACACAAGAAATCAAGGAATGTCCTGGAGCTAGAACACAAGAAATGAAGACATGTGCCTTGGAGCTAGAACACAAGAAATGAAGGCATGTCCTGGACTAGAACACAAGAAATAAAGGCATGACCTGGAGCTAGACACAAGAAATGAAGGCATGTCCTGGAACTAGAACACAAGAAATTAAGGCATGTCCTAGAGCTAGAACACAAGAAATGAAGGCATGTCCTGGAGCTAGAACACAAGAAATGAAGGCATGTCCTGGAGCTAGAACACAAGAAATGAAGGCATGTCCTGGAGCTAGAACACAAGAAATGAAGGCATGTTCTGGAGCTAGAACACAAGAAATGAAAGCATGTCCTGGAGCTAGAACACAAGAAATGAAGGCATGTCCTGAACTAGAACACAAGAAATGAAGGCATGTCTGGAGCTAGAACACAAGAAATGAAGGCATGTCCAGAGCTAGAACACAAGAATTGAAGGCATGTCCTGGAACTAGAACACAAGAAATAAAGGCATGTCCTGGAGCTAGAACACAAGAAATGAAGGCATGTCCTGGAGCTAGAACACAAGAAATGAAAGCATGTTCTGGAGCTAGGACACAAGAAATTAAGGCATGTCCTGGAGCTAGAACACAAGAAATGAAAGCATGTCCTGGAGCTAGGACACAAGAAATGAAGGCATGTCCTGGAACTAGAACACAAGAAATGAAGGCATGTCCTGGAGCTAGAACACAAAAATAAAAGCATGTACAAGAACCTAGAATACAAGAAATGAAGGCATTTCCTGGAGCTAGACACAAGAAATGAAGGCATGTCCTGGAGCTAGAACACAAGAAATGAAGGCATGTCCTGGAGCTAGAACACAAAAATAAAAACATGTCCTGGAGCTAGAACACAAGAAATGAAGGCATGTCCTGGAGCTAGACACAAGAAATGAAGGCATGTCCTGGAGCTAGTACACAAGAAATCAAGGATGTCCTGGAGCTAGAACACAAGAAATGAAGACATGTGCCTGGAGCTAGAACACAAGAAATGAAGGCATATCCTGGAGCTAGAACACAAGAAATAAAGGCATGTCCTGGAGCTAGGACACAAGAAATGAAGGCATGTCCTGGAACTAGAACACAAGAAATGAAGGCATTTCCTAGAGCTAGAACACAAGAAATGAAGGCATGTCCTGGAGCTAGAACACAAGAGATGAAGGCATGTCCTGGAGCTAGAACACAAGAAATGAAGGCATGTCCTGGAGCTAGAACACAAGAAATAAAGGCATGTCCTGGACTAGAATACAAGAAATGAAAGCATGTCCTGGAGTTAAAACACAAGAAATGAAGCATAACCTGGAGCTAGAAAACAAGAAATTAAAGCATGTCCTGGAGCTAGAACACAAGAAAGGAAGGCATGTCCTGGAACTAGAACACAAGAAATGAAGGCATTTCTTAGAGCTAGAACACAAGAAATGAAGGCATGTCCTGGAGCTAGAACACAAGAAATGAAGGCATGTCCTGGAGCTAGAACACAAGAAATGAAGGAATGTCCTGGAGCTACAACACAAGAAATGAAGGCATGTCCTGGAGCTAGAACACAAGAAATGAAAGCATGTCCTGGAGCTAGAACACAAGAAATGTAGGCATGTCCTGGAGCTGCAACACAAAAAATGAAGGCATGTCCTGGAGCTAGAACACAAGAAATAAAAGCATGTCCTGGAGCTAGAACACAAGAAATGAAGGCATGTCCTGGAGCTAGAACACAAGAAATTAAGACATGTCTTAGAGATAGAACACAAGAAATAAAGGCATGTCCTGAAAGTAGAACACAAGAAATGAAGGCATGTTCTGGAGCTAGAACACAAGAAATGAAAGCATGCCCTGGAGCTATAGCACAAGAAATGAAGCATGTCCTGGAGCTAGAACACAAGAAATGAAAGCATGTCATAGAGCTAGAACACAAGCATTATAGGAATGTCTGGAACTAGAACACAAGAAATAAAGGCATGTCCTGGAGCTAGAACACAAGAAATGAAGGCATGTCCTGGAGCTAGAACACAAGAAATGAAGGCATGTCCTGGAGCTAGAACACAAGAAATGAAAGCATGTTCTGGAGCTAGAACACAAGAAATGAAAGCATGTTCTGGAGCTAGAACACAAGAAATTAAGGCATGTCCTCGAGCTAGAACACAAGAAATGAAGGCATGTCCTGGAGATAGAACACATGAAATGAAGGCATGTCCTGGAGTTAGAACACAAGAATTGAATTCATTTCCTGGAGCTACGACACAAGAAATGAAGGCATGACCTGGAGCTAGGACACAAGAAATAAAGGCATGTACAAGGAGCTAGAATACAAGAAATGAAGGCATGTCCTATAGATAGGACACAAGAAATTAAGGCATGTCCTGGAGCTAGGACACAAGAAATGAAGGCATGTCCTGGAGCTAGTACACAAGAAATCAAGGAATGTCCTGGAGCTAGAACACAAGAAATGAAGACATGTGCCTTGGAGCTAGAATACAAGAAATGAAGGCATATCCTGGAGCTAGAACACAAGAAATAAAGGCATGTCCTGGAGCTAGAACACAAGAAATGAAGGCATGTCCTGGAGCTAGAACACAAGAAATGAAGGCATGTCCTGGAGCTAGAACACAAGAAATGAAGGCATGTCCTGGAGCTAGAACACAAGAAATGAAGGCATGTTCTGGAGCTAGAACACAAGAAATGAAAGCATGTCCTGGAACTAGAACACAAGAAATGAAGGCATGTCCTGGATATAGAACACAAGAAACAAAAGTAAGTCCTGGAGCTAGAACACGAAATTAAGGCATGTCTTAGAGCTAGAACACAAGAAATGAAGGCATGTCCTGAAACTAGAACACAAGAAATGAAGGCATGTTCTGGAGCTAGAACACAAGAAATGAAAGCATGTCATAGAGCTAGAACACAAGCATTATAGGCATGTCCTGGAACTAGAACACAAGAAATAAAGGCATGTCCTGGAGCTAGAACACAAGAAATGAAGGCATGTCCTGGAGCTAGAACACAAGAAATGAAGGCATGTCCTGGAGCTAGAACACAAGAAATGAAAGCATGTTCTGGAGCTAGAACACAAGAAATTAAGGCATGTCCTGGAGCTAGAACACAAGAAATGAAGGCATGTCCTGGAGATAGAACACAAGAAATGAAGGCATGTCCTGGAGCTAGAACACAAGAATTGAATTCATTTCCTGGAGCTAGACACAAGAAATGAAGGCATGTCCTGGAGCTAGGACACAAGAAATAAAGGCATGTACAAGGAGCTAGAATACAAGAAATGAAGGCATGTCCTGGAGCTAGGACACAAGAAATTAAGGCATGTCCTGGAGCTAGGACACAAGAAATGAAGGCATGTCCTGGAGCTAGAACACAAGAAATCAAGGAATGTCCTGGAGCTAGAACACAAGAAATGAAGACATGTCCTGGAGCTAGAATACAAGAAATGAAGGCATGTCCTGGAGCTAGAACACAAGAAATAAAGGCATGTCCTGGAGCTAGAACACAAGAAATGAAAGCATGTCATGGAACTAGAACACAAGAAATGAAGGCATGTCCTGGATATAGAACACAAGAAACAAAAGTAAGTCCTGGTGCTAGAACACAAGAAATTAAGGCATGTCTTAGAGCTAGAACACAAGATATGAAGGCATGTCCTGAAACTAGAACACAAGAAATGAAGGCATGTTCTGGAGCTAAAACACAAGAAATTAAAGCATGTCATAGAGCTAGAACACAAGCATTATAGGAATGTCCGGAACTAGAACACAAGAAATAAAGGCATGTCCTGGAGCTAGAACACAAGAAATGAAGGCATGTCCTGGAGCTAGAACACAAGAAATGAAGGCATGTCCTGGAGCTAGAACACAAGAAATGAAAGCATGTTCTGGAGCTAGAACACAAGAAATTAAGGCATGTCCTGGAGCTAGAACACAATATATGAAGGCATGTCCTGGAGATAGAACACATGAAATGAAGGCATGTCCTGGAGTTAGAACACAAGAATTGAATTCATTTCCTGGAGCTACGACACAAGAAATGAAGGCATGACCTGGAGCTAGGACACAAGAAATAAAGGCATGTACAAGGAGCTAGAATACAAGAAATGAAGGCATGTCCTATAGATAGGACACAAGAAATTAAGGCATGTCCTGGAGCTAGGACACAAGAAATGAAGGCATGTCCTGGAGCTAGTACACAAGAAATCAAGGAATGTCCTGGAGCTAGAACACAAGAAATGAAGACATGTGCCTTGGAGCTAGAATACAAGAAATGAAGGCATATCCTGGAGCTAGAACACAAGAAATAAAGGCATGACCTGGAGCTAGGACACAAGAAATGAAGGCATGTCCTGGAACTAGAACGCTAGAAATGAAGGCATTTCCTAGAGCTAGAACACAAGAAATGAAGGCATGTCCTGGAGCTAGAACACAAGAGATGAAGGCATGTCCTGGAGCTAGAACACAAGAAATAAAGGCATGTCCTGGAGCTAGAACACAAGAAATAAAGGCATGTCCTGGAACTAGAATACAAGAAATGAAAGCATGTCCTGGAGTTAAAACACGAGAAATGAAAGCATAACCTGGAGCTAGAAAACACGAAATTAAAGCATGTCCTGGAGCTAGAACACAAGAAAGGAAGGCATGTCCTGGAACTAGAACGCTAGAAATAAAGGCATTTCTTAGAGCTAGAACACAAGAAATGAAGGCATGTCCTGGAGCTAGAACACAAGAGATGAAGGCATGTCCTGGAGCTAGAACACAAGAAATGAAGGAATGTCCTGGAGCTACAACACAAGAAATGAAGGCATGTCCTGGAGCTAGAACACAAGAAATGAAAGCATGTCCTGGAGCTAGAACACAAGAAATGTAGGCATGTCCTGGAGCTGCAACACAAAAAATGAAGGCATGTCCTGGAGCTAGAACACAAGAAATAAAAGCATGTCCTGGATCTAGAACACAAGAAATGATGGCATGTCCTGGAGCTAGAACACAAGAAATTAAGACATGTCTTAGAGATAGAACACAAGATATAAAGGCATGTCCTGAAAGTAGAACACAAGAAATGAAGGCATGTTCTCGAGCTAGAACACAAGAAATGAAAGCATGCCCTGGAGCTATAGCTCAAGAAATGAAAGCATGTCCTGGAGCTAGAACACAAGAAATTAAAGCATGTCATAGAGCTAGAACACAAGCATTATAGGAATGTCTGGGAACTAGAACACAAGAAATAAAGGCATGTCCTGGAGCTAGAACACAAGAAATGAAGGCATGTCCTGGAGCTAGAACACAAGCAATGAAGGCATGTCCTGGAGCTAGAACACAAGAAATGAAAGCATGTTCTGCAGCTAGAACACAAGAAATTAATGCATGTACAAGGACCTAGAATACAAGAAATGAAGGCATGTCCTGAAGCTCGGACACAAGAAATGAAGGCATGTCCTGGAGATAGAACACATGAAATGAAGGCATGTCCTGGAGTTAGAACACAAGAATTGAATTCATTTCCTGGAGCTACGACACAAGAAATGAAGGCATGACCTGGAGCTAGGACACAAGAAATAAAGGCATGTACAAGGAGCTAGAATACAAGAAATGAAGGCATGTCCTAGAGCTAGGACACAAGAAATTAAGGCATGTCCTGGAGCTAGGACACAAGAAATTAAGGCATGTCCTGGAGCTAGTACACAAGAAATCAAGGCATTTCCTGGAGTTAAAACACAAAAATGAAAGCATGTTCTGGAGTTAAAACACAAGAAATGAAGGCATGTCCTGGAGCTAGAACACAAGAAATGAAGGCATGTCCTGGAACTAGAATACAAGAAATGAAAGCATGTCCTGGAGTTAAAACACGAGAAATGAAAGCATAACCTGGAGCTAGAAAACACGAAATTAAAGCATGTCCTGGTGCTAGAACACAAGAAAGGAAGGCATGTCCTGGAACTAGAACGCTAGAAATGAAGGCATTTCCTAGAGCTAGAACACAAGAAATGAAGGCATGTCCTGGAGCTAGAACACAAGAGATGAAGGCATGTCCTGGAGCTAGAACACAAGAAATGAAGGAATGTCCTGGAGCTACAACACAAGAAATGAAGGCATGTCCTGGAGCTAGAACACAAGAAATGAAAGCATGTCCTGGAGCTAGAACACAATAAATGTGGGCATGTCCTGTAGCTGCAACACAATATATGAAAGCATGTCCTGGAGCTAGGACACAAGAAATGAAGGCATTTGCTGGAACTAGAACACAAGAAATGAAGGCATGTCCTGGAGATAGAACACAAGAAATAAAGGCATGTACAAGGACCTAGAATACAAGAAATGAAGGCATGTCCTGAAGCTCGGACACAAGAAATGAAGGCATGTCCTGGAGATAGAACACATGAAATGAAGGCATGTCCTGGATTAGAACACAAGAATTGAATTCATTTCCTGGAGCGACGACACAAGAAATGAAGGCATGACCTGGAGCTAGGACACAAGAAATAAAGGCATGTACAAGGAGCTAGAATACAAGAAATGAAGGCATGTCCTAGAGCTAGGACACAAGAAATAAGACATGTCCTGGAGCTAGGACACAAGAAATGAAGTCATGTCCTGGAGCTAGTACACAAGAAATCAAGGAATGTCCTGGAGCTAGAACACAAGAAATGAAGACATGTGCCTTGGAGCTAGAACACAAGAAATGAAGGCATATCCTGGAACTAGAACACAAGAAATAAAGGCATGACCTGGAGCTAGGACACAAGAAATGAAGGCATGTCCTGGAACTAGAACGCTAGAAATTAAGGCATTTCCTAGAGCTAGAACACAAGAAATGAAGGCATGTCCTGGAGCTAGAACACAAGAGATGAAGGCATGTCCTGGAGCTATAACACAAGAAATGAAGGAATGTCCTGGAGCTACAACACAAGAAATGAAGGCATGTTCTGGAGCTAGAACACAAGAAATGAAAGCATGTCATGGAACTAGAACACAAGAAATGAAGGCATGTCCTGAAACTAGAACACAAGAAATGAAGGCATGTTCTGGAGCTAGAACACAAGAAATGAAGCCATGTCACAGAGCTAGAACACAAGCATTGAAGGAATGTCCTGGAACTAGAACACAAGAAATAAAGGCATGTCCTGGAGCTAGAACACAAGAAATGAAGGCATGTCCTGGAACTAGAACACAAGAAATGAAAGCATGTTCTGCAGCTAGAACACAAGAAATTAAGGCATGTCCTGGAGCTAGAACACAATATATGAAAGCATGTCCTGGAGCTAGGACACAAGAAATGAAGGCATTTGCTGGAACTAGAACACAAGAAATGAAGGCATGTCCTGGAGATAGAACACAAAAATAAAAACATGTACAAGAACCTAGAATACAAGAAATGAATTCATTTCCAGGAGCTACGACACAAGAAATGAAGGCATTTGCTGGAACTAGAACACAAGAAATGAAGGCATGTCCTGGAGATAGAACACAAAAAATAAAAACATGTACAAGAACCTAGAATACAAGAAATGAAGGCATTTCCTGGAGCTACGACACAAGAAATGAAGGCATGTCCTGGAGCTAGTACACTAGAAATCAAGGAATGTCCTGGAGCTAGAACACAAGAAATGAAGACATGTGCCTTGGAGCTAGAATACAAGAAATGAAGGCATATCCTGGAGCTAGAACACAAGAAATAAAGGCATGACCTGGAGCTAGGACACAAGAAATGAAGGCATGTCCTGGAACTAGAACGCTAGAAATGAAGGCATTTCCTAGAGCTAGAACACAAGAAATGAAGGCATGTCCTGGAGCTAGAACACAAGAGATGAAGGCATGTCCTGGAGCTAGAACACAAGAAATAAAGGCATGTCCTGGAGCTAGAACACAAGAAATAAAGGCATGTCCTGGAACTAGAATACAAGAAATGAAAGCATGTCCTGGAGTTAAAACACGAGAAATGAAAGCATAACCTGGAGCTAGAAAACACGAAATTAAAGCATGTCCTGGAGCTAGAACACAAGAAAGGAAGGCATGTCCTGGAACTAGAACGCTAGAAATGAAGGCATTTCTTAGAGCTAGAACACAAGAAATGAAGGCATGTCCTGGAGCTAGAACACAAGAGATGAAGGCATGTCCTGGAGCTAGAACACAAGAAATGAAGGAATGTCCTGGAGCTACAACACAAGAAATGAAGGCATGTCCTGGAGCTAGAACACAAGAAATGAAAGCATGTCCTGGAGCTAGAACACAAGAAATGTAGGCATGTCCTGGAGCTGCAACACAAAAAATGAAGGCATGTCCTGGAGCTAGAACACAAGAAATAAAAGCATGTCCTGGATCTAGAACACAAGAAATGATGGCATGTCCTGGAGCTAGAACACAAGAAATTAAGACATGTCTTAGAGATAGAACACAAGATATAAAGGCATGTCCTGAAAGTAGAACACAAGAAATGAAGGCATGTTCTCGAGCTAGAACACAAGAAATGAAAGCATGCCCTGGAGCTATAGCTCAAGAAATGAAAGCATGTCCTGGAGCTAGAACACAAGAAATTAAAGCATGTCATAGAGCTAGAACACAAGCATTATAGGAATGTCTGGGAACTAGAACACAAGAAATAAAGGCATGTCCTGGAGCTAGAACACAAGAAATGAAGGCATGTCCTGGAGCTAGAACACAAGCAATGAAGGCATGTCCTGGAGCTAGAACACAAGAAATGAAAGCATGTTCTGCAGCTAGAACACAAGAAATTAATGCATGTACAAGGACCTAGAATACAAGAAATGAAGGCATGTCCTGAAGCTCGGACACAAGAAATGAAGGCATGTCCTGGAGATAGAACACATGAAATGAAGGCATGTCCTGGAGTTAGAACACAAGAATTGAATTCATTTCCTGGAGCTACGACACAAGAAATGAAGGCATGACCTGGAGCTAGGACACAAGAAATAAAGGCATGTACAAGGAGCTAGAATACAAGAAATTAAGGCATGTCCTGGAGCTAGTACACAAGAAATGAAGGAATGTCCTGGAGCTAGGACACAAGAAATTAAGGCATGTCCTGGAGCTAGTACACAAGAAATCAAGGCATTTCCTGGAGTTAAAACACGAAAAATGAAAGCATGTTCTGGAGTTAAAACACAAGAAATGAAGGCATGTCCTGGAGCTAGAACACAAGAAATGAAGGCATGTCCTGGAACTAGAATACAAGAAATGAAAGCATGTCCTGGAGTTAAAACACGAGAAATGAAAGCATAACCTGGAGCTAGAAAACACGAAATTAAAGCATGTCCTGGTGCTAGAACACAAGAAAGGAAGGCATGTCCTGGAACTAGAACACTAGAAATGAAGGCATTTCCTAGAGCTAGAACACAAGAAATGAAGGCATGTCCTGGAGCTAGAACACAAGAGATGAAGGCATGTCCTGGAGCTAGAACACAAGAAATGAAGGAATGTCCTGGAGCTACAACACAAGAAATGAAGGCATGTCCTGGAGCTAGAACACAAGAAATGAAAGCATGTCCTGGAGCTAGAACACAATAAATGTGGGCATGTCCTGTAGCTGCAACACAATATATGAAAGCATGTCCTGGAGCTAGGACACAAGAAATGAAGGCATTTGCTGGAACTAGAACACAAGAAATGAAGGCATGTCCTGGAGATAGAACACAAGAAATAAAGGCATGTACAAGGACCTAGAATACAAGAAATGAAGGCATGTCCTGAAGCTCGGACACAAGAAATGAAGGCATGTCCTGGAGATAGAACACATGAAATGAAGGCATGTCCTGGAATTAGAACACAAGAATTGAATTCATTTCCTGGAGCGACGACACAAGAAATGAAGGCATGACCTGGAGCTAGGACACAAGAAATAAAGGCATGTACAAGGAGCTAGAATACAAGAAATGAAGGCATGTCCTAGAGCTAGGACACAAGAAAATAAGACATGTCCTGGAGCTAGGACACAAGAAATGAAGTCATGTCCTGGAGCTAGTACACAAGAAATCAAGGAATGTCCTGGAGCTAGAACACAAGAAATGAAGACATGTGCCTTGGAGCTAGAACACAAGAAATGAAGGCATATCCTGGAACTAGAACACAAGAAATAAAGGCATGACCTGGAGCTAGGACACAAGAAATGAAGGCATGTCCTGGAACTAGAACGCTAGAAATTAAGGCATTTCCTAGAGCTAGAACACAAGAAATGAAGGCATGTCCTGGAGCTAGAACACAAGAGATGAAGGCATGTCCTGGAGCTATAACACAAGAAATGAAGGAATGTCCTGGAGCTACAACACAAGAAATGAAGGCATGTTCTGGAGCTAGAACACAAGAAATGAAAGCATGTCATGGAACTAGAACACAAGAAATGAAGGCATGTCCTGAAACTAGAACACAAGAAATGAAGGCATGTTCTGGAGCTAGAACACAAGAAATGAAGCATGTCACAGAGCTAGAACACAAGCATTGAAGGAATGTCCGGAACTAGAACACAAGAAATAAAGGCATGTCCTGGAGCTAGAACACAAGAAAAGAAGGCATGTCCTGGAACTAGAACACAAGAAATGAAAGCATGTTCTGGAGCTAGGACACAAGAAATTAAGGCATGTCCTGGAGCTAGAACACAATATATGAAAGCATGTCCTGGAGCTAGGACACAAGAAATGAAGGCATTTGCTGGAACTAGAACACAAGAAATGAAGGCATGTCCTGGAGATAGAACACAAAAATAAAAACATGTACAAGAACCTAGAATACAAGAAATGAATTCATTTCCTGGAGCTACGACACAAGAAATGAAGGCATGACCTGGAGCTAGGACACAAGAATTAAAGGCATGTACAAGGAGCTAGAATACAAGAAATGAAGGCATGTCCTAGAGCTAGGACACAAGAAATTAAGGCATGTCCTGGAGCTAGGACACAAGAAATGAAGGCATGTCCTGGAGCTAGTACACAAGAATAGAAGGAATGTCCTGGAGCTAGAACACAAGAAATGAAGACATGTGCCTTGGAGCTAGAATACAAGAAATGAAGGCATGTCCTGGAGCTAGAACACAAGAAATGAAGGCATGTCCTGGAGCTACAACACAAGAAATGAAGGCATGTCCTGGAGCTAGAACACAAGAAATGAAAGCATGTTCTGCAGCTAGAACACAAGAAATTAAGGCATGTCCTGGAGCCAGAAAACAATATACGAAAGCATGTCCTGGAGCTAGGACACAAGAAATGAAGGCATTTGCTGGAACTAAACACAAGAAATGAAGGCATGTCCTGGAGATAGAACACAAGAAATAAGGGCATGTACAAGGACCTAGAATACAAGAAATGAAGGCATGTCCTGAAGCTCGGACATAAGAAATGAAGGCATGTCCTGGAGATAGAACACATGAAATGAAGGCATGTCCTGGAGTTAGAACACAAGAATTGAATTCATTTCCTGGAGCTACGACACAAGAAATGAAGGCATGTACAAGGAGCTAGAATACAAGAAATGAAGGCATGTCCTAGAGCTAGGACACAAGAAATTAAGGCATGTCCTGGAGCTAGTACACAAGAAATGAAGGAATGTCCTGGAGCTAG
Organism: Megaustenia siamemsis; assembly: GCA_032433765.1. Taxonomy (NCBI): domain Eukaryota; kingdom Metazoa; phylum Mollusca; class Gastropoda; order Stylommatophora; family Ariophantidae; genus Megaustenia; species Megaustenia siamemsis. Next base: position 45,068 of record JAVIAB010000160.1, read on the forward strand.
AACACAAGAAATGAAGACATGTGCCTTGGAGCTAGAATACAAGAAATGAAGGCATATCCTGGAGCTAGAACACAAGAAATGAAGGCATGACCTGGAGCTAGGACACAAGAAATGAAGGCATGTCCTGGAGCTAGAACACAAGAAATAAAAGCATGTCATGGAACTAGAACACAAGAAATGAAGTCATGTCCTGGATATAGAACACAAGATACAAAAGTAAGTCCTGGTGCTAGAACACGAGAAATTAAGGCATGTCTTAGAGCTAGAACACAAGATATGAAGGCATGTCCTGAAACTAGAACACAAGAAATGATGGCATGTTCTGGAGCTAGAACACAAGAAATGAAAGCATGCCCTGGAGCTATAGCACAAGAAATAAAAGCATGTCCTGGAGCTAGAACACAAGAAATTAAAGCATGTCATAGAGATAGAACACAAGCATTATAGGAATGTCCGGGAACTAGAACACAAGAAATAAAGGCATGTCCTGGAGCTAGAACACAAGAAATTATGGCATGTCCTGGAGCTAGAACACAAGAAATGAAGGCATGTCCTGGAGCTAGAACACAAGAAATGAAAGCATGTTCTGCAGCTAGAACACAAGAAATTAAGGCATGTCCTGGAGCCAGAACACAATATATGAAAGCATGTCCTGGAGTTAGAACACAAGAATTGAATTCATTTCCTGGAGCTACGACACAAGAAATGAAAGCATGCCCTGGAGCTATAGCACAAGAATTAAAAGCATGTCCTGGAGCTAGAACACAAGAAATGAAGGCATGTCATAGAGCTAGAACACAAGCATTGAAGGAATGTCCGGAACTAGAACACAAAAAATAAAGGCATGTCCTGGAGATAGAACACAAGAAATGAAGGCATGTCCTGGAGCTAGAACACAAGAAATGAAGGCATGTCCTGGAGCTGGAACACAAGAAATGAAGGCATGTCATAGAGCTAGAAACAAGAAATGAAGGCATGTCCTGGAGCTAAAACACAAGAAATGAAAGCATGTCCTGGAGTTAAAACACGAGAAATGAAAGCATGACATGGAGCTAGAAAACACGGAATTAAAGCATGTCATGGAGCTAGAACACAAGAAAGGAAGGCATGTCCTGGAGCTAGAACAAAGAAATGAAGGCATGTCCTGGAGCTGGAACACAAGAAATGAAGGCATGTGCCTTGGAGCTAGTATACAAGAAATGAAGGCAGGTCCTGGAGCTAGAACACAAGAAATGAAGACATATCCTGGAGCTAGAACACAAGAAATGAAAGCATGTCCTGGAGCTAGAACACAAGAAATGAAAGCATGTCCTGGAGCTAGAACACAGAAATGATGGCATGTCCTGGAGCTAGAACACAAGAAATTAAGACATGTCTTAGAGCTAGAAACAAGATATGAAGGCATGTCCTGAAACTAGAACACAAGAAATGAAGGCATGTTCTGGAGCTAGAACACAAGAAATGAAGCATGCCCTGGAGCTATAGCACAAGAAATAAAAGCATCTCCTGGAGCTAGAACACAAGAAATGAAGGCATGTCATAGAGCTAGAACACAAGCATTGAAGGAATGTCCGGAACTAGAACACAAAAAATAAAGGCATGTCCTGGAGATAGAACACAAGAAATGAAGGCATGTCCTGGAGCTAGAACACAAGAAATGAAGGCATGTCCTGGAGCTGGAACAATAGAAATGAAGGCATGTCATAGAGCTAGAACACAAGAAATGAAGGCATGTCCTGGAGCTAGAACACAAGAAATGAAACCATGTTCTGCATCTAGAACACAAGAAATTAAGGCATGTCCTGGAGCCAGAACACAATATACGAAAGCATGTCCTGGAGCTAGGACACAAGAAATGAAGGCATTTGCTGGAACTAAAACACAAGAAATGAAGGCATGTCCTGGAGATAGAACACAAGAAATAAGGGCATGTACAAGGACCTAGAATACAAGAAATGAAGGCATGTCCTGAAGCTCGGACACAAGAAATGAAGGCATGTCCTGGAGATAGAACACATGAAATGAAGGCATGTCCTGGAGTTAGAACACAAGAATTGAATTCATTTCCTGGAGCTACGACACAAGAAATGAAGGCATGTACAAGGAGCTAGAATACAAGAAATGAAGGCATGTCCTAGAGCTAGGACACAAGAAATTAAGGCATGTCCTGGAGCTAGTACACAAGAAATGAAGGAATGTCCTGGAGCTAGAACACAAGAAATGAAGACATGTGCCTTGGAGCTAGAATACAAGAAATGAAGGCATATCCTGGAGCTAGAACACAAGAAATGAAGGCATGACCTGGAGCTAGGACACAAGAAATGAAGGCATGTCCTGGAGCTAGAACACAAGAAATGAAAGCATGTCATGGAACTAGAACACAAGAAATGAAGGCATGTCCTGGATATAGAACACAAGATACAAAAGTAAGTCCTGGTGCTAGAACACGAGAAATTAAGGCATGTCTTAGAGCTAGAACACAAGATATGAAGGCATGTCCTGAAACTAGAACACAAGAAATGAAGGCATGTTCTGGAGCTAGAACACAAGAAATGAAAGCATGCCCTGGAGCTATAGCACAAGGAATAAAAGCATGTCCTGGAGCTAGAACACACGAAATTAAAGCATGTCATAGAGATAGAACACAAGCATTATAGGAATGTCCGGGAACTAGAACACAAGAAATAAAGGCATGTCCTGGAGCTAGAACACAAGAAATGAAGGCATGTCCTGGAGCTAGAACACAAGAAATGAAGGCATGTCCTGGAGCTAGAACACAAGAAATGAAAGCATGTTCTGCAGCTAGAACACAAGAAATTAAGGCATGTCCTGGAGCCAGAACACAATATATGAAAGCATGTCCTGGAGTTAGAACACAAGAATTGAATTCATTTCCTGGAGCTACGACACAAGAAATGAAGGCATGACCTGGAGCTAGGACACAAGAAATAAAGGCATGTACAAGGAGCTAGAATACAAGAAATGAAGGCATGTCCTAGAGCTAGGACACAAGAAGTTAAGGCATGTCCTGGAGCTAGGACACAAGAAATGAAGGCATGTCCTGGAGCTAGTACACAAGAAATCAAGGAATGTCCTGGAGCTAGAACACAAGAAATGAAGACATGTGCCTTGGAGCTAGAATACAAGAAATGAAGGCATATCCTGGAGCTAGAATACAAGAAATAAAGGCATGACCTGGAGCTAGGACACAAGAAATGAAGGCATGTCCTGGAACTAGAACGCTAGAAATGAAGGCATTTCCTAGAGCTAGAACACAAGAAATGAAGGCATGTCCTGGAGCTAGAACACAAGAGATGAAGGCATGTCCTGGAGAAAGAACACAAGAAATGTAGGAATGTCCTGGAGCTACAACACAAGAAATGAAGGCATGTTCTGGAGCTAGAACACAAGAAATAAAGTCATGCCCTGGAGCTATAGCACAAGAAATAAAAGCATGTCCTGGAGCTAGAACACAAGAAATGAAAGCATGTCATAGAGCTAGAACACAAGCATTAAAGGAATGTCCGGGAACTAGAACACAAAAAATAAAGGCATGTCCTGGAGCTAGAACACAAGAAATGAAGGCATGTCCTGGAGCTAGAACACAAGAAATGAAAGCATGTTCTGCAGCTAGAACACAAGAAATTAAGGCATGTCCTGGAGCCAGAACACAATATATGAAAGCATGTCCTGGAGCTAGGACACAAGAAATGAAGGCATTTGCTGGAACTAGAACACAAGAAATGAAGGCATGTCCTGGAGATAGAACACAAGAAATAAAGGCATGTACAAGGACCTAGAATACAAGAAATGAAGGCATGTCCTGAAACTCGGACACAAGAAATGAAGGCATGTCCTGGAGATAGAACACATGAAATGAAGGCATGTCCTGGAGTTAGAACACAAGAATTGAATTCATTTCCTGGAGCTATGACACAAGAAATGAAGGCACGTACAAGGAGCTAGAATACAAGAAATGAAGGCATATCATGGAGCTAGAACACAAGAAATGAAGGCATGACCTGGAGCTAGGACACAAGAAATGAAGGCATGTCCTGGAACTAGAACACAAGAAATGAAAGCATGTCATGGAACTAGAACACAAGAAATGAAGGCATGTCCTGGATATAGAACACAAGAAACAAAGGCAAGTCCTGGAGCTAGAACACGAGAAATTAAGGCATGTCTTAGAGCTAGAACACAAGATATGAAGGCATGTCCTGAAACTAGAACACAAGAAATGAAGGCATGTTCTGGAGCTAGAACACAAGAAATGAAGCCATGTCACAGAGCTAGAACACAAGCATTGAAGGAATGTCCGGGAACTAGAACACAAGAAATAAAGGCATGTCCTGGAGCTAGAACACAAGAAAAGAAGGCATGTCCTGGAGCTAGAACACAAGAAATGAAGGCATGTCCTGGAACTAGAACACAAGAAATGAAAGCATGTTCTGCAGCTAGGACACAAGAAATTAAGGCATGTCCTGGAGCCAGAACACAATATATGAAAGCATGTCCTGGAGCTAGGACACAAGAAATGAAGGCATTTGCTGGAACTAGAACACAAGAAATGAAGGCATGTCCTGGAGATCGAACACAAGAAATAAAAACATGTACAAGAACCTAGAATACAAGAAATGAATTCATTTCCAGAGCTACGACACAAGAAATGAAGGCATGACCTGGAGCTAGGACACAAGAATTAAAGGCATGTACAAGGAGCTAGAATACAAGAAATGAAGGCATGTCCTAGAGCTAGGACACAAGAAATTAAGGCATGTCCTGGAGCTAGGACACAAGAAATGAAGGCATCTCCTGGAGCTAGTACACAAGAATAGAAGGAATGTCCTGGAGCTAGAACACAAGAAATGAAGACATGTGCCTTGGAGCTAGAATACAAGAAATGAAGGCATGTCCTGGAGCTAGAACACAAGAAATGAAGGCATGTCCTGGAGCTACAACACAAGAAATGAAGGCATGTCCTGGAGCTAGAACACAAGAAATGAAAGCATGTTCTGCAGCTAGAACACAAGAAATTAAGGCATGTCCTGAAGCCAGAACACAATATACGAAAGCATGTCCTGGAGCTAGGACACAAGAAATGAAGGCATTTGCTGGAACTAAAACACAAGAAATGAAGGCATGTCCTGGAGATAGAACACAAGAAATAAGGGCATGTACAAGGACCTAGAATACAAGAAATGAAGGCATGTCCTGAAGCTTGGACATAAGAAATGAAGGCATGTCCTGGAGATAGAACACATGAAATGAAGGCATGTCCTGGAGTTAGAACACAAGAATTGAATTCATTTCCTGGAGCTACGACACAAGAAATGAAGGCATGTACAAGGAGCTAGAATACAAGAAATGAAGGCATGTCCTAGAGCTAGGACAAAAGAAATTAAGGCATGTCCTGGAGCTAGTACACAAGAAATGAAGGAATGTCCTGGAGCTAGAACACAAGAAATGAAGACATGTGCCTTGGAGCTAGAATACAAGAAATGAAGACATATCCTGGAGCTAGAACACAAGAAATGAAGGCATGACCTGGAGCTAGGACACAAGAAATGAAGGCATGTCCTGGAGCTAGAACACAAGAAATGAAAGCATGTCATGGAACTAGAACACAAGAAATGAAGGCATGTCCTGGATATAGAACACAAGATACAAAAGTAAATCCTGGTGCTAGAACACGAGAAATTAAGGCATGTCTTAGAGCTAGAACACAAGATATGAAGGCATGTCCTGAAACTAGAACACAAGAAATGAAGGCATGTTCTGGAGCTAGAACACAAGAAATGAAAGCATGCCCTGGAGCTATAGCACAAGAAATAAAAGCATGTCCTGGAGATAGAACACAAGAAATTAAAGCATGTCATAGAGATAGAACACAAGCATTATAGGAATGTCCGGGAACTAGAACACAAGAAATAAAGGCATGTCCTGGAGCTAGAACACAAGAAATTATGGCATGTCCTGGAGCTAGAACACAAGAAATTAAGGCATGTCCTGGAGCTAGAACACAAGAAATGAAAGCATGTTCTGCAGCTAGAACACAAGAAATTAAGGCATGTCCTGGAGCCAGAACACAATATATGAAAGCATGTCCTGGAGTTAGAACACAAGAATTGAATTCATTTCCTGGAGCTACGACACAAGAAATGAAAGCATGCCCTGGAGCTATAGCACAAGAAATAAAAGCATCTACTGGAGCTAGAACACAAGAAATGAAGGCATGTCATAGAGCTAGAACACAAGCATTGAAGGAATGTCCGGGAACTAGAACACAAAAAATAAAGGCATGTCCTGGAGATAGAACACAAGAAATGAAGGCATGTCCTGGAGCTAGAACACAAGAAATGAAGGCATGTCCTGGAGCTGGAACACAAGAAATGAAGGCATGTCATAGAGCTAGAAAACAAGAAATGAAGGCATGTCCTGGAGCTAGAACACAAGAAATGAAAGAATGTCCTGGAGCTAGAACACGGGAATTTAAAGCATGTCCTGAAGCTAGAACAAAAGAAATTAAAGCATGTCCTGGAGCTAGAGCACAAGAAATGAAAGCATGTCCTGGAGCTAGAACAAGAGAAATGAAGGCATGTCCTGGAGCTAAAACACAAGAAATGAAAGCATGTCCTGGAGTTGAAACACGAGAAATGAAAGCATGACATGGAGCTAGAAAACACGGAATTAAAGCATGTCATGGAGCTAGAACACAAGAAAGGAAGGCATGTCCTGGAGCTAGAACGAAAGAAATTAAGGCATGTCCTGGAGATAGAACACAAGAAATGCAGGCATGTGCCTTGGAGCTAGTATACAAGAAATGAAGGCAGGTCCTGGAGCTAGAACACAAGAAATGAAGACATATCCTGGAGCTAGAACACAAGAAATGAAAGCATGTCCTGGAGCTAGAACACAAGAAATGAAAGCATGTCCTGGAGCTAGAACACAGAAATGATGGCATGTCCTGGAGCTAGAACACAAGAAATTAAGACATGTCTTAGAGCTAGAAAACAAGATATGAAGGCATGTCCTGAAACTAGAACACAAGAAATGAAGGCATGTTCTGGAGCTAGAACACAAGAAATGAAAGCATGCCCTGGAGCTATAGCACAAGAAATAAAAGCATCTCCTGGAGCTAGAACACAAGAAATGAAGGCATGTCATAGAGCTAGAACACAAGCATTGAAGGAATGTCCGGGAACTAGAACACAAAAAATAAAGGCATGTCCTGGAGATAGAACACAAGAAATGAAGGCATGTCCTGGAGCTAGAACACAAGAAATGAAGGCATGTCCTGGAGCTGGAACAATAGAAATGAAGGCATGTCATAGAGCTAGAAAACAAGAAATGAAGGCATGTCCTGGAGCTAGAACACAAGAAATGAAAGAATGTCCTGGAGCTAGAACACGGGAAATTAAAGCATGTCCTGAAGCTAGAACAAAAGAAATTAAAGCATGTCCTGGAGCTAGAGCACAAGAAATGAAAGCATGTCCTGGAGCTAGAACAAGAGAAATGAAGGCATGTCCTGGAGCTAGGACACAAGAAATGAAGGCATGTCCTGGAGCTAGTACACAAGAAACGAATGCATGTCCTGGAGCTAGAACACAAGAAATGAAGACATGTGCCTTGGAGCTAGAATACAAGAAATGAAGGCATGTCCTGGAGCTAGAACACACGAAATGAAAGCATGTCCTGGAGCTAGAACACAAGAAATGAAGGCATGTCCTGGAGCTAGAACACAAGAAATAAAAGCATGTCATGGAGCTAGAACACAAGAAATGAAGGCATGTCCTGGTGCTAGAACACAAGAAATGAAAGATTATCCTGGAGCTAGTACACACGAAATTAAGGCATGACCTGGAGCCAGAACACAAGAAATGAAAGCATGTCCTGGAGCTAAGACACAAGAAATGAAGGCATTTTCTGGAGCTAGAACACAAGAAATGAAGGCACGTACAAGGAGATAGAAAACAAGAAATAAAGGCATGTACAAGGAGCTAGAATAAAACAAATGAAGGCATGTCCTGGAGCTAGGACACACGAAATGAAGGCATGTCCTGGAGGAAGAACACAAGAATGAAGGCATTTCCTGGACCTAGAACACAAGCAATGAAGGCACGTACAAGGAGCTAGAATACAAGAAATGAAGGTATGTCCTGGAGCTAGGACACAAGAAATGAAGGCATGTCCTGGAGCTAGTACACAAGAAATGAAGGCATGTCCTGGAGCTAGTACACAAAAAATGAAGGCATGTGCCTTGGAGCTAGAACACAAGAAATGAAGGCATGTCATGGAGCTAGAACACAAGAAATGAAGGCATGTCCTGGAGCTAGAACACAAGAAATGAAGGCATGTCCTGGAGCTAGAACACAAGAAATGAAGGCATGTCCTGGAGCTAGAACACAAGAAATGAAGGCATGTCCTGGAGCTAGAACACAAGAAATGAAAGCATGTCTTGGAGCTAGAACACAAAAATGAAGGCATGTACAAGGAGCTAGAACACAAGAAATGAAAGCTTGTCCTGGAGCTAGAACACAAGAAATGAAGGCATGTCCTAGAACTAGAACACAAGAAATGAAGGCATGTCCTGGAGATAGAACACAAGAAATAAAGGCATGTCCTGGAGCTAGAACACAAAAAATGAAGGCATTTTGCTGGAACTAGAACACAAGAAATGAAAGCATGTCCTGGAGCTAGAACACAAGAAAGGAAGGCATGTCCTGGAGATAGAACACAAGAAATAAAGGCATGTACAATTAGCTAGATTAAAAGAAATGAAGACATGTCCTGGAACTAGGACTCAATAAATGAAGGCATGTCCTGAAGCTAGGACACAAGAAATGAAGGCATGTCCTGAAGCTAGGACACAAGAAATGAAGGCATATGCTTGTAGCTTTAACACAAGAAATGAAGGCATGTCCTGGAGCAAGAACACAAGAAATGAAGGCATGTGCCTTGGAGATAGAACACAAGAAATGAAGGCATGTCCTGAAGCTAGGACACAAGAAATGAAGGCATGTCCTGGAGCTAGGACACAAGAAATGAAGGCATATGCTTGTAGCTAGAACACAAGAAATGAAGGCATGTCCTGGAGCAAGAACACAAGAAATGAAGGCATGTGCCTTGGAGCTAGAATACAAGAAATGAAGGCATGTCCTGGAGCTAGAACACAAGAAATGAAGGCATGTCCTGGAGCTAGAACACAAGAAATGAAATCATGTCCTGGAGCTAGAACACAAGAAATGAAAGCATGTCCTGGAGCTAGTACACAAGAAATGAAGGCATGTCCTGGATATAGAACACAAGAAATGAAGGCATGTACAAGGAGCTAGAACACAAGAAATGAAAGCATGTCATGGAGCTAGGACACAAGAAATGAAAGCATGTAATGGAGCTAGGACACAAGAAATGAAGACATGTCCTGGAGGTAGAACACAAGAAATGAAGGTATGTCCTGGAGCAAGGATACAAGAAATGAAGTCATGTCCTTGAGGTAGGACACAAGAAATGAAAGCATGTCCTGGATAGAACACAAGAAATGAAAGCATGTAGTTTAGCGACTTATGAATCAATAACTGTCAGACATTTAAAAACCGTAGTGATCAACTATCGGGACCATCGGCATAATGGCGTTTATGTTCGGTAGGCCTGTAGGTAGTGACATCATCATCACTTTGCATGTTTTATTTTTGAGTTTTTTTTCTGAGTTTTATTTTTTCTCTTTTCAGTCGAGTGAAATGAAGTTGGAAGTGACTTTTGGCACACTCTTGTCGTTAATGGTCTCCTATACAGCCGACCTGGCTTACACCGAAATTCGACTTTCCTAATTTCATAACCGACAATACAAAATGGCTGCATGCCGCCATGTTTTTGCAGATACTGCCGTGATCGCTTGAATCGCTTTTGTTGATTTTTTTTAATTGTTATGTTAGTTTTGAAAGACAATGGAGTAAGGAAGTTATAGTGGGTTTCTTATATATGTAAGGCGCTTCGAATCGTCGCATGTGCCAAGAATTAGGGCTGCATGAAGTCGATCTTGTCAACAACATTTGCTCAACCGCTCTGGGTTGATGCTTTTGATTTGTGGGGAAGTGGATATGAGGAATTCTCCAATGGAGTAAAAGTGATTCCATGAAGCAAAAAGAAATGAGCTATCAATCTCATTAGAAAATAAGTTGCAGATAATGAACAAATAAAAACAAATAATGAACAAATAATGAAGAAATAAGAAATAAATAATGAACAAATAAGAAACACATAATGATTAAATAATGAACAAATAATGAACAAATAAGAAACAAATAATGATCAAATAATGAACAAATAATAAAATATTTAGGAACCGATAGGCCTACACTAGAACTATAAATGTAAACAAGTGACTGCATTGATGCTGTCAACCCCTGTCACGAAAAATAAGACTGTTCATCAACCTTGAACGGGTCATCTAATGTCTATAATATAGGGGAGTTTGGTATGTGGGATATTAGGACAGAAATCTGATTGCAAACTATTCAAATTCGTATTTTCCCCTTCTACCTCTTCTCACACCTACATATACACGCACACGAACACACACACACTCATGATTAGCTGTTCAGTATGAGGGCCTACGGGCAGTTCTCCGACGCATCAGAGAAACACCAATCCGTTCAATGAGGTACCTACTTGACTTACCCAGTGTGACATAGATCCGTTCAATGAGGTACCTACTTGACTTACCCAGTGTGACATAGATCCGTTCAATGAGGTACCTACTTGACTTACCCAGTGTGACATAGATCCGTTCAATGAGGTACCTACTTGACCTACCGAGAGTGACATAGATCCGTTCAATGAGGTACCTACTTGACTTACCGAGTGTGACATAGATCCGTTCAATGAGGTACCTACTTGACCTACCGAGTGTGACATAGATCCGTTCAATGAGGTACCTACTTGACCTACCGAGTGTGACACAGGTCCGTTCAATGAGGTACCTACTTGACTTACCCAGTGTGACATAGATCCGTTCAATGAGGTACCTACTTGACCTACCGAGTGTGACACAGGTCCGTTCAATGAGGTACCTACTTGACTTACCGAGTGTGACATAGATCCGTTCAATGAGGTACCTACTTGACTTACCGAGTGTGACATAGATCCGTTCAATGAGGTACCTACTTGACCTACCGAGTGTGACACAGGTCCGTTCAATGAGGTACCTACTTGACTTACCCAGTGTGACAGATCCATTCAATGAGGTACCTACTTGACCTACCCAGTGTGACATAGATCCGTTCAATGAGGTACCTACTTGACTTACCCAGTGTGACATAGATCCGTTCAATGAGGTACCTACTTGACTTACCCAGTGTGACATAGATCCGTTCATTGAGGTACCTACTTGACTTACCGAGTGTGACATAGATCCGTTCAATGAGGTACCTACTTGACTTACCGAGTGTGACATAGATCCGTTCAATGAGGTACCTACTTGACCTACCGAGTGTGACACAGGTCCGTTCAATGAGGTACCTACTTGACTTACCGAGTGTGACATAGATCCGTTCAATGAGGTACCTACTTGACTTACCGAGTGTGACATAGATCCGTTCAATGAGGTACCTACTTGACCTACCGAGTGTGACACAGGTCCGTTCAATGAGGTACCTACTTGACTTACCCAGTGTGACATAGATCCATTCAATGAGGTACCTACTTGACCTACCCAGTGTGACATAGATCCGTTCAATGAGGTACCTACTTGACTTACCCAGTGTGACATAGATCCGTTCAATGAGGTACCTACTTGACTTACCCAGTGTGACATAGATCCGTTCAATGAGGTACCTACTTGACTTACCGAGTGTGACATAGATCCGTTCAATGAGGTACCTACTTGACTTACCGAGTGTGACATAGATCCGTTCAATGAGGTACCTACTTGACCTACCCAGTGTGACATAGATCCGTTCACTGAGGTACCTACTTGACTTACCGAGTGTGACATAGATCCGTTCAATGAGGTACCTACTTGACCTACCCAGTGTGACATAGATACGTTCAATGAGGTACCTACTTGACTTACCCAGTGTGACATAGATCCGTTCACTGAGGTACCTACTTGACCTACCCAGTGTGACATAGATCCGTTCAATGAGGTACTTACTTGACCTACCCAGTGTGACATAGATCCGTTCAATGAGGTACCTACTTGACTTACCCAGTGTGACATAGATCCGTTCAATGAGGTACCTACTTGACTTACCCAGTGTGACATAGATCCGTTCAATGAGGTACCTACTTGACTTACCGAGTGTGACATAGATCCGTTCAATGAGGTACCTACTTGACTTACCGAGTATGACATAGATCCGTTCAATGAGGTACCTACTTGACTTACCGAGTGTGACATAGATCCGTTCAATGAGGTACCTACTTGACTTACCGAGTGTGACATAGATCCGTTCAATGAGGTACCTACTTGACTTACCGAGTATGACATAGATCCGTTCAATGAGGTACCTACTTGACTTACCGAGTATGACATAGATCCGTTCAATGAGGTACCTACTTGACTTACCGAGTGTGACATAGATCCGTTCAATGAGGTACCTACTTGACTTACCGAGTGTGACATAGATCCGTTCAATGAGGTACCTACTTGACTTACCGAGTATGACATAGATCCGTTCAATGAGGTACCTACTTGACTTACCGAGTGTGACATAGATCCGTTCAATGAGGTACCTACTTGACTTACCCAGTGTGACATAGATCCGTTCAATGAGGTACCTACTTGACTTACCCAGTGTGATATAGATCTGTTCAATGAGGTACCTACTTGACCTACCGAGTGTGACATAGATCCGTTCAATGAGGTACCTACTTGACCTACCGAGTGTGACATAGATCCGTTCACTGAGGTACCTACTTGACTTACCGAGTGTGACATAGATCCGTTCAATGAAGTACCTATTTGACTTACCGAGCATTATATTGTGACATAGATCCATTCAATGAGGTACCTACTTGACTCACTGAGCATTAGATTGTGACATAGATCCGTTCAATGAGGTACCTACTTGACTTACCGAGCATTAGATTGTGACATAGATCCGTTCAATGAGGTACCTACTTGACTTACCGAGTGTGACATAGATCCGTTCAATGAGGTACCTACTTGACTTACCGAGCATTAGATTGTGACATAGATCCGTTCAATGAGGTACCTACTTGACTTACCGAGCATTATATTGTGACATAGATCCATTCAATGAGGTACCTACTTGACTCACTGAGCATTAGATTGTGACATAGATCCGTTCAATGAGGTACCTACTTGACTTACCGAGCATTAGATTGTGACATAGATCCGTTCAATGAGGTACCTACTTGACTTACCGAGTGTGACATAGATCCGTTCAATGAGGTACCTACTTGACTTACCGAGCATTAGATTGTGACATAGATCCGTTCAATGAGGTACCTACTTGACTTACCGAGCATTAGATTGTGACATAGATCTGTTCAATGAGGTACTACTTGACTTACCGAGTATGACATAGATCCGTTCAATGAGGTACTTACTTGACTTACCAAGTGTGACATAGATCCGTTCAATGAGGTACCTACTTGACTTACCGAGTGTGACATAGATCCGTTCAATGAGGTACCTACTTGACTTACCGAGTATAACATAGATCCGTTCAATGAGGTACCTACTTGACTTACCGAGTATGACATAGATCCGTTCAATGAGGTACCTACTTGACTTACCGAGTGTGACATAGATCCGTTCAATGAGGTACCTACTTGACTTACCGAGTGTGACATAGATCCGTTCAATGAGCTACCTACTTGACTTACCGAGTATGACATAGATCCGTTCAATGAGGAACCTACTTGACTTACCGAGCATTAGATTGTGACATAGATCCGTTCAATGAGGTACTACTTGACTTACCCAGTGTGACATAGATCCGTTCAATGAGGTACCTACTTGACTTACCCAGTGTGACATAGATACGTTCAATGAGGTACCTACTTGACTTACCCAGTGTGACATAGATCCGTTCAATGAGGTACCTACTTGACTTACCCAGTGTGACATAGATCCGTTCAATGAGGTACCTACTTGACTTACCCAGTGTGACATAGATCCGTTCAATGAGGTACCTACTTGACTTACCGAGTGTGACATAGATCCGTTCAATGAGATACCTACTTGACTTACCGAGTGTGACATAGATCCGTTCAATGAGGTACCTACTTGACCTACCCAGTGTGACATAGATCCGTTCACTGAGGTACCTACTTGACTTACCGAGTGTGACATAGATCCGTTCAATGAGGTACCTACTTGACCTACCCAGTGTGACATAGATCCGTTCAATGAGGTACCTACTTGACTTACCCAGTGTGACATAGATCCGTTCACTGAGGTACCTACTTGACCTACCCAGTGTGACATAGATCCGTTCAATGAGGTACTTACTTGACCTACCCAGTGTGACATAGATCCGTTCAATGAGGTACCTACTTGACTTACCCAGTGTGACATAGATCCGTTCAATGAGGTACCTACTTGACTTACCCAGTGTGACATAGATCCGTTCAATGAGGTACCTACTTGACTTACCCAGTGTGACATAGATCCGTTCAATGAGGTACCTACTTGACTTACCGAGTATGACATAGATCCGTTCAATGAGGTACCTACTTGACTTACCGAGTGTGACATAGATCCGTTCAATGAGGTACCTACTTGACTTACCGAGTGTGACATAGATCCGTTCAATGAGGTACCTACTTGACTTACCGAGTATGACATAGATCCGTTCAATGAGGTACCTACTAGACTTACCGAGTGTGACATAGATCCGTTCAATGAGGTACCTACTTGACTTACCCAGTGTGACATAGATCCGTTCAATGAGGTACCTACTTGACTTACCCAGTGTGATATAGATCCGTTCAATGAGGTACCTACTTGACCTACCGAGTGTGACATAGATCCGTTCAATGAGGTACCTACTTGACCTACCGAGTGTGACATAGATCCGTTCACTGAGGTACCTACTTGACTTACCGAGTGTGACATAGATCCGTTCAATGAAGTACCTACTTGACTTACCGAGCATTATATTGTGACATAGATCCATTCAATGAGGTACCTACTTGACTCACTGAGCATTAGATTGTGACATAGATCCGTTCAATGAGGTACCTACTTGACTTACCGAGCATTAGATTGTGACATAGATCCGTTCAATGAGGTACCTACTTGACTTACCGAGTGTGACATAGATCCGTTCAATGAGGTACCTACTTGACTTACCGAGCATTAGATTGTGACATAGATCCGTTCAATGAGGTACCTACTTGACTTACCGAGCATTATATTGTGACATAGATCCATTCAATGAGGTACCTACTTGACTCACTGAGCATTAGATTGTGACATAGATCCGTTCAATGAGGTACCTACTTGACTTACCGAGCATTAGATTGTGACATAGATCCGTTCAATGAGGTACCTACTTGACTTACCGAGTGTGACATAGATCCGTTCAATGAGGTACCTACTTGACTTACCGAGCATTAGATTGTGACATAGATCCGTTCAATGAGGTACCT
Source organism: Megaustenia siamemsis (assembly GCA_032433765.1). NCBI lineage: Eukaryota > Metazoa > Mollusca > Gastropoda > Stylommatophora > Ariophantidae > Megaustenia > Megaustenia siamemsis. Next base: position 60,692 of record JAVIAB010000160.1, read on the forward strand.
ACTTGACTTACCGAGCATTAGATTGTGACATAGATCCGTTCAATGAGGTACCTACTTGACTTACCGAGTGTGACATAGATCCGTTCAATGAGGTACCTACTTGACTTACCGAGTATGACATAGATCCGTTCAATGAGGTACCTACTTGACTTACCGAGTATGACATAGATCCGTTCAATGAGGTACCTACTTGACTTACCGAGTGTGACATAGATCCGTTCAATGTGGTACCTACTTGACTTACCGAGTGTGACATAGATCCGTTCAATGAGCTACCTACTTGACTTACCGAGTATGACATAGATCCGTTCAATGAGGAACCTACTTGACTTACCGAGCATTAGATTGTGACATAGATCCGTTCAATGAGGTACTACTTGACTTACCCAGTGTGATATAGATCCGTTCAATGAGGTACCTACTTGACTTACCCAGTGTGACATAGATACGTTCAATGAGGTACCTACTTGACTTACCCAGTGTGACATAGATCCGTTCAATGAGGTACCTACTTGACTTACCCAGTGTGACATAGATCCGTTCAATGAGGTACCTACTTGACTTACCGAGCATTAGATTGTGACATAGATCCGTTCAATGAGGTACTACTTGACTTACCCAGTGTGACATAGATACGTTCAATGAGGTACCTACTTGACTTACCCAGTGTGACATAGATACGTTCAATGAGGTACCTACTTGACTTACCCAGTGTGACATAGATACGTTCAATGAGGTACCTACTTGACTTACCCAGTGTGACATAGATACGTTCAATGAGGTACCTACTTGACTCACCGAGTGTGACATAGATACGTTCAATGAGGTACCTACTTGACTTACCGAACATTAGAGTGTGACATAGATCCGTTAAATGAGGTACCTACTTGACTTACCGAACATTAGAGTGTGCTATCGTTTGTTCAATTCCGGGCTTAGTTGAGCGCGGTGAGGAACATAAATCGTCCCTTGCATTCAAAATTTGGTGCGTTCAAGGGCAGGCGCCTCAGCCATGGAAAATCCTGGATGGCCGAGGCTGATGAGTCCATAAGGAGAGTATGAGATCTGAATAACAATTAGGGCTGGCATGGATTGAGTAGAAGTAAGAGCGGCGAAAAATAGTCTAACCAAAATAATCATTCAGCTTGTCAGCCAGTGTCACAAAACAGGGCCTATGAAGCTCATCATCATCATCAACTACCTGGCCTGCTGGCGTAGGTGATCATGTCTCTCCACAACTTTCGATCTCGGCAGCTATTTATCATTTCTGCTGTTGACCTTCTGCCAAGCCATTCACTTAAGCTGTCGGTTATTTTTTTCTCTTTGCTTCCCTCTATCTCTTCGTCCCTCAATTTTTCCAGTTGTTACAATATATTCCAGTTGAAAATGATTATTGTTTCTTTCTAATATTGGAAATTAGCTCTCTTTTTTCTTTTACCTCTCTCAGAACATCTTCATTACTCTTCTTAGCTGTCCATGGTACTCTCAACATTCTTCTGTAAAACCACATTTCTACAGACTCCAGTGATTTTCTTGTCTGTTGTCCTATTTTCCATAATTCGCATCCATATGTTAAGACTGGCTCTACGTAACATTTGAGAACTCTTTTTCTTGTTTCTATTGTTAAAAATGGATTGCATAGTATTTTCCTCATTTTTTGGAAAGCTGCTTTTGCCTGAGCCATTCTGCATCTCACCTCTTTTGTACATCTTCCGTCTGAGGTTAACAAAGTTCCCAAATATTTAAATGCATTTACCTGTTTTAATATTGTCCCACTTGTCTTTAGTTTGCACTGAGGTGATGTCTTTTTTTTTTTTGTTACCATTACCTCTGTATTTTTGCTATTAAGGCTGAGTCCTTTATTTTTTGTTTTCTTTCATTATAATGTCCAACATTTCTTGTAACTCATTTTCACTCTTAGCGATTAAGACTGTATCATCAGCATGCCTTAGATTATTTATATTATGACCTCCAATTGTTATTCCAGGCATTCCCCTTATGGATCTTAAAATAATCTCACTATAAATATTAAACAAATCTGGTGACAGCACATAACCTTGTTCAACACCCTGTTTTATTTGTTTAAACATTCCCAATTGGTTGGCTATGAAGCTACCGAGGTCGTAATAGGGGAATCCATCGAAAATGTGTTGTCAGGACTCTTGTCATCTACACGGATGATTCTGTATCTCGCAGACAGCGCAGCAGTTGGGGTTTTGTAGCATACCAACATGGCAAAAAAGTTGCTTGGGAATCTGACAAGTGTAGCTTTACGGTGTCCAGCATGAGAATGGAGACAGAATTAGCAACGGCGGCGATAACATGGTTAGTTACACAGAACGTGGATCACGCAGTCTTGGTGACTGACTCGCAAAGTATGCTACAGAAGATTGACAGACAGCGTCTGCGGCCAGAGTGGATGCAGGTCTTGGATGACTCTACAGTGAGTGCGTTAACCTGGGTGTACTGTCCAGGACATGCTGGTGTACATGGCAATGAAATAGCCGATAAGTTCGCTGGCAGCTCTTGGATGGCTCTACAGTGAGTGCGTTAACCTGGATGTACTGTCCAGGACATGCTGGTGTACATGGCAATGAAATAGCCGATAACCTCGCGGGCAGCTCTTGGATGGCTCTACAGTGAGTGCGTTAACCTGGGTGTACTGTCCAGGACATGCTGGAGTACATGGCAATGAAATAGCCGATAAGTTCGCTGGCAGCTCTTGGATGACTCTACAGTGAGTGCGTTAACCTGGGTGTACTGTCCAGGACATGCTGGTGTACATGGCAATGAAATAGTCGATAAGTTCGCTGGCAGCTCATGGATGACTCTACAGTGAGTGCGTTAACCTGGGTGTACTGTCCAGGACATGCTGGTGTACATGGCAATGAAATAGTCGATAAGTTCGCTGGCAGCTCTTGGATGGCTCTACAGTGAGTGCGTTAACCTGGGTGTACTGTCCAGTACATGCTGGTGTACATGGCAATGAAATAGTCGATAAGTTCGCTGGCAGCTCTTGGATGGCTCTACAGTGAGTGCGTTAACCTGGGTGTACTGTCCAGGACATGCTGGTGTACATGGCAATGAAATAGCCGATAAGTTCGCTGGCAGCTCTTGCATTGAGTTTGGCCTTACTCTCGACAAAGAGGACATCGCCAAGTTTGTTATTAATTCTTTAAGAGAAGAGGATGAGTATGGGTGGGACAATGGTATAGAGAGACTAAGGAGGAGAATGGGTGGGGCGATACATTTAGAGAGACTGAGGAGAAGAACTGATGGGACAATTGTATAGAGAGACTGAGGAGGAAAATGAGTGGGACAATAAATTTAGAGAGACTGAGGAGAACGGGTGGGACAATGGTATAGAGAGACTGAGGAGGAGAATGGGTAGGACAATAAATTTAGAGAGACTGAGGAGTAGAATTGGTGGGACAATGATATAGAGAGACTGATGAGGAGAATGGGTTGGACAATGATATAGAGAGACTGCGGAGTAGAATTGGTGGGACAATGGTATAGAGAGACTGAGGAGGAGAATGTGTGGGACAATGGTATAGAGAGACTGAGGAGGATAATGGGTGCGACAATGATATAGAGAGACTGAGGAGGAGAATGGGTTGGACAATGATATAGAGAGACTGCGGAGGATAATGGGTGGAACAATGATATAGAGAGACTGAGGAGGATAATGGGTGCGACAATGATATAGAGCAGAGATGGCCAATTAGGTGCCAGCGGGCCACAAGTGGCCCGCGACGTCCTTTTTGTGGCCCGCGGCGGATAAAAAATAAAATCAGGTTGCATTGAGCAAAATGTCCTGGGTAAAATTGATTTAAAATTTGTTACAGTAACTTCTACCGTGGAGAAAGCTAACTCAAATATTCCCTAGTAGACCTATGTTTAAAACTCGAAACACTCTAATAGTTAGTTTAACGTCGACTCCCCGTCATTCCCCGCCCATCCTTTTTTTTCCTTTTGATCATCCTGCGACCGACTTAAGCAAAGGAAGAAGCCAACGAATGGTTCTAGAGCTGACTCTCGGTTCAGCGAGTTCAAACAGTTTCCGCCAAGAAATATTGTCTGTCACCCACCTCCTCCACCCCAACACATTCACCTCACAATTATTTTACTTTCAGTTTCTTTCTCTCCAAACCTCTTTTCATCAGTCAAAATTATATATCCGATCTGATCATTCTGATTTTGGCGAGTTACAGTGAACAGTTCCATTTTAACAGGAAACAGTGCTATTGTTGTAATCTGTGTTTTCATTGTCTGTTGCTTCGGTCGTGGTGTAATATGAACAATAAACGTCAATTAAATGAAAAATCAGATTTTTTCATGAGAAATGGGAACATGATTTTTTATTTATCAACAATAAGGATAGCAAACCGCAGTGCCTTGTGTGTTTGCAAGTGTTGTCTGTAAATAACGAGTTTAATCTTAAACGGCATTACACACAGCACCACGCCGCTAAATACAAGGACTACATTGGTACAATACGTTCTACACTTGTGTGCGATTTGAAGAAAAAGGTTAGTGCTCAGAAATCTGTTTTTACTACATTAACAACAAAACAAACAAGTTCCTTAATGGCATCGTTTGTTGTAAGCGCAGAGATAGCGAAATAAAAAAAAATCATTATGTGACGGTGACTTCGTAAAGCGTTGTTCTATTAGCATGGCGCGTGCATTTGGGGAAGAAACATGATACCAACAAAGAACTGATCAGAAAAATGTCTGATCCACATTTTAACAGCGTATTGGCCTTTTTAACTGATATCACCCAGCACATGAATGAACTCAACGTGAAGCTACAGGGACGTTCCCAAACAGTCTCAGATTGGGTAGGACACCTAGATGGATTTATAAGTCAACTAAAAGTTTTTAGATTTACCCTGGCCAAAGAAAACTTCATTCATTTTCCTTCGTGCAAAGAATTGATTGAGGAGCGCAGTGACACTGATTTCAAATTTTCTGTATTAATGTTAGACAAAATTTTGGAGCAATTCAATGAACGATTTTCTGACTTCAGTGGTATACGACCAGAACTGGCATTGTTTAACAACCCTATGAAGTGTGACATTTTCCAACAACATGACACTTTTCAGTTGGAGTTATGTAACCTCCAAAGTGACCCCTTTTTCCAGTCAAGGATGCAGATAGGAGTTGACTTTTGGAAACTTGTGCCACAGGAAAAATATCCCGCATTGAGTGATTTCAGTTTGAAAATTACTTCTATGTTCGGAAGCACATAAAAGTGAATGCGCTTTTTCAACAATGAAGGCGATTAAATCGTCACAAAGAAACCGACTCACTGATGACCACCTTCAGGATTTATTACGATATATATCATCATCTTTGATGAACTTGTTGCTGCACATGAACGTCCACATTGTTCTCATTAAGGTTTGTTACATGTCAACTTTAAAATGACCTAACTAAAACATGTTTGTTAAACAATATAAATAGCAAATTTTATTCATTTTTATAAATCAGCTAGGCATGTTTAACTCTGTTGCAATAAAATGATTTATGTAAGCAAATAATGCCGATAAATAACAAAAATATTATCTTAAAACAAATGCCTAGTTTATGTGTATTGATGTTGTTATGTGTGTGGCTCGCCAGACGAAAAATAATAAAAGAAAGTGGCCCGCCATTTGAGAGAAATTGGCCCTCCTTGATATAGAGAGATTGAGGCGGAGAATAGGTGGGACAATGATATAGAGAGACTAAGGATGAGAATATGTGGGACAATGATAGAGACTAAGGAGGATAATGGGTGGGACAATGATATAGAGAGACTAAGGATGAGAATATGTGGGACAATGATAGAGAGACTAAGGAGGATAATGGGTGGAACAATGATATAGAGAGACTGAGGAGGATAATGGGTGCGACAATGATATAGAGAGACTGAGGAGGATAATGGGTGGGACAATGATATAGAGAGACTAAGGATGAGAATATGTGGGACAATGATAGAGAGACTAAGGAGGATAATGGGTGGAACAATGATATAGAGATACTAAGGATGAGAATATGTGGGACAATGATATAGAGAGACTGAGGAGGAGAATAGGTGGGACAATGATATAGAGAGACTGAGGAGGAGAATAGGTGGGACAATGATATAGAGAGACTGAGGAGGAGAATAGGTGGGACAATGATATAGAGAGACTGAGGAGGAGAATAGGTGGGACAATGATATAGAGAGGCTGAGGAGGAGAATAGGTGGGACAATGATATGGAGAGACTGAGGAGGAGAATAGGTGGGACAATGATATAGAGAGACTGAGGAGGATAATGGGTGCGACAATGATATAGAGAGACTGAGGAGGAGAATAGGTGGGACAATGATATAGAGAGACTGAGGAGGAGAATAGGTGGGACAATGATATAGAGAGACTGAGGAGGAGAATAGGTGGGACAATGATATAGAGAGACTGAGGAGGAGAATAGGTGGGACAATGGTATAGAGAGACTGAGGAGGAGAATAGGTGGGACAATGGTATAGAGAGACTGAGGAGGAGAATAGGTGGGACAATGATATAGAGAGACTGAGGAGGAGAATAGGTGGGACAATGATATAGAGAGACTGAGGAGGAGAATAGGTGGGACAATGATATAGAGAGACTGAGGAGGAGAATAGGTGGGACAATGATATAGAGAGACTGAGGAGGAGAATAGGTGGGACAATGATATAGAGAGACTGAGGAGGAGAATAGGTGGGACAATGGTATAGAGAGACTGAGGAGGAGAATAGGTGGGACAATGATATAGAGAGACTGAGGAGGAGAATAGGTGGGACAATGATATAGAGAGACTGAGGAGGAGAATAGGTGGGACAATGATATAGAAAGACTGAGGAGGAGAATAGGTGGGACAATGGTATAGAGAGACTGAGGAGTCAATAGGTGTGAAAAGGATCTGGCCGATCCGGAGTGAAGGTAAATATAAAGACTTGAATCGAGTGTCTTAACAAAAGTGTTTTCAACAATTTCTGCTCGGCCGCTTGTCCAGAAGTGTTATGAGACTTAGAGCTTTGCGATAAAAGCTGATATATCTGTAATCAACACCTTACAGGAACAGTTAGTCTGCATAAGCTTCGAGAAATACTGAGACGGGCGATGGAGCAGACATGGGGATGCAACGAAACTATTCTATGAATATAATAAAATATTTTAAAAATATATAATATAATATAATATAATATAATATAATATAATATAATATAATATAATATAATATAATATAATATAATATAATATAATATAATATAATATAATATAATATAATATAATATAATATAATATAATATAATATAATATAATATAATATAATATAATATAATATAATATAATATAATATAATATAATATAATATAATATAATATAATATAATATAATATAATATAATATAATATAATATAAATTTAATATAAATTTAATATAATATAATATAATATAATATAATATAATATAATATAATATAATATAATATAATATAATATAATATAATATAACATAACATAACATAACATAACACAACACAACACAACACAACACAACACAACACAACACAACACAACACAACACAACACAACACAAACACAACACAACACAACACAACACAACATAACATAACATAATATAATATAATATATTATAATATAATATAATAGAGTATAGTATAGAATAGAATAGAGTATAGAATAGAATAGAATAGAGTATAGTATAGAATAGAATAGAATAGAATAGAGTAGAGTATAGTATTGTATAGTATAGTACAGTACAGTACAGTACAGTACAGTACAGTACAGTACAGTACAGTACAGTACAGTACAGTACAGTACAGTACAGTACAGTACAGTACTGTACAGTATAGTATAGTACAGTACAGTATAGTATAGTATAGTATAATATAATATAATATAGTATAATATAGTATAATATAGTATAATATAATATAGTATAATATAATATAATATAATATAATATAATATAATATAATATAATAGAATAGAATAGAATAGAATAGAATAGAATAGAATAGAATAGAATAGAATAGAATAGATGACTAGCTCTTGCTGCTAAACGCTTTTTGATTTAACTCAGTTTTCTATTCCCCTGTTTTATTTTCTCCTGTTATCTACTCCCCTGTTATCTATTCTATGGTATCTACTCCCCTGTTATCTATTCACCTGTTATCTATTCACCTGTTATCTATTCACCTGTTATCTATTCACTTATTATCTACTCTCCTGTTATCTATTCACCTGTTATCTACTCCCCTGTTATCTACTCCCCTGTTATCTATTCACCTGTTATCTATTCACCTGTTATCTATTCACCTGTTATCTATTCACCTGTTATCTATTCACCTATTATCTACTCTCCTGTTATCTATTCACCTGTTATCTATTCACCTGTTATCTACTCCCCTGTTATCTATTCACCTGTTATCTACTCCCCTGTTATCTATTCACCTGTTATCGATTCACCTGTTATCTATTCACCTGTTATCTACTCCCCTTTTATCTTCTCCCCTGTTATCTATTCTATGGCATCTACTCTCCTGTTATCTATTCACCTGTTATCTATTCTATGATATCTACACTCCTGTTATCTATTCACCTGTTATCTATTCACCTGTTATCTACTCCCCTTTTATCTTCTCCCCTGTTATCTATTCTATGGTATCTACTCTCCTGTTATCTATTCACCTGTTATCTATTCTATGATATCTACACTCCTGTTATCTATTCACCTGTTATCTATTCTATGGTATCTACTCTCCCGTTATCTATTCACCTGTTATCTATTCTATGGTATCTACACTCCTGTTATCTATTCACCTGTTATCGATTCACCTGTTATCTATTCACATGTTATCTACTCCCCTTTTATCTTCTCCCCTGTTATCTATTCACCTGTTATCTATCCTATGGTATCTACACTCCTGTTATCTATTCACCTGTTATCTATTCTATGGTATCTACTCTCCTGTTATCTATTCACCTGTTGTCTATTCTATGGTATCTACTCTCCTGTTATCTATTCACCTGTTATCTATTCTATGGTATCTACTCTCCTGTTATCGTTGTACTTGAACGTGTGTCGCTAAGTCACTGGAATTCTTGCTCCCACTATATATGTTAAATCTTTATAATTTCCATGACAGAAGTCGTGTATATCGCAAATGAGAAACAGAACATCAACACAACATTAGTTGGCAGACAACTAAAATAAGTGGAGAAATTTAAATATCTAGAAAGTCTAGGGACAAACAACTCATAAGCAGCAGAAATAGACTAAATACAAAGAAGCTTCACAAATCATTGGACTGCAATCACCACTATTGTCCAACAAGGAAATTACTCAAGTAGCAAAACGGGCACTCTACAATACAATCTTTACCCCAATGTTGTGCTCCCAATGAAAGACCTGGAATCTAGACTCAATGCCAATACAAAAAAAAAAAAAAATAAACAACTAACGAGATTAAATCTGTTAGACGAATAATAGAAAACAGACTGAGAGATAAGATCAGAAATGAAGAACAGAAAAAAGCTAGGAATAATTCCCGCCATAGAGGATGTACAACAGGCGTAATACCGACCACATTACCCCAAAAATCATGTGCCGAAGGTCTGACAATATATGGTTACTAACACCATATTCCTTATACGCCACTTGGCTTGACGGGGGCACTTTACTTTTTTCAAAGAGCACATACAGAAACAACAGATAAAACGGTTTGACCGCATGATAAAGCAGAGAAATCAAAACAAAATAAAACGAGCCTTTAAATAAACGTTGTGACAACATCCGACTCAAAGGCCGTTCACGAAAAAGATGGAAGAATTGAATATTACAAACACTAGGAAATATAACCGCAGCAGAGGCCAACAGAAGAGTAAAAGATGGATTGATGGAATATTAGAAACACTAGGAAATATAACAGCAGGAGAGGCGAACAGAAGAGTAAAAGATGGATTGATGGAATATTAGAAACACTAGAAAATATAACAGCAGGAGAAGTCAACAGAAGAGCTAAAGATGGATTGATGGAATATTAGAAACACCAGGAAACATAACAACAGGAGAGGTCAACAGAAGAGCAAAAGATGGATTGATGGAATATTAGAAACACTAGGAAATATAACAGCAGGAGAAGTCAACAGGAGAGTAAAAGATGGATTGATAGAATATTAGAAACACTAGGAAATATAACAGCAGGAGAGGTCAATAGAAGAGCAAAAGATGGATTGATGGAATATTAGAAAAAAAAAACTAGGAAATATAACAGCAGCAGAGGCAAAAAGAAGAGTAAAATATGGATTGATGGAATATTAGAAAAAAAAAACTAGGAAATATAACAGCAGCAGAGGCAAAAAGAAGAATAAAATATGGATTGATGGAATATTAGAACCACTAGGAAATATAACAGCAGGAGAAGTCAACAGATGAGCTAAAGATGGATTGTTGGAATATTAGAACCACTAGGAAATATAACAGCAGGAGAAGTCAACAGAAGAGCTAAAGATGGATTGTTGGAATATTAGAAAAAAAACTGGGAAATATAACAGCAGCAGAGGCAAACAGAAGAGCTAAAGATAGATTGATGGAATATTAGAAACACTAGGAAATATAACAGCAGGAGAGGCAAACAGAAGAGTAAAAGATGGATTGATGGAATATTAGAAACACTAGGAAATATAACAGCAGGAGAAGTCAACAGGAGAGTAAACGATGGATTGATGGAATATTAGAAACACTAGGAAATATAACAGCAGGAGAAGTCAACAGAAGAGCAAAAGATGGATTGATGGAATATTAGAAACACTAGGAAATATAACAGCAGGAGAAGTCAACAGAAGAGCAAAAGATGGATTGATGGAATATTAGAAAAAAAAACTAGGAAAAATAACAGCAGCAGAGGCAAACAGAAGAGTAAAAGATGGATTGATGGAATATTAGAAACACTAGGAAACATAACAGCAGAAGTAAACAGAAGAGAAAAAGATGAATTGATGGAATATTAGAAACACTAGGAAACATAACAGCAGGAGAAGTCAACAGAAGAGCAAAAGATGGATTGATGGAATATTAGAAACACTAGGAAACATAACAGCAGGAGAAGTAAACAGAAGAGAAAAAGATGGATTGATGGAATATTAGAAACACTAGGAAACATAACAGCAGGAGAAGTAAACAGAAGAGAAAAAGATGAATTGATGGAATATTAGAAACACTAGGAAACATAACAGCAGAAGTAAACAGAAGAGAAAAAGATGAATTGATGGAATATTAGAAACACTAGGAAACATAACAGCAGGAGAAGTCAACAGAAGAGCAAAAGATGGATTGATGGAATATTAGAAACACTAGGAAACATAACAGCAGGAGAAGTCAACAGAAGAGCAAAAGACTGCAAGTTATATATTTCTCGACGCTGAAAGGCAAATCAGGAAGATAAAAAAAAGATGACAAATTTCCATTTTGGAACTATTCTGAACAACAATATAACTTAGCAGCCATACCCCACATTTTCTTGATTGTTACTCGGTCAGTCAAACTGTAACCATCACATGTTGTCATTTTCATTAGGGCTGACTTGTTACAAATTAAATATTAACCTTCCGAGTTCTCATCAAAATTAATACCAGCTTGAAAACCCCTGGCCTAGACAGTAGAAAGGTCACAGCGACACAGCCACTGGAGAAATCGACCCCGAACCTGAAGGGTGCAGCAGTCTGGATCAGCAAATCGATTGTTGACCTCGGAAGGTCGTTCGTCAGTTCTGAAATTTAGCACACGGTTTCTTATGCCGCCATCATCGTGTTCTGTCGATCAAGGCATCTGTCTTGTGAGCATTAAAGGTTTCTACATATTAGGCTAAATATCCTTTTACTTTTGTGTTCACCAGTTTCTTCTCATCTGAAAGTGGCATTTTAACTATCTTCTTACTTCGTCTTCTTTTTCTTGTTCCTTATTGGCAGTCTGATCCGTCTTTACAATTCTCCACTTTTCGTTTCCCAACCTGGCTGTACAATTTAGCAACAATCTCTGAGTGGTCACGACTTGGATTTAACACGATTCCTATTCTTTCAATGGAATCAGATTCATTATAATCAGGAATTCCAATATTCGCTAGTAGTGAGACATGTACATGTGTGATCCCCACGTTAAAATGTTTATATAGTAGAAGCGTAGGAGCAATGTCGCCAATGTCGCTAACAATGAAGGAACTGCTCCACCCTGGATCCGTCCGTCCGTCCGTCCGTCCGTCCGTCCGTCCGTCCGTCCGTCCATCCATCCATCCATCTATCTATCTATCTATCTATCTATCTATCTATCTATCTATCTATCTATCTATCTATCTATGACTCTTGACTCTAAAGCTCGTGTTAAAGTATAGTGGACAGTTGCCAATAAAGCATAAAGCTCGAATGTAAAAAAAGGAAGGGGGGTTGAGTTGATATGGATTAGATATGCTAATGAGTAATGTTATATTTGATTTAAAATAGCTATTTATAGCTGGGTTTTTCGCCTGATGTAATAATATAGCCTCGCTCACAGCCGGAAATGGTTTGCATGATTTACTCACCCCACTTTAGTACAAACATTCCACTGTAAATATACAGGTATATATATATATATATATATATATATATATATATATATATATATCAGTGGAGTAAACTGGTTTTGAGGTCTGGGCTATCGCTGCCATAATAAATAAAGACATACATTATATTCAGTAGGCTAACATGAAGTAATATTTGCTAATGACATTACTACATTTTAAATTACTTACTTATTTATATGTAAACTCTATCCGTCTTGTTTGGGACGAAAATGACTCGATGACTTTGTCATTGAAAGTAATGTTGGGTAGGTTTCTAAGTTTCTGAAGGAATGATTTCTCAATGGACATTATTGCTAAACCAGATAAGCGTTCTTATGAATGAGTTGAGCGACAATAAGATTTGATCTCTTGAGTGCAGAAAAGTTCTTTCTAAAGATTCTGATGCGAATAACGTAGTTATAAATAGGTTAGGAATATCCTGTAATCAGACATAATTTCACTTCCATTTTGTGACGATTCTGATTGGCTAGAGCTAAAAATAACCCATGAAACCGAATTCCTCTAGCGATAGCTTTCGCCGTATTATTTTGGCGGGAATTTTTGAATGTCTATGTCATTAATTCTAAGTCCGAGAGAAGAGAACTCTACCGCTGCTTATTAGCGGTTTCATGCACTATTTTTTAATTAGTAGTTTCGGTTTCATTCACAAACGTTATAGTGGCCATAGGAAAACATTGCTTTAATAAATGTAAATCAAAGCAAATAAATCATATTGGCCTACGAAATGTATAATAAAATATTCGAAAATGTGTAATAGAATTATTTTTAAAAAATATAATAAATTATCATTTCCTTTTGTATTTCGTAAATATGTTCAGGCTACCGACAGTAGCATAGAGAATACGCCACTGATATATATATATGTGTGTGTGTGTGATCGTGTGTGGTCGTAAAAGGTCTATACTCTAGATAATTATGGTGCCTTAAGTATTATTTAACAATGACTGCCAAAATATAATGTATATCCAGAGACACAGTCACATACAACATAACCACACATAAACTTCTACACTCAAAATGCAGATCCTGAAATAAGCAAACTTAGTTAAAGCTTACAATGGTGACACACCGCTGGTAAGTATAGATTGATTTGAATCAGCAATTTTATGTACCCTAGCATGTACCTATTTTATTTACTATATTATGTACTTATTTTATGTTCCCTAGTATGTACCTATTTTATGTACCCTAACATGTACCTATTTTATGTACCCTAACATGTACCTATTTTATGTACCCTAACATGTACCTATTTTATGTACCCTAACATGTATCTATTTTATGTCCCCTAACATGTACCTATTTTATGTACCCTAGCATGTACCTATTTTATGTACCCTAGTATGTACTTATTTTATGTCCCTTAACATGTACCTATTTTATGTACCCTAGCATGTACCTATTTTATGTACCCTAGCATGTACCTATTTTATGAACCCTAGCATGTACCTATTTTATGTACCCTAACATGTACCTATTTTATGTATCATAACATGTACCTATTTTATGTACCCTAGCATGTACCTATTTTATGTCCCCTAACATGTACCTATTTTATGTATCATAACATGTACCTATTTTATGTACCCTAGCATGTACCTATTTTATGTACCCTAGCATGTACCTATTTTATGTACCCTAACATGTACCTATTTTATGTCCCCTAACATGTACCTATTTTATGTATCATAACATGTACCTATTTTATGTCCCCTAACATGTACCTATTTTATGTACCCTAACATGTACCTATTTTATGTACCCTAACATGTACCTATTTTATGTATCATAACATGTACCTATTTTATGTATCCTAACATGTACCTATTTTATGTACCCTAGCATGTACCTATTTTATGTACCCTAACATATACCTATTTTATGTCCCCTAACATGTACCTATTTTATGTACCCTAACATGTACCTATTTTATGTCCCCTAACATGTACCTATTTTATGTATCATAACATGTACCTATTTTATGTACCCTAACATGTACCTATTTTATGTACCCTAGCATGTACCTATTTTATGTACCCTAACATATACCTATTTTATGTCCCCTAACATGTACCTATTTTATGTATCATAACATGTACCTATTTTATGTACCCTAGCATGTACCTATTTTATGTATCATAACATGTACCTATTTTATGTACCCTAGCATGTACCTATTTTATGTCCCCTAACATGTACCTATTTTATGTATCATAACATGTACCTATTTTATGTACCCTAACATGTACCTATTTTATGTCCCCTAACATGTACATATTTTATGTCCCCTAGCATGTACCTATTTTATGTACCCTAACATGTACCTATTTTATGTACCCTAACATGTACCTATTTTATGTCCCCTAGCATGTACCTATTTTATGTACCCTAACATGTACCTATTTTATGTACCCTAACATGTACCTATTTTATGTACCCTAGCATGTACCTATTTTATGTCCCCTAACATGTACCTATTTTATGTACCCTAACATGTACCTATTTTATGTACCCTAACATGTACCTATTTGATGTCCCCTAACATGTACCTATTTTATGTCCCCTAACATGTACCTATTTTATGTCCCCTAACATGTACCTATTTTATGTACCCTAACATGTACCTATTTTATGTACCCTAGCATGTACCTATTTTATGTACCCTAACATATACCTATTTTATGTCCCCTAACATGTACCTATTTTATGTATCATAACATGTACCTATTTTATGTATCATAACATGTACCTATTTTATGTACCCTAGCATGTACCTATTTTATGTCCCCTAACATGTACCTATTTTATGTACCCTAACATGTACCTATTTTATGTATCATAACATGTACCTATTTTATGTACCCTAACATGTACCTATTTTATGTACCCTAACATGTACCTATTTTATGTACCCTAACATGTATCTATTTTATGTCCCCTAACATGTACCTATTTTATGTACCCTAGTATGTACTTATTTTATGTCCCTTAACATGTACCTATTTTATGTACCCTAGCATGTACCTATTTTATGTACCCTAGCATGTACCTATTTTATGAACCCTAGCATGTACCTATTTTATGTACCCTAACATGTACCTATTTTATGTATCATAACATGTACCTATTTTATGTACCCTAGCATGTACCTATTTTATGTCCCCTAACATGTACCTATTTTATGTATCATAACATGTACCTATTTTATGTACCCTAGCATGTACCTATTTTATGTACCCTAGCATGTACCTATTTTATGTACCCTAACATGTACCTATTTTATGTCCCCTAACATGTACCTATTTTATGTATCATAACATGTACCTATTTTATGTCCCCTAACATGTACCTATTTTATGTACCCTAACATGTACCTATTTTATGTCCCCTAACATGTACCTATTTTATGTATCATAACATGTACCTATTTTATGTATCCTAACATGTACCTATTTTATGTACCCTAGCATGTACCTATTTTATGTACCCTAACATATACCTATTTTATGTCCCCTAACATGTACCTATTTTATGTACCCTAACATGTACCTATTTTATGTACCCTAACATGTACCTATTTTATGTATCATAACATGTACCTATTTTATGTACCCTAACATGTACCTATTTTATGTACCCTAGCATGTACCTATTTTATGTACCCTAACATATACCTATTTTATGTCCCCTAACATGTACCTATTTTATGTATCATAACATGTACCTATTTTATGTACCCTAGCATGTACCTATTTTATGTATCATAACATGTACCTATTTTATGTACCCTAGCATGTACCTATTTTATGTCCCCTAACATGTACCTATTTTATGTATCATAACATGTACCTATTTTATGTCCCCTAACATGTACCTATTTTATGTCCCCTAACATGTACATATTTTATGTCCCCTAGCATGTACCTATTTTATGTACCCTAACATGTACCTATTTTATGTACCCTAACATGTACCTATTTGATGTCCCCTAACATGTACCTATTTTATGTCCCCTAACATGTACCTATTTTATGTCCCCTAACATGTACCTATTTTATGTACCCTAACATGTACCTATTTTATGTACCCTAGCATGTACCTATTTTATGTACCCTAACATATACCTATTTTATGTCCCCTAACATGTACCTATTTTATGTATCATAACATGTACCTATTTTATGTACCCTAGCATGTACCTATTTTATGTCCCCTAACATGTACCTATTTTATGTACCCTAACATGTATCTATTTTATGTACCCTAACATGTACCTATTTTATGTACCCTAACATGTATCTATTTTATGTACCCTAACATGTACCTATTTTATGTACCCTAACATGTATCTATTTTATGTACCCTAACATATACCTATTTTATGTCCCCTAACATGTATCTATTTTATGTATCATAACATGTACCTATTTATGTACCCTAGCATGTACCTATTTTATGTATCATAACATGTACCTATTTTATGTACCCTAGCATGTACCTATTTTATGTAGGGAAAATTTAAAAAATACCGAAAAATGGTATGTTAGAAGCTTTACGTGATAAGTGGACGACACAGACTAAACGACGTTTCGGCCCAATAGGCTATCAGCAGGAACAAACAACAAAAACAAACACACAAAACTAATAACAAAACATTCAAAACAAAAATATTCGAAATATGTCTATCCTGTGTGTATGAAAAGGAAATGGTAACAAAAGTGTGGCTGTCGTGAATGTGCAAAAAAGTGCACAAATGCACACCGAACCAGAGGAGTTCACACAGGGGTCCGTGTGCAAACACAAAGGAGAAAGAATATAACAGTAGACTAACAGGTGCTCAAAAGGCCATAAGAGTGAGATGTCTGAGAGTGGGGCACAATAAAAACAAAACAGTAGGGAACAGGCAAATAATTGCAATGCTGCGGTAAAGCTGGTAGCAAGGAGCCAGTGGTGGGGTGTGCTAAACACTCCAAGGTATGGTGACAGCTTTACAAATAAAGAACACAACACAATACTGACGTTTCGGCCTGTGGCCTTCTTCAGAATACAGGGACAACGACAACAAGCGGTAAAGTATTGCAATTATTTGCCTGTTCCCTACTCAATTGATATCGCTGCTACTTTATGTTTGTTTAACGTCATTCATCTCTGTGTACTTTAGTTAGAACCATTTCCACTCCGTTCTTGATCATCTAACATGTAGTAATTGTGCTTCACCGCTTGTTGTCGTTGTCCCTGTATTCTGAAGAAGGCCACAGGCCGAAACGTCAGTATTGTGTTGTGTTCTTTATTTGTAAAGCTGTCACCATACCTTGGAGTGTTTAGCACACCCCACCACTGGCTCCAAAACAAAAACAAATGAGGGGTAAGGAGCACAGAAAAAAGGTATAGAGGAGAACACCGAAGTGTCTCATAATGGACTAGAGGAGAACTATAAATAGCATGGCATAGTAGATAGACCAAAGATCCCAAATATGATGGCTATGCAAAAGGGAAGGAGCAACCAAAAGGAAACTATGTGTAGGCCCTATGAGTGTGATACTTCGGACTTACCGATCTACCTGAGGATGACCTCTCCAGGTTTATCGACTATATTGGTGGCTATCACATAGCTATCAAGTTCACATCTTGTATATCCACTTCCTCTGTCACCTTCCTAGATCTTATTGTTTCTTTTTTCTTTTTTTTTTCTTTTTTTTGTGAAAATAGTTAAATGGAAAAATGGCTATTTAATGAATCAATCAATGATTGTAAATCTATAACCGAGTCCAGACTGCATTTACATCAGGTCAAACCTGGAGAAGCCTGAATACTGAAAGAATTGCTGCCTGAGGGTACACAGAAAAATAAGAAATCAACACTGAACATGAGTCGTCAGTCTTCACATACTGAGGGACATACATGAGATGAAATCTCAACATTGTGGACGTGTTTGATGTGCAGTTAGGATAATTCGTCAACTAAACTAAACAAAGCACTGGTTATTTATTTATCGAATGATAAGATAAAGGTGTTCGTTACAAAGAGGGAGATAAATGTTCATGGTTGCAGGATTCCCTTTTTATAGTAATGCATTTGTAATACTAGTCAGTCTTAACATATAGATGTGAATCATGGACAATATGACAACAAACAAGAAAATCACTAGAGTCTGTAGAAATGTGATGTTACGAAAGAATGTTGAGAATACCATGGACAGCTAAGAAGAGTAATGAAAACGTTAAGATAGAAGGAAGCAAAGAGAAAATATACCAGACAGCTTAAGAGAATGGCTTGGGAGAAAGTGAACAACAGAAATGATAAATAACTGTTGAGATCGAAAATTGTTCACCTACGCCAGTAATGCTGGTACTTGATAATGATTTGTAATACTGACATTCAAGGGGCAATAACTACAATATTTTATGCAATAACTATCAAAACTTTTATTTGGCGTCCTGTTGCTATGCGACAAATGACAAGTGCGGTTGAGGCTAGACAGACAGTAGATACTTAAGATTTAAGATACTATACTATACTATACTAAAAAGGTGACAAAATTGTGACTATACGAGATGGCAAAGTACAATAGTACATTATGAGGACAGTGAACAGGCTATAAGATCAATCACATATTCAATGGCTACAACAAGTGTTTTTCTAGCTTTTGTGTAATATTTCCGTTGATATTTATTATTACTAAAATTATTAATTAAAATAATTATACTATTTACTTAACAACTAAACAAAACACTAAACACAATATTTAATAAAATAAAATTGAATATGCAGAATAAGCAATTTACAGGTGCTCCGTTTGGATTCCAAACAACAAGGTCAGTCGTTACTTGTGAGTCAGTACCCATTTGATTTCATAGCTTTCACTTTCGTCCTATCTGAATTTGTTGAACCTAATGTCTGTGAAGACTGAATTATTTATTTTTATATTTCTGAAACACCTACTATTCTCCTCTGTGTAATTTACCAGTTTAATGTCATATATAATTTCTGTTCGCAGCAATGTCCCCTTGCACTCTCTTTGGTCATTCTCTAATCTGTCACTTTAAGATACCCAAGTTAGGAATACCCTAAACCTACTCTAAACCTAATTTAACCCATAAAATTAAAATCACAAAAACGAGAAACTAAAGAAACAGTTCATACATTCAAATGCAGTCACTGTGAGTCACTCAAGCACTCAAGAGAGATCAGTCATTTAGAAGAAATTATTTATGACGCTAAACTTGTAAATTACCCTATTCTGTTCTCTAATAATCTTTTAAATATTTAGTTTAGCTATCATCTTTACAATCTACACTAAACAACAGCGCTGAAAGAAGAATGAAATATCCCCTGTACTGGGGTTCTGAATACAGTGAGAACATAAACTCTGAACTGTTTCCAGCCTATTCCTTCAACTTTGATATCCAGTTGTAAGTCTTGAGAATTTTTTTTTCCTTATGATAATAGTTTTAGTCTTTTTGATATTCATGTCTAATCCATGTTTTTTGCTTCCATGTTTATTTCATTAAGTAATTGTTGTAGATCTTCAGAATTTTCTGCTAGTAAATACAGTATCTTTAGCATTTCTTAGGTTATTGATTGGTTCATTCATTGAGTGCCATATCCACATCGAAGGTTGGCCACCATGGAGCGCCATTCTGCTCTGTATCTTAATTTGATGGTGCAGGTTGTCATAGGCTAACCTGTCCATCTTTTGATGTTACTCGTCCATGTTTCTGCACCATACAGGAATATTGAAAAGATATAACATTTTGCTATTCTTAATTTTAGTCCTGGTACTGTTTGTTTTGATTTTAGGTTATTGATTATATTTCTATTAATGTTTAAGCCTGGTATCTCTGGAGTATTGATATAAATTGATATAAAAAGAGGAGTAAGACAAGGATGCATCCTATCACCAAGCTTGTTCAATCTATACACTGAGCAAATCTTTAAAAGCATCACCGTGATGCCAGGCCTAAACATTAATGGAAATATTATCAAATATCCTAAGATATGCTGATGATACTGTACTACTAGCAGAAAATCCTAAAGATCTACAACAATTGCTTAATGTAATAAACATGACAAGCAAAAAATATGGACTAGATATGAATATCAAAAAGATTAAAACTATGATCATAAACAAAGAAAATTCTCAAGACCTACAATTAAA
This sequence comes from Megaustenia siamemsis, assembly GCA_032433765.1. Taxonomy (NCBI): domain Eukaryota; kingdom Metazoa; phylum Mollusca; class Gastropoda; order Stylommatophora; family Ariophantidae; genus Megaustenia; species Megaustenia siamemsis. The sequence continues at coordinate 81,503 of JAVIAB010000160.1, forward strand.
TATCAAAGTTGAAGGAATACATCTGGAGACAGTCCAGAGCTACAACTACCTTGGACATACTATAACCAATGATGGAAAATGTATAACTGAAATAAACAAAGAATAGGTATGGTAAAAAGTAATTTTAATGTCATAAAAATATACTAACATCAAAACCAATAACACCAGGACTAAAACTAAGAATAGCAAAATGTTACATCTTCTCTATATTCCTGTATGGTGCATAACATGGAAATTAGACAAGAAAATGGAACAGAAAATTGAAGCCTTTGAAATGTGGATATATAGAAGAATAGGTAGAATTGGATAGAAAGAAAAGAAAACAAACGATTAAGTTTTAAAACAACTAAAAATGAAAAGAGAACTACTAAACACAATTCAAACAAGACATATGAAATTTTTGAGGCATGTTAAAAGACACAATAGCCTAATAAAAGTAATATTGGAAGGGAAAATACAAGGTAAAAGAGGCAGAGGCAGACCAAGACTAACATGGACGAGTAACATCAAAAGATGGACAAGTTAACCTATGACAATCTGCACAATCAAAGCAAGAGACAGAGTAGAATGGCGCTCCATGGTAGCGAACCTTCGATGCGGATGCGGCACTCAATGATGATGATGATGATATTTTCTGTGATGTTTTTAAAGATTTGTTCACTGTATAGATTGAACATTCAAACAAAGATACAGGACCACCAATAATGCAGAGCGAAGTGGAGGACACAATTCAACACATGAAAAGAGGCAAAGCTCCAGGTCCGACAATATAACAATCAATGAGGTAAATGCATTAAGAGAGCTAGGAGTACAAGTCATAACAAAACTAATCAATGAGACATATAACACTGGACACATGCCCGAAGATCTACTAAAATCTATCTTTGTAGCCATACCAAAGAAATCAAGCGCCACTGATTGTGAAGACCATCGTACTATTAGTCTCATGAGCCATATGATGAAACTATTACTAAGAATCATCATGAGACATGTAAGAAACAAAATAAAACCAGAAATTAGTGAGGAACAATGTGGATTTGTGGAAGGAAAGGGCACCAATAATGCAATATACATCTTAAGAACATTGATAGAAAGAGCTATAGAGGTAAAGAAAGATCTATATATATGCTTTATAGACTACACATAAGTATTTGACAAAGTAAAGCATGTGGAAATAAACAATATGCTGGAGAAATTAAAGACTGATGGCAAGGATCTGTGAATCATAAAAAAACATGTACGGGCAACAAACAGCAGCCATACGAATTAACAACCAAACAGGGCAATTTCAACTTTATCTACCTACCCACCACCCACCCACCCACCCACCCACCCACCTACCTACCTACCTACCTACCTATCTATCTATCTATCTATCTATCTATCTATCTATCTATCTATCTATCTATCTATCTATCTATCTATCTATCTATCTATCTATCTATCTTTCGTTCGCTCGAAGTATTGTCTATATCAGCAATGTCATTTCCTGTATGAATTTTACTTTCTTTTGTAATTCTTGCAGTGGCCCATATAGTTTTGTCTGTAGTGTTGTATCTATGGGCCAATGGATTTTCCTCAGTCTACTATATTCAGTGCAGTCTTGAAGTATGTGTTCAGAAGTCTGGGGTGCCTGTCCACATGTACAAGTAGTTGATGTGCCAATCTTGAATTTTGTATACATGTGACTATGGAGTCGATTGTGTCCTGTTCTTAGGCGTATAATGATAACTTGTTCATATCTATTCATATTATGAAAGGCATCCTGATTTGGGGCTTGTGATCCTCTGATTGATTTGATTATCTGTTTCTTATGATGGTATGTAACCGGTGTATCTAGTTGTGTGCCTGTTGAACCTCCCTTTGCCAACTGATCTGCTTTCTCATTTCCTGGTATTCCACAGTGAGATGGGATCCACTGCAGGGCAACCCTGTGGTGCTTGCAGAGTTCAGTCAATAAGGTCTGCAGATGTGGTAATTTTCTGGATTGTAGTGCCTGGAGTACTGATCTTGCATCTGTCAAAAACACTACAGGCTGTGGGCTAAGATTACTGTTCAGCAGTTTTTCTATCGCCAACTTCATTGCTTGTATTTCTGCATCATAATTGTGACAATATTTCCCTGTTGCTATTTTATTCATATCCCTAGTGTTATTTGGGTACTCTATATATGCACCTGCTCCCCCATTCTTTACTGCATTCTGTGCTGATCCATCTGTGTACACAAGGATCCATAGGTCTTGTGGGTATTTTTCATCCTGGAAACTGAGAGTTATTGTTTTTCGCTGTAGACTATTTTGTTCCTCTTTGTCAACTATTCCTTTCACTTCTGTTTGTATTTGAACTGATAATCCTGATTCATCTGTCCAGGGAGTCTGTTCTGGTATGGGCAGAAGGGGTTTAACAACTCTTGGCATGTCTGGTGTTTGTCTACTAATACGCTTGGCTTGGTGGATAAAACTGCCTCTCTTAAGTCGTCCCAATGCAAGATTTTGGAATCTGTCCTTCATTGGATGTCTCGGCATGCATGCAAATTTTTCTGCCTGTATCAGCACTTTTGTGTCTCTCCGTTCTCTCAGTGCTGGTATCCTCCACTATTTCTCCATCTCCAATATTGGTGTTGATTTCATTGCTCCTGTGATGACCCTAAGTGCTTGGTTTTGTACTTTATCCAGTTCTTGAATTGTGGTGTTTGGTGCTGAGCACCATGCGGATGATCCATATTCTAAATGTGGGCGTATACTCTGTTGGTAAACTTTACTGAGTATTTTCCCACTCGCACCCCATGTGTTTCCACACAACTTTCTTAGAATAGCCAATTTCCTCCTTGCTTTTTGGGTTGCCTTATTTATCTGCTGTTTCCAAGATAGTTTGTTATCAAATGTAACTCCGAGATATGTAGCTTGTATGTCTTCTTTCACAGGCTCATTGTTTATGTAGATGGCTCCTGCTTTTTGTTTTGGGGAGAGTGTGAAAAGTGTAGTACTGCATTTGTCTGTATTGATGCTGATACACCATCTATTTGTCCATGAATTCAGTGCATTCATAGCTCTTTGTAGCAATTTGGAAGCCACTGTTGCATACTCCTCTGTGCACCACATTACCAAGTCATCTGCATACATTGCCACTTTGATGCCATGTGGTAGTTCAGTAACTAGGTCATTGATGTAGATCAGAAAAAGTGTTGGAGATAGTACCCCTCCCTGTGGAACGCCCTGGCGCAATAAGACCTTCTTACTCTTAAGACCATCCAGTTGCACTCTGGCTCTCCTGTTATGCAGGTATGTTTTGACCCATTTGTACATCCTGCCATATACTCCATAATTTCTCAGTTTCTTCAAAAGCCCTTCCTTCCATACCTTATCAAATGCTTTCTTTAGGTCTATCCATACTGCTAGTACCAGTTTCTTTTCTTGAAACGCATCTTCAATTTCCTGGGAAAGATAGGTTGCTTGATCTTCGGTAGACTAACAGGTAGAGTAACACTGTGTAAAGCCTGCTTGTTGTGGGACAAGGAGATTTTCACTTTCCAGGTACCACTGCAGTCTGAGATTGATTATACGTTCAATTGTTTTACACAAACAGCTTGTAAGGCTGATTGGTCTATAGCTGGATGTCATTGAACCATCTTTTCCTGGCTTTAGTAATGGTATCATAATTGCTTCTCTCCATGCCTGTGGCACTCTACCTGTGATCCAGCAAATGTTGTAGATCTGCAGTAGTTTTGCTTTAGCTGCAGTTCCCAAGTTCTTAATCATTTCATTGAACACTCCATCACTGCCTGGTGACTTTTTCATTTTTAATTTGGATATTGCCAGCTCTAGCTCTCTTTGTGTAATGGGTATTTCCATGACTTCATGTGCAGTCTCTTCTTGGCTTGCATTTTGTTGTTTTAAACGGGTCTCTTGTCATTTTTCTAGGCTAATTTCAATATTATTGTCATTTGCAAAGGAGTCTGCAAAGTAATTTGGTGCATGTTTACCTGTTAGAATGTTTCCATCCTTCTTCAGTGTAATTTTGGTGTTCCTTTCTGTACCCTCATCATTCAGCTGTTTTACAAGCTTCCACACTTTTCTTGTGTCTCGTTCGAGATTCAAGGACTCTGTTTTCTCTTTCCAGCTTCTCCGTCTGGCTTGTAGTTTAGCCCGTTGAAATTTGGCTTTAGCATGCTGGTAGTTATTGTGGTGTTCTTGGCAAGGGTTATTTTCTGCTTGCTTTCGAGATGTTTCCATGTCATTGTGTAGTTGCTGTAGTTCACTACTCCAGTATGGTTTGTAGTGTTTCCATGCCCCTCTAGGTATTGTTTCACTGGCAGCATGTATTATTAGTCTACTGAATTCATGAACTATTTTGTTGATGTCTCTATCTGTATTTATATCTTTAGTCAGTACACTGGTGTAGTGTTGATACATTTTCCAGTCTGCCTTTTTGTAATTCCATCTGGAGAGAGTGCTGCTCTCCCTGATGGCCTTATTTTGTACCACTAAAAAGACTGGTCGGTGGTCGCTGCCTCCAAGTTGTTTCCCAACAATTCGTGTGATATTCCAATCCAGGTCTGGTGAATGGAAAGCAAGGTCTGGTGTAGATGTGGTATGCCATGATCTGGAGTAGAATGTTGGTGGATCTGTTGCCTGGTTCAATAGTATAAGCCCATTGTCATCCTGCCAATTTTCAAGCTCTTCACCTATCTTGTCCATATGTTCATAGCCCCAGCTCTGTGAATGCTGTTAAAGTCTCCACATACAATTATTCTTTCTTTTAGTTGTAATTGTGTCTAGTGCTAGTGGGCGGTCACTCGGACAGTAGTAATTAAGTAGATGGAAGTCTGTATTTCCTGTCCTGAGGTGCAGTATTTGATATTCCGCCCCATCCATATACACTTCAATCTGACATGCATTAATGTTGTTCCTTACAAGAGTCAGTATTCCGCCCTATTGTCTGTTTTTTCTGTCCGATCGGTAGCACTGGTATCCCCTAATCTTCAAGGCTATGTCGTTGTTTAGATGGGTTTCCTGCAAACAGCATATGCTTATTTGTTCTTCATGCAGGATATTTTCTAATTCTATGTGTTTACTGTACCCATCTCTTTTGCTGTTGATGCCTTCAGCATTCCAGTGCATTATTTTGAGTGGTCTTATTTTGGATTGGCCAGTAGCTCTATTCTCTCGCCCCCTGACTCCATAGAGCGGTTGAGAAGGATATCCAGTAATAGAGGTTGGGCCCTTTCGAGGCTGAGGGCCCGGCGCTGCACCTGCTTGAGTGTCCATCACAGGGCGAGTGCCATATTGATTTGCGGTTATAGACATACTTCCATTTGTGTTGAGTGCGTGGCATCCTGATTGTTGTGCGCCTTTTGGCTGGTTGCCTCCGACTTCAGCACTTGAACTTGCTAGAGCAGACTGTGGTCTTGCTCGGTTGTAGGAAGGCCTGGCCAGTCTTAGTTTTCAGTCCCTGGTGACTGTTAAGCCCCATCCCCACGACAAGGAGCTGGCCTTGATGAGGATTTCAACTTATAAAACAAGGAGTCAGACAAGGCTGTGTTCTGTCGCCGGATTTGTTTTAACTTTACAGCGAACATATTATGAGATAAATAGTAGACAAAAAAGGAATTGAAGTTAGCGGTCACAACATAAATAAACCGGCCGACCAGCTAAGGGCAGAATCACCCTACAGAAAAGACAATCTGCTGCTTTGCAGGAAGATTGGGGACAATCAAAGGCTAAGAAAAGCAAACCTGAATAAAATGCTGGCTGAAATCGGATGCATTGGGCCACTTGCGCAGAACACAGTGCAACATTTTAACAAGTAATCAATCAGACTGGATCTAACAGACTCTAATTATACACAGACCTGAGAAGAGCAATGTGGTCCACGCCCACCTCCCTGGAAAAAAAAAATATGGGGCAATCAATTTGTTAAAACAGACAGCTGACTTCATGAGACAGTCTGGAATCCTACTCTCATTGAGTCTTGATCGCAGAGAGACATAAATAATTTGCAATATGTGGATGATACAGTCTTAATAGCAGAGACAGAGAATGAACTACAAGAAATGATAAGACATAATAGTAAATGAAAGCAACAAGAAAGGTCTCAGTCTGAATAGTAAGAAAACAGAAGTAATGGTCATATCGAAGAAACAATCATCACCAGCATGCAGCATAAAAGTAAACAGGACAAGTTTGAAACAAGTGCAACCTTTCAAATACTTGGGCACCATAATTACATCGGATGGAAGATGCACCACGGAAATAAAAAGCAGAATAGCTCAGGCCAAAATAGCATTTCAGAAATGAAAAATATCTTATGCAACAAATCTATGTCAATAGAAATGAGAAAGAGAGTTCATTGGAGCTATATAGAACCAATTCTGACCTATGGAAGCGAATCATGGACAGTAGACAAACAAATGAAAAGACGATTAGAGGCCACAGAGATGGGATTTCTCAGAATATTGTTAAAAGTTCCCTGGACAGCTAAAAAGACCAATGAGGAAGTTCTCAAAGAGGCCAACACAAAAAGGGAGCTCTTAAAAAAACATCAGAAAGAAGCAATCAACATCATTTTTCGGGCACATCATGAGAAGAGGAAAGTTGGAATACTTGGTTACAACTGGTAAAATAAAAGGAAAGAGAGATCGCGGACAACAAAGAGAGAAAATACTGGATAGCTTTGTGTCATGGCATGGAAAACAGTCAAGAACAGAACTGATACGATGCACTGTAGATAGACGATTGTGGAGGGACATGATCGCCTACGCCAACCGGTATGGCACATGATGATGATAATTGATAAATATTCTTTTCTTTCTTTCAATAAATATTTAAGACTTGTTAATTTTGCTTTTATTTAAATTACATTTTTTTGTTTGTATAGAGAAGTTTCAAATGAAAAGACGATATTTGGCCACAGAGATGGGATTTCACAGAAGAATGTTGAAAGTTCACCGGACAGTTAAAAGGACCAATGAGGAAATTCTCAAAGAGGCCAACACAAAAAGGGAGCTCTTAAAAAACATCAGAAAGAAACAATCAAGAGAAAATACTGGATAGCTTGGTTTCATGGCAAGAAAAACAGTCAACAACAGAACTGATACAATGCACTGTAGATAAAAGATTGTGGAAGAATATGATTGCCCACACCAACCGGTATGGTACATGATGATGATAGATTGAACAAGCTTGGTGATAGGATGCATCCCTGTCTTACTCCTCTTTTTATATCAATAGGTGTAGAGTTCTCTTTATTATGTTGTATTAATACTGTTTCCTACCAGTATAAATTACATATTATTTGTATGTCTCTTTTATCTAGATGTATATCTTTTAGGCATTCTATAAGTTGTTTAGGATATATTCTATCAAAAGCTTTGGTGTAGTCTATGAAGCAGGCATATATTGGTTTGTTTAATTCTGTGTACTTTTTGATTTATGTACAACAACATTAGGATTGCTCGAGGCCCAATCATCATCATTGAGTGCCATCTCCGCAATGAAGGTTGGCTACCATGGAGCGCCATTCTGCTCTGTCTCTTGCTTTGATGGTGCAGGTTGTCATAGGCTGATTTGTCCATCTTTTGATGTTAGTCTTGGTCTGCCTCTGCCTCTTTTACCTTGTATTTTCCCCTCCAGGATTACTTTTAGTAGGCTAGTGTGTCTTTTAATATGGCCCAAAAATCACATTTGTCTTGTTTGAATTGTGCTTAGTAGTTCTCTTTTCATTTTTAGTTGTTTAAAGACTTCACCAACTTTGTGCTATGAAAGTCAAACATGGACCCTTTCTAAATCACATTTAAGAAAGATCAATACATGTGAGATGCGTTGCTTGAGAAAAGTAACAAACAACACAAGAAGAGATAGAATACCAAATGAAACCATAAGAAAAATAGTAGGAACAAAACCCTGCCAAGAATATATAGAACAACAACAACTTAAATGGTTTGGCCACCTGGTCAGAATGAATCCTTACCAATCACCATCAAGGGCGTTCTTCTCAAGAATGCATGGAAAAAGACCAAGAGGAAGACCCAGAAGAAGATGGATAGATGCAGTGACAGAGACATGTAACAACAAAGGAAAATCACTAATTCAGACAATTCGAGCAGCACAAGAACGACAAATGATATAAACCATGACACCTTTTTGGTATCAGTGAAAAAGAGAAAAGAAGAAGAAGAAAGACTTCATCACTTATTTTCTTTTCCTTCCATCTAATTCTACCTATTCTTCTATATATATCCACATTTCAAAGGCTTCAATTTTCTGTTCCGTTTTCTGGTCTAATGTCCATGTTTCTGCACCATATAGGAATATTGAGAAGATGTAACATTTTGCTATTCTTAGTTTTAGCCCTGGTGTTATTTGTTTTGATGTTAGTATGTTCTTCATGACATTAAAATTACTTTTTGCCATTCCTATTCTTTTGTTTATTTCAGTTGTAAATTTTCCATCACTGGTTATAGTATGTCCAAGGTAGTTGTAGTTCTGAACTGTCTCCAGGTCTATTCCTTCAATTTTTATATCCACTTGTGGGTTTTGAGTATTTTCTTTGTTTATGATCATAGTTTTAGTCTTTTTGATATTTATATCTAGTCCATATTTTTTGCTTGTCATGTTTATTTCATTAAGCAATTGTTGTAGATCTTTGGGATTTTCTGCTAGTAGTACATTATCGTCAGCATTAAAAAAAAAAGTACCCCCGTCACACCAAGTGGCGTATAGGGAAAATATGGTGTTAGTGACCCTATATTTTACAGACCTTCAGCACATGATTTTTGGGGTAATGTGGTCAGTTTTACGCCCGTACTGCTTTACTTTCCCAGAAAAAAATCCGGTACCCATTTAAGGCTGGGTGTACCCGGAAGCCGTCGGTGGGGATCAAACCCTACCCCTTGTCCGTGGTAGTCCAGTTCACTAACCACTGAGCTATCGCGTCCATTATTTGTAGACCTGGCATCTCTTTGATGATTTTAAAGATTTGCTCAGTGTATAGATTGATCAAGCTTGGTGATAGGATGCATCCCTGTCTTATTCCTCTTTTTATATCAACGGGTGTAGAATTCTCTTTGTTATATTTTATTATTGCTGTTTGCTCCCAGTATAGATTACATATTAGTCGTATCAAGTGTAACAATATTAAAACAGGTAAATGAATTTAAATATTTCGAAACTTTGTTAACCTCAGACGGAAGATGTACAAAAGAGGTGAGGTGCAGAATGGCTCAGGCAAAAGCAGGTTTCCAAAAAATGAGGAAAATTCTATGCAATCCGTTTTTGACAATAGAAACAAGAAAAAGAGTTCTTAAATGTTACGTAGAGCAAGTCTTAACATATGGATGCGGATTATGGACAATAGGACAACAGACAAGAAAATCACTGGAGTCTGTAGAAATGTGGTTTTACAGAAGAATGTTGAGAATACCATGGACAGCTAAGAAGTGTAATGAAGAGGTTCTGAGAGAGGTCAAAGCAAAAAGAGAGCTAATTTCCAATGTTAGGAAGAGACAATCATCATTTTTTGGCCATGTAATGAGAAGAGAACAACTTGAATATATTGTAACAACTGGAAAAATTGAGGGACGAAGAGATAGAGGGAAGCAAAGAGAAAAAATAACAGACAGCTAAAGAGAATGGCTTGGCAGAAGGTCAACAACAGAAATGATAAATAGCTGCTGAGATTGAAAGTTGTGGAGAGACATGATCACCTATGCCACTAGGCCCAGTACTTGATGATGATGATGATTAGTCGTTTGTCCATGTCATCTTGATGTATCTCTTTTAGGCATTCTATATGTTGTTTGTGATGTACTCTATCAAAAGCTTTGGTGTCGTCTATGATGCAGGCATATATTGGTTTGTTTACTTCTGTGTACTTTTTGATTAATGTTCTCATACAGAATATGGCTTCTTTTGTCCCACTATTTTTCCTAAATCCAAATTCCTGCTCATCTAATTCAGTATGATTTTATTCTGAATCCTTCCTTGTATAACTTTTAGCAAGATTTTTGTAACATGGCTCATTGGGCTTATTGTTCTAAAGTCAGTGCATTCAACTGCACCATGCCTCTAGGCAATGCAATGAAAGTTGATGTTTTTAGTTCATTTGGTATGTATCCTGTATGGTATATGTCGTTGCATATGTCTGTAATCACTTCAATGCTAAAATATTCTAGTGCCTGTATCATCTCTATCTGTATGCTGTCAGGTCCTGCTGCTTTTCCCTTTTTCATTGTTTTTATAGCTTTTTCCACCTCAGATTTTAAGATTTTATTAGACTGATGTACATTTTATAGCTGGTTTCTTTTCCCTTTCATCATAAATAATTCTATTATATATTCCTGCCTTCTATTGATAATATCTTTATTGTCTGTTAGCATTTTTCTATTTTTGTTTGCAATACATAGATTTTCTGTGGCTTTTTTATTTTTACTAGTCATCCTCTTTATTTCTGTGTTCATCCCTCTTAAATCATGTCTATTTTCCATAGTTTTGTTTTCTAGTCATCTTTGAGCCAGTCTTCTTTTGTCTTTTTTGCATATTTTGCATGTTTCATTATCTATTTTGCTGTATTTGGTAGTGTTCTTTGCTTATCTTTTTTTTTCTATTTTTTCAAGGATGGCATCAGTCATCTATTTTTGTTTTTTGTTCTTTTCCTATTTGGGTAAGATGATGCAAGTTACTTGTATGTTTTACTTTATCTATTGTCATATGGTTGTAAACTTTTTCTATCTGGATTTTCTCTTCTGTATGGCTCAATCCCTTCTTCTAGCAGCATCTGATATGTGTTCTTTACTTGTATTGTATGAGTATCTTTAACATCTTTTTTATTTAAAGCTGTTATGTCTAGTGGTACTGTTGATGAATTAGTCTTTTGTTTGTTTCTCATTAGTCTGACTTTCATTTTTTTCATTTTCCTGAGTATTACAGGATTGTGATCTGAGTTAATAACTGCTCTTGGATAGGTTTTGGCTTTCTTGACACTGTTACAGAACCTGTTTTCTACCATTATGTAATCTATTTGACTCTTCTTCTTATCTCCAGAGCTTTTCCATGTGTTTAGTTTCCTTTTCTCTTGCTCAAAGTAGGTGTTACATATTATCAGCCTGTTTTCTTCACAGAATTGTATTAATCTTTCTCCTCTGTCATTTCTTTTTCCTAAACCATGATTTCCTATATTGGTCTTAGGACCAATCCTTTCCCTCCTTAGTATTTACATCACCCATTACAATCAAGATGTGTGTAGATTTCCCTTGCTTCACAACTTTATTTAAATTTTCATAGCATGCTTCTATTTGTTCATCTGTATAGTCTTGAGTATGTGCATATGTCTATATTACTACTATTTCAAAATGGTTTTGCTTTCATTTTGAGTAGTATAACTCTGTCATTGTATGTCCACTGGGTACTTATATATCATTGTAGCTCTCTTTTAATTAGTATTTCTACACATTTTTTTTATGTTCTGTTGTGTTGCCAAAATGTATAAATATTAATTTTTTTCCCTCTATGTATCCACATTCTTTCCTTCTTGCTTCTGTTATGGCTACAATATCTATGTTTAATCATTCTGCTTCTAAAATAAGATTTTCCAGTTTTCCTTCTTGGTACAGAGTTCTAACTTTCGATATATTTGTAGATCTTTCTTCTGAGATAAGTTTGAATTTCTCTCCATGGCTTTCTTTGGAAACTATTCCAATGATGAGACTCCAATCTCTTTCTTGGTGGTCAGGCATATTCATCTTTGCTCATTATCATGTTGAAATATTCCCATTTAACAAAACTTTTTACTTCAATATTTTCTTCTATTAATTGAATAGATATCAGGCTTAGTACTTCTGCAATTTTGCTTCAATTCTCTCATCTGTAAGCTTTCATTTATATTCAACCCAAGCTTGTAGTTAGCTGATGTCTCCTTGTCTACAACTAATACCCTCCCCCCCCCTTTCCGTGTCTACAGTAAATTGCCCTACAATTTTTAAAATGTAGCTAGCTGTAGCATATATCTCATTACTTACCTTTAACTTTCCAGTTTTGTATTTTATATCTCTCTGCTAGTAACAAAATATATTACAAATTTATCATTCATGGTTCATTTGCCTATATTTTATCTTACACATTTCTATGTGTCCACCTTATATATAATTTATGTTCTTGTGTCTTTAATTACTATTTGATTCATCTATAATTAATGTCCCACTTGTGTAATGTCTGTCTTATCTATAATTAATGTCCCACTTGTGTAATGTCTGTCTTGTCTATAATTAATGTCCCACTTGTGTAATGTCTGTCTTGTCTATAATTAATGTCCCACTTGTGTAATATCTGTCCTGTCATAAATTAATGTCCCACTTGTGTAATGTCTGTCTTGTCTTGTCTATAATTAATGTCCCACTTGTGTAATCTCTATGTTGTCTATAATTAATGTCCCACTTGTGTAATGGTTGTCTTGTCTTATCTATAATTAATGTCCCACTTGTGTAATATCTGTCTTGTCTATAATTAATGTCCCACATGTGTAATATCTGTCTTGTCTATAATTAATGTCACACTTGTGTAATATCTGTCTTGTCTATAATTAATGTCCCACTTGTGTGATGTTTGCCTTGTCTTGTCTATAATTAATTTCCCACTTGTGTAATATCAGTCAAGATTGTTGTTGATTATGATCTTAACATTTCCATGTGGCTACATGTCATTTGAGATTAGTCGATGACACTCATAAACTATATATCAATCAAGATTTTTGTTAATTATGGTCCTAATGAGACCTATTTCCATGTGATATGTCATTACAAGTTCTCTCAATATCTTTTTATGTCACTCAAACCAGTTATTGCCAGGTGCAGTATCATGGTCCAATTATAATAATCTGGTACATTAGTACTTGACACACAACAAAGTGTAAAATATCTATTTGTACTTGACACACAACATTAAAATTGTTGATATCTATTTGTATTTGACATACAACATTAAAATTGTTGATATCTATTAGTATTTGACATACAACATTAAAATTGTTGAAAACTATTAGTACTTGACACACAACATTAAAATTGTTGATATCGATTAGTACTTGACGTACAACATTAAAATTATTGATATCTATTAGTACTTGGCGTACAACATTAAAATTTTTGACATCTATTAGTACTTGACACACAACATTAAAATTTTTGACATCTATTAATATTTGACACACAACATTAAAATTGTTGATATCTATTAGTGTTTGACACACAACATTAAAATTGTTGATATCTATTAGTGTTTGACACACAACATTAAAATTGTTGACATTTATTAGTATTTGACACACAACATTAAAATTGTTGATATCTATTAGTATTTGACACACAACATTAAAATTGTTGACATCTATTAGTATTTGACACAGAACATTAAAATTGTTGACATCTATTAGTATTTGACACACAACATTAAAATTGTTGACATCTATTAGTATTTGACACACAACATTAAAATTGTTGACATCTATTAGTATTTGACACACAACATTAAAATTGTTGACATCTATTAGTATTTGACACAGAACATTAAAATTGTTGACATCTATTAGTATTTGACACACAACATTAAAATTGTTGATATCTATTAGTACTTGACATACAACATTAAAATTGTTGATATCTATTAGTACTTGACATACAACAATAAAATTGTCAATATCTATTAGTACTTGACATACAACATTAAAATTGTCGATATCTATTAGTACTTGACATACAACATTAAAATTGTCGATATCTATTAGTACTTGACATACAACATTAAAATTGTTGATATCTATTAGTACTTGACATACAACATTAAAATTGTCGATATCTATTAGTACTTGACATACAACATTAAAATTGTCGATATCTATTAGTACTTGACATACAACATTAAAATTGTTGATATCTATTAGTACTTAACATACAACATTAAAATTGTCGATATCTATTAGTATTTGACACACAAAATTAAAATTGTCGATATCTATTAGTACTTGACATACAACATTAAAATTGTCGATATCTATTAGTACTTGATATACAACATTAAAATTGTCGATATCTATTAGTACTTGACATACAACATTTAAATTGTTGATATCTATTAGTACTTGGCATACAACATTAAAATTGTCGATATCTATTAGTACTTGACATACAACATTTAAATTGTTGATATCTATTAGTACTTGGCATACAACATTAAAATTGTCGATATCTATTAGTACTTGATACACAACATTAAAAGTTTTGTTTACTTTCCATAGTTTCGACTTCTAGACATCTTTGGTTGAGCCAGTCTTCTTTTGCCTGAAGAATGCTAACAGACAACAAAGATATAATAGATAGATGGCAAGAATATATAACAGAATTATCTCATGATGAAAGGGACAAAAAGCCAGACATAAAATGTACATACAACTATAAAATCCTGAAATCTGAAGTAGAAAAAGCTATAAAAACAATGAAAAAGGGAAAAGCAGCAGGGCCTGACAATATACAGATAGAGATGATACAGGCTCTAGAAGAGTTTGGCATCGAAGTGATCACAGACATATGCATTGACATATACCATACAGGATACATACCAAATGATCTAAAAACATCAACTTTCATTGCATTGCTTAAAAAGAATGGTGCAGTTGAATGCAGTGACTTCAGAACAATAAGCCTAATGAGCCAGATAACAAAAATTTTACTAAAAGTTATACAGGGAAGGATTCAGAATAAAATCAATACTGAATTAGATGAGCAACAATTTGGATTCAGGAAAAATAGTGGGACAAAAGAAGCCATATTCAGCATGAGAACATTGATTGAAAAGTACACAGAAGTAAACAAACCAATATATGCCTGCTTTATAGACTACATCAAAGCTTTCGATAGAATACACCATAACCAACTTATAGACTGCCTAAAGGATATAAATCTAGATGACGCAGACATATGACTAATATGTAATTTGTACTGGGAGCAAACAGCAATAATAAGATATAACAAAGAGAACTCTACACCCATGGACATAAAAAGAGGAGTAAGACAAGGATGCATACTATCACCAAGCTTGTTCAATCTATACACTGAGCAAATCTTTAAAAACATCTCAGAGATACCAGGCCTAAACATTAATGGAAAGATTATCAATAACCTGAGATATGCTGATGATACTGTTCTACTAGCAGAAAATCCTGAAGACCTACAACAATTGCTTATTATGACAAACACAACAAGCAAAAAATATGGACTAGAGATGAATATCAAAAAGACTAAAACTATGATCATAAACAAAGAGAATTCTCAAGACCTACAATTAAATATCACAGTTGAGGGAAAACATCTGGAGACAGTCCAGAGTTGCAACTACCTGGGGCATACTATAACCAATGATGGAAAATGCAAAACTGAAATAAACAAAAGAATAGGTATGGCAAAAAGTAATTTTAATGCCATGAAAAATATACTAATAACAAAACAAATATCAGCAGGGTTGAAATTAAGAATGGTAAAATGTTACATCTTCTCAATATTTCTGTATGGTGCAGAAACATGGACATTAGACAAGAAAACAACAGAAAATTGAAGCTTTTGAAATGTGGATTTATAGAAGGATAGGTAGAATTGGATGGAAACAAAAGATAACAAATGATAAAGTTTTAAAACAACTGAAAATAAAAAGAGAACTACTAAATACAATTAAGACAAGACAAATGAAATTTTTGGGGCATGTTAAAAGACACAACAGCCTACTAAAAGTAATATTGGAAGGAAAAATACAAGGTAAAAGTAGCAGAGGCAGACCAAGACTAACATGGACGAGTAACATCAAAAGATGGTCAAGTCAATCTATGACAGCCTGCACCATCAAAGCAAGAAACAGAGTAGAATGGCGATCCATGGTACCCAACCTTCATTGCGGAGAAGGCACACGATGATGATGATGATTAGTACTTCACACGCAACATTAAAATTGTTTATATCAATTAGTACTCGACACACAAAATTAAAATTGTTGATATCTTTTTGTATTTGACACAAACATTAAAATTGTTGACATCTATTAGTATTTGACATAGAACATTAAAATTGTTGATATCTATTAGTACTTGACATACAACATTAAAATTGTTGATATCTATTAGCACTTACAACATTAAAATTGTCGATATCTATTAGCACTTACAACATTAAAATTGTCGATATCCACTAGTACTTGACACACAACATTAAAATTGTTGATATCTATTTGTATTTGACACACAACATTAAAATTGTTGATATCTATTAGCACTTACAACATTAAAATTGTCGATATCCACTAGTACTTGACACACAACATTAAAATTGTTGATATCTATTTGTACTTGACACACAACATTAAAATTTTTGATATCTATTAGTATTTGACACACAACATTAAAATTGTTGATATCTATTTGTATTTGACACACAACATTAAAATTGTTGATATCTATTTGTATTTGACACACAACATTAAAATTGTTGATATCTATTTGTATTTGACACACAACATTAAAATTGTTGATATCTATTAGTACTTGACACACAACATTAAAATTGTTGATATCTATTTGTATTTGACACACAACATTAAAATTGTTGATATCTATTAGTATTTGACACACAACATTAAAATTGTTGATATCTATTTGTATTTGACACACAACATTAAAATTGTTGATATCTATTAGTATTTGACACACAACATTAAAATTGTTGATATCTATTAGTATTTGACACACAACATTAAAATTGTTGATATCTATTAGTATTTGACACACAACATTAAATTGTTGATATCTATTAATATTTGACACACAACATTAAAATTGTTGATATCTATTAGTACTTGACACACAACATTAAAACTGTTGATATATATATATTAGTACTTAAATTAGTATTTGACACACAACATAAAAATTGTTGATATCTATTAGTACTAGACACACAACATTAAAATTGTTGATATCTATTAGTACTTGTCGTGCAACATTAAAATTGTTGATATCTATTAGTACTTGTCGTACAACATTAAAATTGTTGATATCTATTAGTACTTGACACACAACAAAGTTTATGATATCTATTACTACTTGATGCACAACAATACAATTGCTTGATATTTATATTTTTGTCGGCACATAACTCACAGCAATAAAAGTGTGAAAAATTATGTGTATCCAGTTTAAAATTAATGCATCTGCCTTCAGATTTGATGTAAGTGGAGTTCATCCAAGGAGAAAAGTGCCGGGGAGTTTAACACAAGTTACATATGACAAGAACTCCATGTTAGATGTGGTAAAGTATTTAGCACTAAGTTACATGTTATATCATGTATGTGTCTGAGAATATGAAAACAATTCAGTTTTTATTTCTTTCTCTTTCCTATTTGATTTTTGTTCTTCCTCTCTGTTTCTTCCTCTTCTGATACATATACAAGATTGTTTACTTTTTATTCTCTATCCTGCTTTTCTGATACATCAACTCTTTATTTTCTTGATGTTGTTGAACTTCCCTAGACACATCTACATAACTTTTTTAGCTTTTCTCTTTCAGTCTGCTCTTCTGCTGATAAATCTACAAGACATTTCATATTCCCGATGTCGCATGCTCTTCTGCTGATAAATCTACAAGATATTTTATTTTCCCCATGTCACCTACTCTTCTCTACATAAATCTACAAGATATTTGATTTTCCCCATGTCACATGCTCTTCTCTCATCATCATCATGTGCCATACCGGTTGGCGTAGGCGATCATGCCCCTCCACAATCTTCTATCCACAGTGCATCGTATCATTTCTGTTGTTGACTGTTTTCCATGCCATGACACAAAGCTATCCAGTATTTTCTCTCTTTGTCGTCCGCGATCTCTCTTTCCTTTTATTTTGCCAGTTGTAACCAAGTATTCCAACTTTCCTCTTCTCATGATGTGCCGGAAAAATGTTGATTGCTTCTTTCTGATGTTTTTTAAGAGCTCCCTTTTTGTGTTGGCCTCTTTGAGAACTTCCTCATTGGTCTTTTTAGCTGTCCAGGGAACTTTCAACATTCTTCTGAGAAATCCCATCTCTGTGGCCTTTAATCGTCTTTTCATTTGTTTTGTCTACTGTCCATGATTCGCTTCCATAGGTCAGAATTGGTTCTATATAGCACCGATGAACTCTTTTTCTCATTTCTATTGACATAGATTTGTTGCATAAGATATTTTTCATTTTCTGAAATGCTATTTTGGCCTGAGCTATTATGCTTTTTATTTATGTGGTGCATCTCCCATCTGATGTTATTATTGTGCCCAAGTATTTAAAACGTTGCACTTGTTTCAGGTTTGTCTCGTTTATTTTTATGCTGCTTGATGGTGATGATTGTTACCGGGGCCTCCCATAACCATATATATATATATATATATATAGTTATTTGCGGGTCATCATCATTATTTTCCGAACATGTCCATAGGCGCTCAGATCCCCTCCTCAGCAAGTCCTGCAGTGTCCAGCGACTGACGACCCCAGTTCTGTGTTGGTTGATAAGTCTTCTTATATGTCCACTAAGTCTCTCATTTCTGGCTGTGCCCATCCCATCTTAACTCCTATCTCCATCATCCGAAGAAGTGACGATGATTTGTGTTTGTCGAAGTCCTGTGCTCTTCCCACATCTTGAGGGCATTGATGATATCCGCCCGATCCACTGGTTGCCCGTCCTCAACGACAGCGCAGCTAGCCAACCTGTCCGCTTTTTCATTTTCCCGTATTCCCGCATGTCCAGAGACATAGACAAAGGTGACCTTACGTATTTTGGACTACTGAAATGACTCTAACCATTGCATGCGTACAGAGCCCACCTCCACTTTTTTTATCATGCTAATCGAATCACTCAGTATACAATCGTGGGAGTAGTCTTGTGACTCTAACCATTTGAATGCCTTGGTCACTGCCATCACCATTATTATGCTACTCGTGGTCATGACGTATGCACCACTGTCTTCTTTGACTATTCTGCCTGCCGAGCGTGCTGTAAATGCCCATGTACTTCTTAGGTGCCCTATTACAGATCTGCATCTTTCTCATCGGTGTTATCGCAGATGAAACCATTGACCTCCGCATTAACCACGACCGAGTTCTGTTCCCTACGTTTCCTGTCGAGTGTGACAATACACGAGAAAGTCCCCTTGAATGACGTAGGCACCGTTTCCACTCCTCGCCAACGCTGATATTGGTAAGCGCACAGACCTGTTTGATGACATCTTCTGCTCGGCCCACCCATGATTTGCCTCTTTTTTTATTTTGCCTGGCACCTTTCCCTGTGTTGAGCACGTGGTGTAATAGATGCTCTTTATCTGCACTAATCTTCAGGTATGCTCGTGCTCTCCAGATCTTGATTCTGTCATCCATGGTTGGAAAGTCAAGAAGATACCTCATTGCTACACAGGGAGTGTCCCTTGTACATCCCAAGATAATGCGCTTGGCTTCATTTTGTATTTTCTCCAGCCTATCAATTTGAGTCGTACTGACAGTAAGAATTGCCAGGGCATACTCGATTGGTGCGAGGACTAATCCCTGGAACAGAAGAGTAAGTAGCCTTTGCTCGATGTTGGCAAGGTGCCATGACCTTTAAGGCGGCTAATCCTTTGCGGGATTTTGTTATCACATGGTCGGCGTGGTCCCGAAAACACAGGCTGCGATCAAACCTAACTCCAAGGTACGTCATCCTCCAGATCTATAGCAGCAACACATGTCTCCTCTCGTCCGTGGAAGCCTTCGAAGATGTCATAGGCAAAGACTGCCGCATTGAGCCATGTCTCTTTGTTATATCTATAACCTCCGAGTGTGGGTGGGAATTCGCGTTTTTGTTCATTGTGACACGTGAGGACACGGGCAACTATTTTCTCCAGCAGTTTGCCCGCTGTGTTCTGCAATGTGATCTATCTATCTTTCGTTCGCCTGAAGTATTGTCTATATCTGCAATGTCGTTTCCTGTATAAATTTTACTGTCTTTTGTAATTCTTGCAGTGGCCCATATAGTTTTGTCTGTAGTGTTGTATCTATGGGCCAATGGATTTTCCTCAGTCTACGATATTCAGTGCAGTCTTGAAGTATGTGTTCAGCAGTCTGGGGTGCCTGTCCACATGTACAAGTAGTTGATGTGCCGATCTTGAATTTTGTATACATGTGACTATGGAGTCGATTGTGTCCTGTTCTTAGGCGTATAATGATAACTTGTTCATATCTATTCATATTATGAAAGGCATCCTGATTTGGGGCTTGTGGTCCTCTGATTGATTTGATTATCTGTTTCTTATGATGGTATGTAACTGGTGTATCTAGTTGTGTGCCTGTTGAACCTTCCTTTGCCAACTGATCTGCTTTCTCATTTCCTGGTATTCCACAGTGAGACGGGATCCACTGCAGGGCAACCCTGTGGTGCTTGCAGAGTTCAGTCAATAAGGTCTGCAGATGTGGTAATTTTCTGGATTGTAGTGCCTGGAGTACTGATCTTGCATCTGTCAAAAACACTACAGGCTGTGGGCTAAGATTACTGTTCAGCAGTTTTTCTATTGCCAACTTTATTGCTTGTATTTCTGCATCATAATTGTGACAATATTTCCCTGTTGCTATTTTATTCATATCCCTAGTGTTATTTGGGTACTCTATATATGCACCTGCTCCCCCATTCTTTACTGCATTCTGTGCTGATCCATCTGTGTACACACGAATCCATAGGTCTTTTGGGTATTCTTCATCCAGGAAACTGAGAGTTATTGTTTTTCGCTGTAGACTATTTTGTTCCTCTTTGTCAACTATTCCTTTCACTTCTGTCCGTATTTGAACTGATAATCCTGATTCATCTGTCCAGGGAGTCTGTTCTGGTATGGGCAGAAGGGGTTTAACAACTCTTGGCATGTCTGGCGTTTGTCTACTAATACGCTTGGCTTGGTGGATAAAGCTGCTTCTCTTAAGTCGTCCCAATGCAAGATTTTGGAATCTGTCCTTCATTGGATGTCTCGGCATGCATACAAATTTTTCTGCCTGTATCAGCACCTTTGTGTCTCTCCGTTCTCTCAGTGGTGGTATCCTCCACAATTTCTCCATCTCCAATATTGGTGTTGATTTCATTGCTCCTGTGATGACCCTAAGTGCCTGGTTTTGTACTTTATCCAGTTCTTGCAATGTGGTGTTTGATGCTGAGCACCATGCGGATGATCCATATTCTAAATGTGGGCGTATACTCTGTTGGTAAACTTTACTGAGTATTTTCCCACTCGCACCCCATGTGGTTCCACACAACTTTCTTAGAATAGCCAATTTCCTGCAATGTGATGATTCTGTAGGCACTGATCTGAGAATGGTTGGCCAGTTTTTTCAAGTCGTCGTCAGCTAAATCGCATATGTCATCGTACCGAACACCATCTGGACCAGGAGCAGTGTTGTGTGACCTTTTAAGTGTCGTGCGAATGGTATTGGTTGTGATTGTGAGATCTTCGTCCAGCACTACATCCTTACACAATTTTGAGAGCGATTCCCGTATCCTAATTCTTACAGCCTCATTTCTTTGGTCCGTCTGCTCAATGTAGCGGGCAAGCAGGGCCTTACCTTTGCTCTCATCAGATTTGTGCCATATCTGGCCTGTGTTCTGAAAGTCTGGTATGCCTTTGTGTCGTGTTGTGCCATTCATGCTCTGATGAAGGCGCCAGAATATGTCTAGCGATTTTTCTGACCACACTTTTTTTTACAGAAGTCTTCCAATTTGGCATCCTTAACCTGCTTAGCACATAATTTAAAGTACATCATTTTTTGGTCGACCTCTACTTTCAGACGCTTCAAGAGCTCAGGTTGTGTTCTTACATTCCTTCTAGCTTTCTGCCCTGTCTTGGCCGTTTGTCTCTTGCTGCGCCAAGCTTCCTCGACTTCTACGTTCCACCAGGGTGGCTGCGTCCATCTCTCCTGCCTCCTACGAGGGGCGCTCTGTTTCCTATGTCTGATTTTGCTAATGACGTCCTGGTCGGTTTTGTCGTAGTTGAATGTGTGGAGCTTTCTTTTCTGGCTTCTATTTCTGCTTTACCCAATTAGGAGGACACATGGATAGTGATCACTTCCGTGGAACCCCAGTGCTTTCCACTTGCAAACCGATGCGAAGGTGGAAGACGCCAGTGCCAGGTCAATGACATTATCAGAGTCCCCTGTTCGAGTGGCGATTCTGGTTGTCATTCCATCATTCAAGCTCACTAAATTAACTGACACTAGTGCGCTCTCTAGGTCTTCTCCCTGCTTGTTGGTTATGACGTTACCCCACTGGTTTCCTCTAGCATTAAAGTCTCCGCAGAAAATGACGTTCTCTTCATCGAACTCGAAGAGATTCTGCCATTGTTGTGTGTCCACCTTCCCATTACAGGCATACACATTTACAATCACGAAATGAACTGGGGTCTGCACCCTAATCGCGTGTACCTGCAATTCTGCATTGCCCCATGCAGACATATCAACCTCAGCTGCCACCATATTGTTGCGCACAAGGATGGCCTGCCCAAGGTGTCGTCTATTGTAGAAACAATGAAATCCAGGAGTACTTACTGTCCTGTCACCAAGAAGAGTTTCTTCCAAAATCATTATATCGGCGCCGCACAGTAGCTTATCAAGAATGAGCCGTCGTTGATTTATGGACCCACAATTCCAATATGTAACGCACACATACTTTAGGCCTAGCCCCATATTTCGACAGTTTAACGCCACCACGCTTACCTTGTCGTGTTTTCCTTCTTCGGTGTTGTCGTTTGGGCTGCATCTGAATACTTACCGTCGTCATAGTGTCATAGATGATTTTGTCGCTGAACGTCGATGCTGTGGATGGTCTAGACTCACGTGCACTCATACTTTCGCACGGTCCAGAACCCGTTTCCACGTTATAGACTGGCCAACTCCAGTAAATCGCTCTGCAGCACGCGGATACACTGTGAGCCCTTTACAAATTAAGCGTCCTTGACGACAGACCGGCGAAAACAAACCGCCATTTTTTCACGCGTTCAATAGCGCAAATAAATATATATATATATATATATATATACTTACGGGTGTTTATGACATCACTGCGCAGTGAAAATATTTGTGAAATTACGGGAAATTGTTATGTAAATTTGTATTATTCATCTAGACACTACTGCTCTTGGCTGGCTTGTATTGGGTAAAGTGACTGTTCACATGATGACTTTATGTCCACAGCATGTATTCTAAATGTCCACTATGGGCCGCAAGACATTTGTTGACTTGTCTTTTCATATTTTTGTAAACCTTCTGGGTAATGACCTGTGATATTTGCTGGATCTGGGTGATGATTTCTGCCCACAGGTCAACAACTGTTTGTGGATTATTTAGATCAACTTTTCCTTTCAGCACATCACACAGATAATAGTCAGGTAGAGCTAGAACTTGCGAGTAAGGAGATGTCAGCACAAATTGTCGAATTACTTCTTAAGTATATTTGCCACCATTATGGAAGACATGTTCACCTAAAAATACCCTGTTTTCAATGTTTAACACCATTTCCTTTCTGCAATAAAACCGTGAATATAACAACGCCTTGTTGTGTTATGCTGCAGACGGGATTGTTGACAGAATATCATGATGGAAATTTCATCAATCGGTGACATAATTTTAAAAAATATTTTTCAAGTCACTACACAGTGACTTTGAGGAAATAAAGCGACACAGACGTAATACCGACCCCAAAAATCATGTGCCTAAGGTCTATAAAAATTATAGTCACTAACACCATATTCCCTATACGCCACTTGGCGTGACGGGGCACTTTACTTTATTTTACTTATACAGTGACTTTATAAACACTAAAGACCACACAGGACACTTCATATATATGGCCTTTGGCGTCTTCACAGATGGTTGGCAATCATGATTAACCTTCTTAAAAAAAAGTAAAGTGCCCCCGTCACACCAAATGGCGTATAGGGAATATGGTGTTTGTGACCATCATTTTTGTAGACCTTTGGCACATGATTTTTGGGGTAATGTGGTTGGTATTAGGCCTGTACCACTTTACTTTCCCAGCAAAAAAATCTGGTATCCATTTATGGCTGGGTGAACCTGGAAGCCGTCGATTAGGATCGAATCCGACCTCTTGTCCTTAGTAGTCCAGTCCACTAACCACTGAGCTATCATGGGTCTCTTGATTAATCAGTAGTTTGATAAAATATTAGTGTCTTATGCTAGATGCTGTTTCATTGAACAGCTTCTCGCATGGCTGAATCTGCCGATATTTGACTGACAGATCCAACCGTACAATCTCTCTGCGATCAAGTCTCAATCAGAGAATGATTCCAGACTCTCTCATTAAGTCAGCTTCCAGTTTAAGCGATTCGATTGCCCCATATAGTTTCTCTTCCAGGGAGGTGGGGGTGGACCACATTGCTCTTCTCAGGTTTGTGTACTGGGGGCAATCCTGTAGAACATGTTTTGTTGTCATGTTGTCCAGTGTACAGTGGAATAGGTTGGTTGTACCTATTTTGAGTTTGGTGAACATGTGATTTCTCATTCTATTGTGGCCAGTGCGTAGGCGAAGTATGATGACTTGATCCCTCCTTGATAGTTGGTGGTATCTGTCCCTCTCGTTATGCTTTGGGCGTTCTCGTTTCCATTTTCCATGGTACTGATCTTTGAGGATGTATTTGGCTTCATCATAACTGAGCGGATGGTTCTCTTGTGGTAATCTCCCTCTCTCTTTAGCTAATTTGTCTGTGCGTTCGTTCCCGTGTAGATTACAGTGTGATGGTATCCATTGAATGACTACTCTCTGGAAGTTATTGCATAGTTGGTCCTGGGTTGTTCTCAGGTCATCTAGTTCATTGCTCTTGGGGCTTTTTAGAGCTGATAGTACTTACAGAGCATCAGTCAGAATCACCAATTTATTGTGCATGTTATTTTTGTGTTGAGTAGCCAGTGTTGCAGCATCTCTGAGGGCCTCAGTTTCTGTTTTAAAGTTGTTTGAGAATTTCCCAGTAGCTATTGACTTGGTGATTTCGTCCTGGTTATTCAGCGTCAAGAACACATCACCCCCTCTATTTCTGGTGGCATTTGTAGCAGAGCCATCTGTGTATATGTGGGACCAAGAGTCCTGTGGGAAGGTATCGTGTATATGTTTTTCTGCTACGTGTTTTTTTTTCTGTGTTTGATTGGGTGTCTTTTTTCATGATTCCTGTTATATTTTCCTTAAGTTCTTGTATTTTATGTTTCCCGTGAGGAGACATATCAGATGGGCCCAAGGGTTTCGATATTGTTTGGGAAAGTACTGGGTATCCAGTAGTTAGTTCATTGGCGATTGAGGCGAAGTTGCTTCTCTTTAGTCGTACAAATCCGAAACCAGTTATTCTTTGGTGCATCGGGTGGCTAAGGAACCTATATTTCTCCGCTTGTTGCAATACTTTAGTGTCATCTAAGTGTTGTAAACCTGTTACTGTTTCTAGAGTCTTGATAGGTGTAGATTTCATAGCACCAGTGATGATACGGGTAGCTTGGTTCTGTGTTCTGTTAATTTTGCTAAGGTGTGATTTGGAAGCCATAGCCCAGGCTGTGACTCCATACTCTAGGACTGGTCTGACTCTTTCTACGTATAGTCGTTTCAAGATATTGCTGTCTGCTCCCCAGTCCGTTCCTGCCAATTTCTTCATAATATTAGTTCGTTTTCTGGCTTTTTTTTCTTGCTCTGTCCATCTGATTTTTCCAAGTCATTCTGCGATTCATGGTGACGCCAAGATATGTTGGGATTTGGTCAATAGGGAGTGTATGGTCTTTTATCTTCAAGTTTGCAGAGAGTGTGTTTCTTGATAGGCTGAAAATTGTATGTGTAGTTTTTTTTTCGTTAATTGATAAGAACCAGTTGTTCGTCCATTTTTCAAGTTCGCCTAGGGCATCATGCATCCTGGGTCCAGCCATCGACATACTTTCCTCGCGAGCCCATAACGCCAGATCATCTGCGTATATTGCTGAGTGTATTCGGAGTGGAATGTCCATTACGATGTCATTTATGAAAATTAAAAAGAGTGTTGGGGACAAGACTCCGCCTTGTGGGACACCTTGCTCGATTGAGACCTTCTTACTTAGTTGACCTTGTACTCTGGCCGTTCTATTCTGAAGGTATTGAGAGACCCAATTGAATAAACGACACTGGATGCCAAGTCTAAAAAGCTTGTTCTTTAAACCCACTCACCTTACCCTATCAAAAACCTTCTCCGTGTCGACCCACACTGCCAGTGTGTGTTTCTTTTCTTGTAGAGCATCCTCTATTTCCTGTGCGATGTAGGTGACCAGGTCTTCAGTTGATCAACCGTACAATGAAGATGTATTTGTGGTTTCTGGCTTCGTCTCCTCTCTCCTGTGCCTTTTGTCTTCTGATTTTGGCATAATCAGTTCCACTGATGTTGCTCTGCCATTCTTTAATTTTGTTCTCCATGACTACCATCTTATGCCAGATTTTTCCAGTTTCTTTCACTGATTTGTTTGATAAACGGTGGGAAAAAAATTTGGTACTGCGGCGACCTTCTCATGTCTGTGCATGAACACTAGTCCAAAGTAGTTTTCACTTTCAATTTTAGATAGCAAATGTGGCATAAACTTAGAAGACTTAATCTGAGATGAAATGAACCATGCCCTGCCAAGAAGTAGGCAAAACCCCCAATCTTGGTTTCAAGGCAAGACAATATGTAATAGATTGCCAATTTTTGAAAATAGCAAAAAGCAAAATTCAATTTTATTTGCCTAAAATTTCTACGTTACTTTGCAGAGAAGTTGTCAAAATCGACCAATAAAACTTGAAATTTAAAAGCATTTTCACGTGATTAATGTTAATATATATATATATATATATATATATATATATATATATATATATATATGGGAGCCTCGATAGCTCAGTGGTTAGTGAACTGAACTACAAAGGACAAGAGGTAGGGTTCGATCTCAACCGACGGCTCCGGGTTCACCCAGCCTTTAATGGGTACCGGATTTTTTTCTGGGAAAGTAAAGCGGCACGGGCGTAATACCGACCACATTACCCCAAAAAATATTTTTAAAAATCATGTGCTGAAGGTCTGTATAATGTATGGTCACTAACACCATATTCCCTATACGCCACTTGGCGTGACGGGGGCTCTTTACTTTTATATTTATATATACTTCAGGTGAAAGATCAGAAAACACCTCCTACTGTCTGATCAGTGATTTATTTGAATTTAATGCACATGGTGGTTTTCTAGATATTTGCCACTGAATGCAGTAGGTGTGCTTTTCTCAATGTTTTTGTATTATTATTTTACTAGTGCAGAGTTAAAACCAATGATATTTTTTTAACTCGGCGTCCATTTAAACATAACTCTACAAAAATTGAAAGTGATTCTACTTTTGTTATTTAGTTTTTTTGGGGGGATATCATCTTTGCACTACAAATATGTCCATAGGTGCTCAGGTCCCTTCCCCAGTGTGTCCAACAGGGACTGACGACTCTAGTTGTGCTGGACGAAGATCTCACAATCGCAACCGATACCATTCGCACGACACTTAAAAGGTCACACAACACTGCTCCTGGTCCAGATGGTGTTCGGTACGATGACATAGGCGATTTAGCTGACGACGACTTGACAAAACTGGCCAATGAGTTCAATGCCAGCATTCGGAGTGGCCAGATTAAGGAGGAGTGGCTACACAGCTACTTACTACCGCTACCGAAGCCAAACAAGGACCATTCTCAGATCAGTGCCTACAGAATCATCACAATGCAGAACACTGCGGGCAAGCTGCTGGAAAAAAATACATGTAGTTGCCCGTATCCTCACGTGTCACAATGAACAGAAACGCGAATTCCCACCCACACTCGGAGGTTATAGATATAACAAAAGACATGGCTCAATGCGGCAGTCTTTGCCTATGACGTCTTCGAAGGCTTCCACAGACGAGAGGAGACATGTGCTGCTGCTATAAATCTGGAGGATGCATACAACAGGGTACCATTTGAATATCTCATGCATATGCTCCTCAAACTGGCGGTGCACCCCTTCCTCATTAGATGGATCGCTGCTGTTTCAGAGGAAGGTGATACTCAGATGTGAAAGTTGGTCTTCCGAGCAAACATCCATTTTTCCAGGGCTGCCACAAGGCTCACCATTGTCACCAGTTCTATTTAAAGTGTACACACTAACGATCACGGAACAACAGCTGGATGGGAGGGGAAGAACTATGACTTTTGCTGATGATATTCTGGTATATTGACAGGGAAGAGACAGACGGGGAATAGCCTCCACAATGCAAGACGAACTCGATCGCATTTCTTCCTGGTGTGGGGTTTCAGGTGCCGTGGTTAATCCTAATAAAGCATCAGTTTCATGGTTCTCCCTTAACAATCATATCGTTAATACGACCACACAGGTAGTACGAATGGGAGCTGATGAGGTGACCAGGGACAAGTTGATGACATACCTCGGAGTTAAGTTTGATCGCAGCCTATGTTTTCGGGACCACGCCGACCATGTGATAACAAAATCCCGCAAAGGATTAGCCGCCTTAAAGGTCATGGCACCTTGCCAACATCGAGCAAAGGCTACTTACTCTTCTGTTCCAGGATTAGTCCTCGCACCTATCGAGTATGCCCTGGCCATTCTTACTGTCAGTACGACTCAAATTGATAGGCTGGAGAAAATACAAAATGAAGCCAAGCGCATTATCTTGGGATGTACAAGGGACACTCCCTGTGTAGCAATGAGGTATCTTCTTGACTTTCCAATCATGAATGACAGAATCAAGATCTGGCGAGCACGAGCATACCTGAAGATTAGTGCAGATAAAGAGCATCCATTGCACCACGTGCTCAACACAGGGAAAGGTGCCAGGCAAAATAAAAAAAAGAGGCAAATCATGGGTGGGCTGAGCAGAAGATGTCATCAAACAGGTCTGTGCGCTTACCAATATCAGTGTTGGTGAGGAGTTGATACGGCACCTACGTCTTTCAAGGGGTCTTTCTCGTGTATTGTCACACTCAACAGGAAAAGTAGGGAACAGAACCCGGTCGTGGTTAATGCTGAGGTCAACGGTCTCATCTGCTATAACACCGATGAGAAAGATGAAGTCATCTATACAGACGGATCTGTAGTACGACAACAAAGAAGCGCAAGGGCATTTACAGCACGCTCGGCAGGCAGAATAGTCAGAAACAGTGGTGCATACGTCATGACCATGAGTAGCCTGACAATGGAGGTGATGGCAGTGACCAAGGCATTCAAATGGTTAGAGTCACAAGACTACATCCACGCATGTATACTGAGTGATTCGATGAGCATGATTAAAAACGTGGAGGCGGGTTCTGTACGCATGCAATGGATAGAGTCGTTGAAGAAATCCAAAATACGTAAGGTCACCTTTGTCTATATCCCTGGACATGCGGAAGTACGGGGAAATGAAATAGCGTTCATATTGGCTAGCTGCGCTGTCGTTGAGGACGGGCAACCAATGGATCGGGCGGACATCAACAATGCTCTTCGAAATGTGGGAAGAGCACAGGACTTCGACAAACACAGATCCACGTCACTTCTTCGGATGATGAAAATGGGAGTTAAGATGGGCACATCCAGAAATGAGAAACTTAGTGGCCGTGTAAGAAGACTTATCAACCAACATAGAACTGGAATCGTCAGTCGTCGGACACTGCGAGACTTGCTGAAGAGGGGATCTGAGCACCTATGGACATGTTCGGAGTGCAATTATGATGACCCGCAAATAACTCAAGTGGGATTATCTGGTTTTCATAGAAAAGATTATATCTTTAGTTTGTCCTGGCATTGAACATCCCACTTCCTGAGGACACGTTTTGGAAACATTTTACTTATAATTAATAACTGTACTCTCATCCAACAACATCATGTATGCAAAGGATCAACAAACTCAGCAATTTTAAATAAAATGGCTGCCTATATGCTCCATCTCTAATCCATGGCTGGCTTTATTTATTAAATTTAAAAGTTCAAGATATATCTTCAACACAATTATGTATCAATGGACCCATTCTCTTCCTAAAACATTCTTTGCTGGCACAATGACAAGAAATCTACAGGTCTTCCATCAAGCTATCTAGCATCTGAATTAGTCAGATAAAAAATATTTAAATGTCCATAGTTTGACTAGCCAAATTAACTACCTTTAACTTGATCTACCTTTTTTTGATGGTTTCTTCTCACTAATCAGCTTTCGCACACAGAGCTTGACTATCTTTCTCAAAATCCAGAGCTCAGCTCAACTTGTATAAAACAAACTCACTGCTGTTCTTCCACTTTGCATACTTGATTTTGTTTTAGAAAACTTCAACTTCATGTGATTCATGAGTTTTGCTTCATCTTTGGTAAGAGCAGATTCAAATCAATTGGATTGGGTTTTATGAAATTGGACAAACATCTGATTAGCTTTAATTTTAACATTTTTCCATTTACAACTTTATCATTAATTTCCTATATTTAAACCGAATACAATTTTAGTACAAGTCTTTTTTCTGGGGAGCTCTTCCTAATCATGATTCATGTGACTAGGTGGCAGCTTTGTTCATATAATTTGAGGCGTAGAATAGGGTATTCTAAACATCAAATTTTTTAATTCTTTACTAAAATAGATATTTTTAAAAAACTGCTTCCTCCATAAATGGTCATAAAAGTCTTATCTATATTTCAAATGTCATGAAATTGTGTCATTCCATAACGGTCTTATCTATATTTCAAATGTCATGAAATTGTGTCATTCCATAACGGTCTTATCTATATTTCAAATGTCATGAAATTGTGTCATTCCATAATGGTCTTATCTATATTTCAAATGTCATGAAATTGTGTCATTCCATAACGGTCTTATTTATATTTCAAATATCATGAAATTGTGTCATTCCATAACGATCTTATTTATGTTTCAAATATCATGAAATTGTGTAATTATGGATATATTATTCAAAGAATGTTATATTTCGGTGTTGTGTATAAATAATGTGTGCACTTATGTTGGCAGTGCAATGTTGATGACCTGAAAATAACTCAATTTTGCACTGGTTTAGCTGACTCAGTAACCTGTAATTACAGTTCTTTCTTTCTTATTTCTTTATAGGTTTTATTTTTTTTCTTTTCATTTCAACTTATTTTGCATGTCACTTTCTTTATACAGATATCTTAGACTATTTTAAATACAAAAAGCCATAATTCCTGAACATGTTTATACATAGTACAAGAACAAACCATGAATGATAGCAGATATATCATTGTGACTGTCATCATGTACAAGTTTGTGTTACAAAAAGTACCTGTCCAAACTTGGTTTCTACAGACATCTATTAAGGGTTTATTCTCCCTGAACAAATTACCTTTCATTCCTCCCAAGTGCTATCAAGAGGTAAAGTCAAAGAAATGCATATAAATTCATAAAAATGCAAAGCTGCAGTAAAGCTGATTGTAAAGGAGAAATGAAAAAGATAGAATAAAAATGGTTAGTACTATAACTCTTTTCACATCTTCATCTCTCACTGATTTTTGTTATTAATTCCCCTTGATTATCTTGTCTATTCTATAACAAACCATTCTGGTGACCTAAATTTGACAAACCTACTGTGAAGAAGACATGATCTTGTTGCACATGATTCTTAATTATGTCATGAACTAGAACCTTTGTGATACCAAGGACCCGAATACAGCATTCCTGGCCCAGTTGGGCCATAACTTTGGTGAACTTTTGCATCCTACGCCACTGTACCCTGGATAATATGATAACAAAACATGATCTACAGGATTTTTCCCAGTACATAGACCAGAGAAAGACACTTTTGTCAACACCCACTTCAGTGGAAGAGAAACTATACGGAGCAACCAAATCACTTAAACAGACAGCTGCCTTCATAAGAGAGTCTGGAATCCTAGTCTGAATGAGCCATGATCGCAGAAGAAGAAGAAGTTTTAAATATTAAAGGATGTCAGCGTCACACCCCCCCCCCCCCCCACACACACACACACAATCCCCAATCTCCCATGTCACTTCACCTGACTTCACAGACAGAGTGCAGTGTTTCCTTTTATTCAACAATCCATGACTTCCATGTTTGAGAAACATTTTCTTATAGTATGGAGTCTGGGAAGAGCAGATGTTTGCTGGCAATGCTAAGATCTTTACTTGTGTCATGTCCTAGTACTGGATAAAACCATGTGTGTCTCATTGTCATCACAAGTGTACCTCAAGTACGTTCAAAACTACTCCCTTAGTCTCATTCTGAATGGGTCAGGGACAGTATGAGGGGACTCAGCCCATAAACTGCAACAGACCAATCAACATCATCACCTATATCAACACCTGCATTAACATATAGCATCAACACCTGCATCAACTGACAGCATCAACACCTGCATCAACTGACAGCATCAACACCTGCATCAACTGACAGCATCAACACATGCATCAACTGACAACATCAACAGACAACATCAACATCTGCATCAACAGACAACATCAACACCTGCATCAACTGACCACATCAACACCTGCATAAACTGACAGCATCAACACCTGCATCAACTGACATCAACTGACAACATCAACACCAGCATCAAATGACAGCATTAACAGAAACAATCAACACCAGCATCAACTGACAGCATCAACACCTTCATCCACAACTGCATCAACACCTGCATCAGTTGACAACATCAACACCTGAATCAACTGACAGCATTAACAGACAACATCAACACCTGCATCAACAACTGCATCAACACCTACATCAAATGACAGCATCAACACTTGTATCAACTGACAGCATCAACACCTGCATTAGCTGACAGCATAAACACCTGCATCAACTGACAGCATCAACACCTGCATCATCTAAAAACATCACCAACTACATCAACTAACAGTATTAACAGACAGCATCAACACCTGCATTAACTTACAGCATCAACACCTGCATCAACCGACAGCATCAACTGGCAGCATCAACACCTGCATCAACAGACAACATCAACACCTGCATCAATTAGCAGCATCAACACCTGCACCAACTGAGAGTATCAACACCTGCATTAGCTAACAACATCAACAACTGCATCAACTAACATGATTAACAGGTAACATCAACAACTGCATCAACTGACAGCATCAACACCTACACCAACTGAGAGCATCAACACCTGCATTAGCTAACAACATCAACAACTGCATCAACTAACAGGATTAACAGACAACGTCAACAACTGCATCAACTGACAGCATTAACACCTGCATCAACTAAAAGCATCAACACATGCATCAACTGACAACATCAACACCTGCATCAAATGACAGCATTAACAGAAACAATCAACACCAGCATCAACTGACAGCATCAACACCTGCATCCACAACTTCATCAACTGACAGCATCAACACCTGCATCAGTTGACAACATCAACACCTGCATCAACTGACAGCATCAACACCTACATCAACTAACAGCATTAACAGACAACATCAACACCTGCATCAACTGACAACATCAACACCTGCATCAACTGACAGCATCAACACCTGCATCAACAGACAACATAAACACCTGCATCAACTGACAGCATCAACACCTGCATCAACTGACAGCATCAACACCTGCATCAACAGACAACATAAACACCTGCATCAACAGACAACATAAACACCTGCATCAGCTGACAGCATCAACACCTGCATCAACAGACAGCATCAACACCTGCATCAACTGACAGCATCGACTGGCAGCATCAACACCTGCATCAACAGACAACATCAACACCTGCATCAATTAGCAGCATCAACACCTGCACCAACTGAGAGTATCAACACCTGCATTAGCTAACAACATCAACAACTGCATCAACTAACATGATTAACAGGTAACATCAACAACTGCATCAACTGACAGCATCAACACCGGCACCAACTGAGAGCATCAACACCTGCATTAGCTAACAACATCAACAACTGCATCAACTAACAGGATTAACAGGCAATGTCAACAACTGCATCAACTGACAGCATTAACACCTGCATCAACTAAAAGCATCAACACATGCATCAACTGACAACATCAACACCTGCATCAAATGACAGCATTAACAGAAACAATCAACACCAGCATCAACTGACAGCATCAACACCTGCATCCACAACTTCATCAACTGACAGCATCAACACCTGCATCAGTTGACAACATCAACACCTGCATCAACTGACAGCATTAACAGACAACATCAACACCTGCATCAACTGACAGCATCAACACCTGCATCAACTGACAGCATCAACACCTGCATCAACTGACAGCATCAACACCTGCATCAACTGACAGCATCAACACCTGCATCAACTGACAGCATCAATACCTGGATCAACTGACAGCATTAACAGACAACATCAACACCTGCATCAACTGACAGCATCGACACCTGCATCAACCGATAGCATCAACACCTGCATCAACTGACAGCATCAGCACCTGGATCAACTGACAGCATCAACACCTGCATCAACAGACAGCATTACCAGACAACATCAACACCTGCATCAACTGACAGCATCAACACCTGCATCAAATGACAGCATCAACACCTACTTCAACTGACAGCATCAACACCTGCATCAACTGACAGCATCAAGACCTACATCAACTGACAGCATCAACACATGCATCAACTGACAGCATCAACACCTGCATCAACTGACAACATCAACACCTTCATCAACTGACAGCATCAACACATGCATCAACTGACAACATCAACACCTTCATCAACTGACAGCATCAACACCTGCATCAACTGACAACATCAACACCTTCATCAACTGACAGCATCAACACATGCATCAACTGACAACATCAACACCTTCATCAACTGACAGCATCAACACCTGCATCAACTGACAACATCAACACCTTCATCAACTGACAGCATCAACACATGCATCAACTGACAACATCAACACCTTCATCAACTGACAGCATCAACACCTGCATCAACTGACACCATCAACACCTTCATCAACTGACAGCATCAACACCTGCATCAACTGACAGCATCAAAACCTGCAAAAAACAAATCCTGCTGCTTAAAACTCACCCCTGCTGTCACCTTGAGAGCACAAATCCATTTTTTCCCTCTCACAACCATGTTGTTGACCTGTTGATTAAATAATTGTTGTGTAGATGCCGAAGTAAACAAAAATGCTTCTTTTTAGTGGGGAGGGGGTACAAATTATCAAATTATGCTACTTTTGGATAATGACAAATTAATTTTACAAGACTAACTAAATGATATTTTCTGTGCAGACACGAAGACTTGGGCCTGGAACTTATAGAGTCATGGATGGCATCTGTGAGAAATCAAAAGTTTCAGGAATAGACTGGGCACGTCAGCTAGAGATGGAAAGACTAGCTGCCAAGCCACATATTTTCTACCAAGAACAATGGCAGCAAGATAAGATGTTGGTAAGATTGGATACATGAACAATATCTATATATATACATGAACCACAGGTGAAGAGCAGGTTGTTTAGATCTGAAAGCTAAATATTGGTACATTAATAACATTTTTATATCTCTTCTTCTTTCCTTCCTCATCTGCCTTTCAGCGTCGAGGGGAGATGTAATTTGCGGTCTTTTGCTCTTCTGTTCGCCTCTGCTGCTGTTATGTTTCCTAGTGCTTCTAATATTCCATCGACCCATCTTTTTCGTGGTCGACCCTTAGGTCTGGTGTTCTCACAATGTTTGTTGAAGGCTCGTTGTGTTGTGTTTTGTTCTTTCTGCCTTGTCACGTGGCCAAACCATTTTATCTGTTGTTTCCTTATATATTCTATGGCGGGGGCTATTCCTAGCTTTTTTCTCATTTCTTCATTTCTGATCTTATCTCTCAGACTGTTTTCTGTCATTCGTCTAACACATTTCATCTCTGTATAGGTTATTTTTCTTATTGTTCTTGCATCTAGGGTCCAGGTCTGGCATTGGTAGCACAACGTTGGGATGAAGATTGTATTGTATAGTGCTCGTTTTGCCTCCACAGTTATTTCCTTGTTGGACAATAGTGATGATAACTGTCCGATGATTTGACAAGCTTTGTTGTATCTTGATTCTATCTCTGCTGTTTGAGAATTATCGTTTGTCATTAGACTTCCTAGGTATTTGAATTCCTCTACTTGATTTAGTTGTCTGCCTTCTATAGTTATGTTGATGTTCTGTTTATTTTTGGTGACATTCATGACTTCTGTTTTGTTGATGTTGATTTTCATGTTGTATTTTGTGCCTGAGATGTTGAGTTTGTTTAAGTGTTCTTGTAGATTTTTATATCTGAAAGCTAAATATTTTAAAATTAATAGCATGAGACAATCAGGCACTAATACATGGAAAAATAGACCTACAAGAACACTAAAATAGACTCAACAGCACAGGCACAACATACAACATAAAAATCAACAAAACAGAAGTCATGAATGTTGCAAAAGAGATACAAAACATTAACATAACTATAGAAGCTAGACAACTAAAACAAGTAGATGAATTTATATACCTAGGAAGTCTAGGGACAAACAACAATTCGCAAACAGCAGAAATAGACTCAAGATGCAACAAATATATAGTATATATACTAATATTTAGAAATATATTTTTAATTTGAAATAAAACTAAACAAAATTTGTAGTCTAATATTTAGAAATATATTTTGCAAAGCTTTTTTTCAACCAGAACTCGCCTGAATGTGTTTCAGTAAGCTATTCAGATTTTAATGGTTGGAGATACATATTTTATAAATATTTATAAACTATAGTTGCTGGACTTGTATTTATGACTTAGCAATTACTGTAATTATATACTAATTGGCATTGGTGCCAGATTTGTAATAAAGATAATGTTCTGTGCTCAGCGATCAACACTTCCTGGATGTCTGCTATGCTCATTCAACAGTACCTGCAATCTACCTTCACTGTCCTTACCAATACTAAAGTCAAAACTATATCACACTTTGATCTTCTACATGTGTTGCCATATTTTTTCATTATCATGAGAAGCTCAATGCTAGGTCTGGTTGTTAAAGATCGAACTATTAACAGTGAGTCATTTTATGGAGAAGCTGTAAGAGTAGGTCAATATTTCAACTTTAACCCTAGATTACAATGTCAACCTGTGACTCTTGTGTTTACGATCTATCTATCTATCTATTGACCTTTCGAGCCGTAACCGGCCCATAGGGCGTAGACCAAGATACACCTTCTCCTATATGAATTTTTGTTCTAGCAGTTTTCTTTTAAAGATATTTTATCAAATCTCGCCATCTGTCTCTGTTCTGTGCAAGCAGTTCTATCTCATTGAGGGAGCCGATTCCTGCTGCTCTTGCCTCTCTCATCAATGTTCTTCTCAGTGTCTCCCTGGGTCTTCCTCTTTTTCTTTTACCTGTTGTTTCCCATATGAGGGCTTGCTTTGCTATTCGATTATTATCTCTTCTCATCACATGTCCAACGTATGACCATCGTCTTTTCTTTATTACTGAAGATATTAGTGGTTGATTGGCGATTTCTCTAATTTCCTCGTTTGTTTTGAATTCGTTCCATTCTATACCAAGTATTTTCCTTAGACATTTATTTTCGAATGCGTTCAACTTTGTTTCTATATCTCTTGTTGTTTTCCAGCTTTCACACGCATACGTAAGGGTTGATAGTACATTTGATTTGAATAGCCTAAGTTTTGTGTTTGTGCTAATGAGTTTTGATTTCCACAACTTTTCAAGGCTTCTGAAAGACATTGCTGCTTTAGCCAGTCTGATTCTAATTTCTTTGCTCGTATCCCCTTCTCGATCAATGTGACTTCCAAGATAGATGAAGTGATCGATCTCTTCTACTGGTTTGTTTTCCATGTATATTTTGTCACTTGTTGGAATTAAACTTTTCATGACTTTAGTCTTTTCATGATTGACCTCAAGCCCAATTTTGCTGGCTATTGATGATAGTTCATTTGTGTTTTCCTGCATCGTTTTTATCTGATTGCTGATGAGAACTATGTCATCAGCAAAGTCCAGGTCCTCCAAATGGTCTCCTTGTATCCATTCGATGCCTTTATTACTTAATATTATGCCTTGTTGTTAATGAAACGTAGACCTGTGTTTACGATACTGTAGTAAAAAATTACTACCGCTTAATTGTAACATTAGAAGCTCTAGAAATAGTGTCATTGTTTTTACAATAAGTAGACTATGATTATTAGACTAGATTGCAATGTTTTCTTTGACGTTTTCAACACACAGCTGAGTATTTGCACTAGGACAGACATGAGGAATACAGATTTCCTGTCTCAGGTTGATTTATGACATGAATTTATGGCATATTAATTCTTAAGTAGTAATTTCTAATATTTGAATTTTCTAATTACCAAAGAAAAATATTCATGTCTAACAATGTGACATTTTTTTTTCAATAGAAAAAAAAACTAGGGCCTGGCTCATATGAGATCAAAGACTTTATTCAGCTGATGAGTGAAAAGCCAAGAAGTGGAAAGGGTATTTGTGATAATCTGGCATCGAGATTTGAGAAAGGTCAAGAGGTCCGTGCTTCAATCAAAACTATAACTTTAAAAGCATTTCATGTTAAATGTACTTTAGCCTTACTACATGTGTACTGTTTGTATCATATGAATGATGTTTCATTTCTTACTGTTAAGTATGTTTATTCTTGTTACTTATATTTTCTCTCTACACAAGCCAACAATCTAGTACAGAAATTAACACTGATAAAAATAAAAGTAATAAACATCTCCAGAGAAAAACAGAACATCAGCATAGAGACAGAACATCAGCATAGAGATGGAACATCAACGTAGAGACAGAACATCAGTATAACAATGGAACATCAGCATAGAGACAGAACATCAGTATAACAATGGAACATCAGCATAGAGACATAATATCAGCATAGAGATGGAACATCAGCATAGAGATGGAACATCAGCATAGAGATGGAACATCAGCATAGAAACAGAACATCAGAATAACAATGGAACATCAGCATAAAGACAGAACATCACTATAGAGATGGAACATCATCATAAAGACAGAACATCAGTATAACAATGGAACATCAGCATAGAGACATAATATCAGCATAGAGATGTAACATCAGCATAGAGAGAGAACATCAGTATAACAATGGAACATCAGCATAGAGACAGAACATCAGTATAACAATGGAACATCAGCATAAAGACAGAACATCACTATAGAGATGGAACATCAGCATAGAGACAGAATGTCAGTATAACAATAGAACATCAACATAGAGACAGAACGTCAGTATAACAATGGAACATCAACATAGAGACAGAATGTCAGTATAACAATGGAACATCAGCATAGAGACAGAACATCAGCATAGAGATGGAACACCAGCATAAAGATAGAACATCAGCATAAAGATGGAACAACAGCATAAAGTTGGAGCATCAGCATAAAGATAAAACATCAGCATAAAGACAGAACATCAGCATAAAGATGGAACATCAGCATAAAGATGGAACATCAGCATAAAGACAGAACATCAGCATAAAGATAAAACATCAGCATAAAGATAAAACATCAGCATAAAGATGGAACATCAGCATAAAGATGGAACATCAGCATAAAGATAAAACATCAGCATAAAGATGGAACATCAGCATAAAGATGGAACATCAGCATAAAGATGGAACATCAGCATAAAGATAAAACATCAGCATAAAGATAAAACATCAGCATAAAGATAAAACATCAGCATAAAGATAAAACATCAGCATAAAGATAAAACATCAGCATAAAGATGGAACATCAGCATAAAGATAAAACATCAGCATAAAGATAAAACATCAGCATAAATACAGAACATCAGCATAAAGACAAAACATGAGCATAAAGATGGAACATCAGCATAAAGATGGAACATCACATAAAGATAAAACATCAGCATAAAGACAGAACATCAGCATAAAGACAGAACATCAGCATAAAGATGGAACATCAGCATAAAGATAAAACATCAGCATAAAGACAGAACATCAGCATAAAGATGGAACATCAGCATAAAGATAAAACATCAGCATAACAACAGATAACAAACAACTAAAGCATGTAGATGAATGAAAATACCTAGGTAGTCCTATGGCATATGACAAGAAATAAGCAGCAGAAATAGACTTGATATGTAGGAAAACCAGTCAGACATTTCATCATATGTACCATT
The DNA here is from genome assembly GCA_032433765.1 of Megaustenia siamemsis. NCBI lineage: Eukaryota > Metazoa > Mollusca > Gastropoda > Stylommatophora > Ariophantidae > Megaustenia > Megaustenia siamemsis. Next base: position 121,803 of record JAVIAB010000160.1, read on the forward strand.
ACTGGCCAACAAAGAAATCATGTTAAAAGTGCCATTCGATATGGTGATCATTATCTTGATTGTCAAATTGGAACGCTTTAAAAAAATCAACAGGAATAATACATTCAATAAGATCAATACAATCAATAAGATCAATACTGATATTAAGATCAATACTGTTATTAAGAGCAATACAGTCATTAAGATCAATATAGTCATTAAGATCAATACAGTCATTAAGATCAATATAGTCATTAAGATCAATACAGTCATTAAGATCAATATAGTCATTAAGATCAATACAGTCATTAAGATCAATATAGTCATTAAGATCAATACAGTCATTAAGATCAATATAGTCATTAAGATCAGTATAGTCATTAAGATCAATATAGTCATTAAGATCAATGCAGTCATTAAGATCAATATAGCCATTAATATCAATATAGTCATTAAGATCAATCTAGTCATTAATATCAATATAGTCATTAAGATCAATGCAGTCATTAAGATCAATACAATCAATACAGTCATTAAGATCAAGACAGTCATTAAGATCAAGACAGACATTAAGATCAAGACAATCATTAAGATCAATATAGTCATTAATATCAATGCAGTCATTAAGATCAATACAATCAATACAGTCATTAAGATCAACACAGTCATTAAGATCAATACAATCAATATAGTCATTAAGATCAACACAGTCATTAAGATCAATACAATCAATACAGTCATTAAGATCAAAACAATTATTAAGATCAATACAATCAATAAGATCAATGCAATCATTAAGATCAATGCAATCATTAAGATCAACACAGTCATTAAGATCAATACAATCAATACAGTCATTAAGATCAAAACAATTATTAAGATCAATACAATTAGTAAGATCAATACAGTCATTAAGATCAATGCAGTCATTAAGATCAAAGCAGTCATTAAGATCAATGCAGTCATTAAGATCAATACAATCAATACAGTCATTAAGATCAATGCAGTCATTAAGATCAAAGCAGTCATTAAGATCAATGCAGTCATTAAGATCAATACAATCAATACAGTCATTAAGATCAATCTAGTCATTAAGATCAATCTAGTCATTAAGATCAATACAGTCATTAAGATCAATGCAGTCATTAAGATCAATACAGTCATTAAGATCAATGCAGTCATTAAGATCAATACAATCAATACAGTCATTAAGATCAACACAGTCATTAAGATCAATACAGTCATTAAGATAATATAGTCATTAAGATCAATGCAGTCATTAAGATAAATACAATCAAAACGGTCATTAAGATCAAGAAAGTCATTAAGATCAATACAGTCATTAAAATCAAGAAAGTCATTAAGATCAATACAGTCATTAAAATCAAGACAGTCATTAAGATCAAGAAAGTCATTAAGATCAATACAGTCATTAAAATCAAGAAAGTCATTAAGATCAATACAGTCATTAAAATCAAGACAGTCATTAAGATCAATATCACTCAAATGAAATGTCTCAGATGAATAATGGGAGCCAGCATGAGAGACAAAATTAAATGTGAAGAATTAATAAAGCACATTAGAAATTCCAGAGGTAGAGGAAAGGGAATGAATGGTAGGTGACGTGACAAAACAAGATAAAATATACAACAGACTGAGAGGTCACATAAAAAACACAATCTACCAGTTCTTAACAAACAACAGACTGAGAGAACATCAAATGGTTAGTTCATAACAAAACAACAGACTGAGAGAACATCCTTAACAAATATGGAGAGAAAGAATGTTAGAAAGACTCCTCTCGTCCCACATCCTGCAAGAACTCTCTTCCCTATTCCCAGCTTCTCAGACTTCGTCGCCTTTGCCAAGACGACGAAGATTTCCTTCACAATGCCCACCTTATGCTTGATTTCTTCCGCCGACGTCTCTATCCTGAATCAGCTCTCCTCCCTGCCCTGCGTCGGGTTCTCCACACTTCACGTCAGTCTGCTCTTGCCCCCTCTGCTCGTCCCCCTCTGATAGAGTAGTGCTCGCTCTCACCCATCACCCTCACCACTACGCCGCTATTAGGACCATCCACCGCTGCCTCCCTATTCTTCGATCTGACCCTGCTGCTCGTCTGCTCTTCCCTGACCCACCACTGGTGGCCTTTAGACGTGACCGGAACCTCCGAGACTTTCTTGTCAGGGGCCGTCTTCCTGCTGACCACTTCGGCCATCGAGGCACTATCCGCTGCAACCGGAGAGTATGTAAAACTTGTGACCACGTTCTCCAGACCGACACTGTCCTCTTCCCTGGTGGTCCTTTCGAGATCAGAGAGGGATTCACTTGCACATCGCGGAACATCATTTATGCCATCGTCTGTAGGCGATGCAAGTTGACCTACATCGGTCAGTCTGGTCGCAGGGTCGGCGATAGGTGCCGTGAACACTTGAATGACATCACCCAAGAAGGGGACACTCCTGTAGCAGCCCACTTTAACTCGAGGGGCCATCGAGGTAAGACTGATGTCTTGGTAACTGGCCTAGTATCATGCTCCTCTGATCACCACAGTCGGCTCACTCTTGAGCACCGTCTGATCGCTCGTTGGGGCTGCCTCACCCCTCGTGGCATCAATGTATCCCTGTCCCTCTGAGGACCCTCCTGCCTCCGACTCCATCCTCCTACCTATGGACCTCTCTTCCTATTTCTCTTCTTGGGTCCTCTACTCCTCGTCCATCCCTGCTTTTCATATCCTCTTTGAGTAACCCCCATCTTGCCTTCTTCCTCCTAAACCCCCCCCCCTCTCCCTACACCTTTTTCTCTTCTGACTATCTTCATGTCCTTTACCTCTTTATCACTATATCACCTCTCCACCTGGACTGTACGTACGATCTCTCTGCCCACCTCTATTGTCCCTCGTCCTTCCTACCACCCTCTGCTGATCTACTCCTAGCTCACCCCTCTCCTCTCTATTAACTTGTAGTCACTACTCATCTATACCTACTATTCCAGTATCCCCCTTATCCTGATGCCCACTTTCATTCCCCCCTTTGTTCTATCATTTCCCTACTTCTTTACCTCCTATGGTTCATACCTCTTGCACACCATCCCCTATTGCTCCACTTCTTCCAGACTTTCTCTTTTTCCATTCACTTCTGACCTACCGCCTCTCCCCCTATCCAGTTTTCACATACCTGCTTCTTATCCCTCCTCTCCATACCTCCTCCTCCAATACTTCCCTACCTCCCGATAGACTAACTTCCTCCGGACCACCCCTCTATCGCCCTTCTCATTATACCGGCTTTATTATTCTTCCTCACCGTATCTCTTCCTCCAGTATCCAATCCTTCCTTTCGTTGACCTACCTCTCAACTCGTTCAGTTCGAGGCCATCCATTCTGTAGAGTCCATCTCTCTCACCCACTGCCTAGTTTACTACTTTGTCGTGTCATTCTATTTCTTTCTCTTAACCTCTCGCGTGATCTCTCACTTCCATTGTTGAGTGATTTATATGTATTGCTTGTTGTGTCCCAGGAGTATCCTCGTCTATGCCCCCTTTCCCCCCCCCCCCTTTTTGTTTTCCCGAAATTTGATCCTTTTTGCCCTCTTTACTGACCTGTCTTTGTCACGTGTTGCTTTCTATACACGTTCTCTGCGCTTTTAGTCATTTAGTCATTCCGACTGGTTTCAGCACGGATTACAGTTTTCCTGCTCCCTGCTCTGAGCTCAGCTAAGTACAATTTATTATATATATATTTTTTTTTTTTTTTTTTTTTTTTCTCTCTCTTTTTCTATTTATATATTTTGACGCCCATCATACCTCTCATCATGTAAAATTCATTTCTCTCTTTTCTTATTTTTGCATCCTACTTTCCTCGCCCTCCACTTTATCATCTAACATGTAGTAATTGTGCTTCACCGCTTGTTGTCGTTGTCCATGTATTCTGAAGAAGGCCACAGGCCGAAACGTCAGTATTGTGTTGTGTTCTTTATTTGTAAAGCTGTCACCATACCTTGGAGTGTTTAGCACACCCCACCATTGGCTCCTCAATGTTAGAAAGACACAGAAACACAATAACTGAAAAGTCCAAACAGCAGAAGGTCATAGATTGCCTTTGCCCTTGACTCTAAAAGGCAAATAAGAAAGGAAATAAAAATAAGAAAGAAGGATCTTTTATGGTTTGTTTCCAACTTGCATTTGTCCCCATAGCCAAAAGAGTAATACCAGCAATAGCAATGCTATCAAAAGGGCTTCCCAAGCTGGAAAATGTTGAAAGACAGAACCAGATCAAAATGAGATACAATCATCTTTCAATCAGATGGTAATACATGTGTCATCAGATGTAAATGACATATGTCATCAGATGTAAATGACATATGTCATCAGCTGTAAATGATCATCATCATCAAGTGCCATGCCTGCTGGCATAGGTGATCATGTCTCTCCACAACTTTCGATCTCAACACTTATTTATCCTTTCTGTTGTTTAACCTTCTGCCAAGCCATTCTCTTAAGCTGTCAGGTATCTTTTCTCTTTGCTTCCCCCTATCTCTTCATCCCTCAATTTTTCCAGTTGTAAAAATATATTCCGGCTGTTCCCTTCTCATTACATGGCCAAAATATGATGATTGTTTCTTCCTAACATTGGATATTAGCTCTCTTTTTGCTTTGGCCTCTTTCAGAACGTTTTCATGACTTTTCTTAGCTGTCCATGGTATTCTCAAAATTCTTCTGTAAAACCACATTTCTACAGACTCCAGTGATTTCCTTGTCTGTTGTCCTATTGTACATAATTCACATCCATATGTTAAGATTGGCTCTACATAACATTTAAGAACTCTTCTTCCTGTTTCTATTGTCAAAATGGATTGCACAATATCTTCCTCATTTTTTTTGGAATACTGTTTTTGCCTGAGCCATTCTGCATCTCACATCTGTTGTGCAGCTACCATCTAGTTAACAATATTCCCAGATATTTAAATTCATTTACCTGTTTTAATATTGTTCCAATTGTATTTATTGATCATTGCATTGATGTCTTTTTCTTTATTGTTACCACTATTTCTATCTTTTGTTATTAAGTCCTTTATTTTTGCTTTTCTTCATTATAATGTTTAACATTTCTTGTAACTCATTTTCACTCTTTAGCAATTAAAACTATCACCAGCATACCTTAGATTATTTATATTACGACCTCCGATTGTTATTCCAGGCATGCCCCTTATGGATCTTAAAATAATCTCACTATGCATATTAAGAATCATCATGCGAAGAGTGCAAAACAAAATCAATCTAGAAATTAGTGATGAACAGTGTGGTTTTGTTGGAGGTAAAGAAACAAGCAATGTTATATACTGAAACAGGGTATAGCAGTGATAAGTTTGAAACAGGGTATAGCAGTGATAAGTTTGAAACAGGGTATAGCAGTGATAAGTTTGAAACAGGGTATAGCAGTGATAAGTTTGAAACAGGGTATAGCAGTGATAAGTTTGAAACAGGGCATAGCAGTGAGAAGTTAAGTGAGTTAGAGGGGAGCTAGGTGGTAAACAAAGAGGGAGATAAAGAGGGGTGAGCGATAGGTGTTCAGGTGTGCATGAAATAGGTGAACGAAGCAAAAGGGCACAGGAAATAGAAGGAAGGCGGGCGAAATGGGAAACAAAGGATAGGTTGAGAAACAAAGGGGGAGAACAAATCAGTAGCAACCAGGCAGTGGTTTGATGCGGACGTCTGTAGAAATACGGTCGGTACCGTGAACTAGAGAGATTAGTTAGAAAGTTAGTAGTTAGCTGGAGGGCGACAGCCACTCAAGTTAGTTGGAGGGCGACAACCACTCAAGTTAGTTGTGTTAATTTTCTGGAGACGTGACAGTTAGATGTGATTAGTTGTGATACTAGGTTAAGCTAGGCACAGTAGAGCTGTACTATGAATATCAGATAAATGTTCATGTTACAAATATTTGCAAGGACTTGATTGTGAATCAGGTGGGTACAGCATTATGAGAATTAGGAGATCAGGTGTGATCGCCTACACAGGAAGACTTAATATAAGTTGTTCCACAGAGACATTAGCAGAGCTTGGATAGCTCACACCATGTGTATATACGTTATTCCGATCCTGTGTGATCGCCTACATCGGAAGACTATAAGTCGTTCCACAGAGACATTAGCAGAGCTTGGATAGCTCACACCATGTGTAGAGACGTTATTCCGATCCTGTGTGATCGCCTACCTCAGAAGACTTAATATAAGTTGTTCCACAGAGACATTAGCAGAGCTTGGAGAGCTCACCACATGTGTAGAGATAGTATTCAGATCCTGTGGGATCGTACACAGATGGAGACTTAGTATAAGTCTGGATAGACATTCATAGAGCTATTATAGTGGAAACTAGTACAAAGCAAGTAGGCTAGCAAGTTGTGTGGTGCTGACATGAAACTGTGTGTCGGCTGAATCTGACATAGGTGCGAGAGGAAGACAACACTGCCTTCAGCTCTGAGGTTAAAGGAGCAAGGCAGGAGATAAATATGTTAGTTCTGATGCTGTGTATTTGTAAATGGTGATGGATGAGCTGGAAATGTTTCATATGACAATTAAACTGTTCTATGTGCAACTCATAGGTGTTGAGAGTGAATTGCAGAATGTTAGCTGTCTGGATAGCACTAGCGATGAACGAATGCAGGGGTCGCGGTGCAATAAAGATATCACAACGGGAAGTCAGTGAAGAATCGATCACGTGCAAATGAGGGAAGCAGTGCAAGGAATTTGACTATGAATCTTTCATGAAGGCCAACTGGTGAGGGCTCGGCCATTGCGAGCTTTGACATAGGCGGATGAGTGCTGAATAAGAGCACTCCGGACATCAATAAGATCTGCACACGCTGGGGAACAACTCAGCTGGCTCAAAGAGCAGTAACAAGGCGGCAAGGCTGTCATTGGTCTGGTGGGAGACTAACCTGTTGTTGGTCCTCTACCTGTTACTCATCAGCAAGTCAGAAAATCGACAGGAGGCTGGCCAACCCAGGCATGGCTGGGCTCAGTAAGGAGTCCGGGTCAACGTGGCAGAGGCGGCGGTTCAACAGACGGGTTGTCAAGTTCATACCCAGTTGTCACAGCAAGTGGTCTGTGGCATAATTCAAGAATGAAGGTGTAATCAAGAGCGTCAAGGAGGTTAATGTTAATTTTCTTAGTGATAATCGTCAGAACAAGTGAAAAAACGGTAACAAGATGTGAAGGTTAACATTGGAAAGAATGACTGAATAGACTACAAGGGAAGATATTACGATACAACATAAGATCTTTAGTAGAAAGAGCCATAGAGGTGAAAACAGATCTATACCTATGTTTCATAGTTTATACCAAAGCATTTGACAAAGTAAAGCACCAAGAAATAATAACCATTTCAAAAAGCATACACGTAGTCAGCAAAGATCTAAGAATAATAAAGAACATGTACTGGCAACAAACAGCGGCCATAAAAACTGGATACCAATTGGGAATATTTCAAGAAATAAAACAGGGTGTTAGACAAGGTTGTGTGCTGTCACCAGATTTGTTTAATATTTATAGTGAGATTATTTTAAGATCCATAAGAGGCATGCCTGGAATAACAATCGGAGGTCATAGTACAAATAAAATAAGGTAATAGGAGTGAAAATGAGTTATAAGAAATGCTAGACATTATAGTGAAGGAGAGCAAAAATAAAGGACTCAGTCTTAATAGCAAAAAGACAGAAATAATGGTAACGACAAAGAAAAAGGCATCACCGCAATGTACAATAAAGACAAGTTGAACAATATTAAAACAGGTAAATGAACTTAAATATCTGGGAACAATGTTAACCTCAGATGGTAGATGTACAACAGACGTGAGATGCAGAATGGTTCAGGCAAAAGCAACTTTTTAAAAGATGGATGTGAATCATGGACAATAGGATAACTGGCAAGAAAATCACTGGAAATGTGGTTTTACAGAAGAATGTTGAGAATACCATGGACAGCTAAGAAGAGTTAGGGAAATGTTCTGAAAGAGGCCAAAGCAAAAAGAGAGCTAATTTCCAATATTAGGACGAAACAATCATCATTTTTTGGCCATGTAATGAGAAGGGAACAGCTTGAATATATTGTAACAACAGGAAAAATCAAGGGACGAATAGATAGTGGGAAGCAAAGAGAAAAGATACAGACAACCTAAGAGAATTGCTTGGCAGTAGGTCAACAACGGAAATGATAAATAACTGTCATTATTGAAAGTTGTGGAGAGATGTGATCACCTACGCTAGCAGGCACGGTACTTGATGATGATGATGATAGATATTAAATAAATCTGGTGACAGCACACAGCCTTGTCTAACACCCTGTTTTATTTGTTGAAACATTCCCAATTGATTTCCAGTTTTTATGGTAGCTGTTTGTTGCCAGTACATGTTTTTTATTATTCTTAGATCTTTGCTGTCTACATTTATGCCTTCTAAAATGTTGATTATTTCTTGGTGTTTTCCTTTTTCAAATGCTTTGGTATAATCTATGAAACATAGGTATAGATCTGTTTTCACCTCTATGGCTCTTTCTACTAAAGATGCTATGATGTAGGCCTATATGGCATTGTTCGTTCCTTTACCTCCAACAAAACCACACTGTTCATCGCTAATTTCTGGACTGATTTTGTTTCGCACTCTTCGCATGATGATTCTTAGTAATATCTTAGTCATGTGACTCATAAGGCTTATGGTGCAATGATCATCACATTCAATAACACCAGATTTCTTTATGTAAATGATACATAATATAATATAATAATACTAAATAGTTTTCACCATTATGGTTTCACAAGCTGAAAAAATGCAATACTACACACTGCATTACAATTTATTTTCTTGTAATCAACTTTGATCATCTGCAACATTCTATTAGTCATAGTCTGTCTGCTTTATCTATAGAGAATGGCATATTCTGGAATGTTTTTCATCTTCCTGGTTTGTAGTTAATGTTATTCTGAATTATAATATGAAGCAAACATGGTAAAAGCACACAACCTCCTTAGATTGCTGTTTTTTTTTAACTTGAATGCATTGATTAGTTTTTTTGTTTATCACTTCTACACTTTATCATGTTTAAAACCACACTCAAACATTATTCAGCAATTGTCACTGCATCCCATCACCTTCAAACATGGCTATGAATCTGCCTTTGTCTAAAACATTTTCTTGATCAAGAATTACTATATAGAGTTGTTCACTAAACGCAAACAGGAAATGTTTATAAGAGGTCTTATCAACCAACAATGGCAAAATGGAAAAGGCTAAAAATATTCATTCTGACAAAGAAGGAGAAATTGTGGAAACTAGTCAGAACTTTAAATAATGAATAATCAAGAAAAAATGCAATTGCTAACAAACATCAAGACAAAATGTTTTATGAAAACAGTGCTGTAAATAGATTTATACAAACCTGACTAATATCTCAGTAAACAGGTGATAGTTATGATTAGGGCAGTGATAAATTTGCTGCAGAAAAACACATAATGTGATTAAACAAATAAATATTGCCTAAATGAAAGTGACAAGGAGGTTACTAAATCATCAGCAAATTCTGGAATAACAAATGAAACGCTATTGGGGCTGAGTACAAATGCAAAAGGAATACTTCTGACTAATCTAAACTACAGTTTAAGTAGGGTATTTGTACCAATTCCAAGAAAAGGTGCCATATTGATATCAATACCAAGGAAATTAACCTCTGACTCAAACAGCTTTAAACCATCTGCTTAATCAGGTGTGTATAAAGAAAAAAAAACATCTGAAAACTCCTATTTGCACAGCAAGTGGGATTCTACCAATGTATGTACAACAATTATGAGGTGCTCCTTGCTTGTCACATATGAGACCAGGGTTCAATTCCCCACTGGGGAGGTTAGGTGGCCTTGGTAGATTGGTTGGGAAAACCACCCCACTAGCTACCAACGGTCTGACAATCTGTTAGATTCCAACCACCCCACTAGCTACCAATGTTCTGACAATTTGTTAGATTCCAACCACCCCACTAGCTACCAACGTTCTGACAATCTGTTAGATTCCAACCACCCAGCTAGCTACCAACGTTCTGACAATCTGTTAGATTCCAACCACCCCACTAGCTACCAACGTTCTGACAATCTGTTAGATTCCAACCACCCCACTAGCTACCAACGTTTGGTCAATCTGTATTTTATTCCATCCACCCCACTAACTACCAATGTTCAGACAATCTGTTAGATTCTAACCACCCCACTAGCTACCAACGTTCTGACAATCTGTTAGATTCTAACCACCCCACTAACTACCAACGTTTGGTCAATCTGTATTTTATTCCATCCACCCCACTAACTACCTACGTTCAGACAATCTGTTAGATTCTAACCACCCCACTAGTTACCAACATTCGGACAATCTGTTTGATTTCAGCAACCCTACTAGCTACCAACATTCAGACAATCTGTTTGATTCCAACCACTCCACTAGCTACAAGCGTTCAGACAATCTGCTTGATTCCAACCACCCCACTAGCTACAAATGTTCGGACAATCTGTTTGATTCCAACTTCCAAAGTGAACAGAAAACCTGTTGTTTATACAAGGAAGAAACAGCCATCATTTTTTGGCCATGTAATGAGAAGAAAAATGGAAGAAATAGAGGGAAACAGAGAGAAAATATAGCAGATAGTTAAAGAGGATTGTTTGGTAGGAAATCAATAACAGAAATGAAAAATACACAGTGTAGATGGTACCCACAGCCTAATGCTTTATTTAACATGGCAAATTGTGGAAAAACATTTGATTAAGTTTATTGAGAGGAGTTCTAAAGAAACATGATGAACAACAAAAGAAATCTGATGTCTCAAATGGTCTCCAAAGTCAACCTCACCTAAACGTAGTGGACTTTGTTTTCAATAGCAATCCAGATGAAACGTATATCATCCTCTAGTGGAAGATTTGATGTGGTAGCAGATGAGATTTTTGTGTTTTGTTTCTGACTGGAGTATCTGAGTAAATCTGTCAAAGTGTCTTGCTTATTATCCTGACAGACAGGCTTGTCAAGATAGTGCAGAATAACATGAACACAAGCAGAGTTTACCTAAAGTTGTTTGTTTCAATCAGGGTTTTACACCAGGTCCAGGATCCTATGGAATTCCACAAAGAGCAATAGAAAATACCAAATCTTTCGGTACAAGAGGCATGCTAGAATTAGGTGGCCGTGACAGAAATATAACTACAAAGGTAAGTAAATATTCTATTTTCTATTTATTATTTTTAAAAGTTATGAAAGAGTTGGCACAGTGATTAAATAGGAAAGAGTACTGAATTTTTTTTTTTTTGCTATTGAATGTGTGAAAAAATGGCGGTTTGTTTTCACCGGTCTGTCATCAAGGATGCTTAATTCATTTAATTTGTAAAAGGCTCACAGTGTATCCGCGTGCTGCAGAGCTATTTACTGGAGTTGGCCAGTCTATAACGTGGAAACGAGTTCTGGACCGTGCGAAAGAATGAGTGCACATGAGTCTAGACCATCCACAGCATTGATGTTCAGCGACAAAATCATCTATGATACTATGACGATGGTAAGTATTCAGATGCAGCCCAACATCGAAGAAAGAAAACACAACAAGGTAAGCATGGTGGCGTTAAATTGTCGAAAGGCTAGGCCTAAAGTATGTGCATGTTACATATTGGAATTGTGGGTCCATAAATCAACGACAGCCCATTCTTTATAAGCTACTGTGCGGTGCCAATATAATGATTTTGAAAGAAACTCTTCTTGGTAAAAGGACAGTTAAGTACTCCTGGCTTTCATTGTTTCTACAATAGGCGACACCCTGTGCAGGAATCCTTGTGCGCAACAATATGGTGGCAGCAGAGGTTGATTTGTCTGTGTGGGACAATGCAAAATTGCAGGTACATGCGGTTAGGGTGCAGACCCAAGTTCATTTCATGGTTGTCAATGTGGATGCCTGTAATGGGAAGGTGGACACATAACAATAGCAGAATCTCTTCGAGTTCAATTTTCTGTGGAGACTTTAATGCAAGAGGCAACCAGTGGGGTAACGTCATAACCAACAAGCAGGGAGAAGACCTAGAGAACGCACTAGTGTCAGTCGATTTAGCGTGTTTTAATGATGGAAGGGCAACCAGAATGGCCACTCGAACAGGGGACTTTGATATTGTCATAGACCTGGCATTGGTGTCTTCCACCTTCACACCGGTTTGCAAGTGGAGTGCACTGGGTTTTTACGGAAGTGATCACTATCCATGTGTCCTCCTAATTGAGAAAGGTAGAAATAGAAGCCAGTAAAGCAAGCTCCACACATTCTACTATGAGAACACAGACTAGGACGTCATTAGCAAAATCTGATATACGAATTAGGGCACCCCTCGCAGGAGAGATAGACATAGCCGCCCTGGTGGAACGCAGAAGTCAAGGAAACATGGCGAAACAAGAGACTAACAGTCAAGACATGGCAGAAAGCCAGAAAGAATGGAAGAACACAACCTGAGCTCTTGAAGCGTCTAAAAGAAGAGGTCGACCAAAAATTATGCACTTTAAACTATGTGTTAAGCAGGCTAAGAATGACAAATGGGATGACTTCTGTAGAAATATGTGCTCAGAAAAATCACTAGCCACATTCTGACTGGGGAAAAGAGAATGCCAGAATAAGGCATGGATGACAGCAGAGACCCTGGATAAAATTAAAGAAAGAAAGAACAAGAAAGCAGACATAAATAAAAGCAAAACAAGAAATAATAAAGCCAAGACACAGGAAGCTTACACAGAGGTGAACAAAGAAGTGAGAAGATGCATTAAAAGGGATAAGAGGAAATATATAGATAAACTAGCTAAAGAGGCAGAAGAAGCAGCAAATAAAGGGAATATGAAAGAACTGTACAACAGCACAAAGAAATTAGGTGGAAAATACAAACAGATCAACGCCTTTATCAAAGATAAGAAAGGAAATCTGCTTAGTAATATAAGGGAACAAATGGAGAGATGGAAAGAACACTTTGAAGAACTTTTGAACAGACCCAGCTCAAATAATCCTCCAGATATACTACCAGCAGAAGAAGAGTTACACGTTAACTGTGGAAAACCAAGCAAAGAAGAAATAATGAAAGCTATCAAACTATTGAAAAATGGTAAAGCCACAGGACCAGATGAAATTCCTTCGGAAGCCATCAAAGCAGATATTAACACCTCTACCAAGATGTTACATAATCTATTAGATAAAATTTGGGAGAGGGAAGAAATACCTAAAGACTGGAGAGAAGGTTATATGATCAAACTACCAAAGAAAGGAAGTTTACAGGAGGGGACAAATTATAGGGGAATTATGCTACTATCAGTGCCAGGAAAAATATTAGGCTGAATCATTCTGGAGAGACTAAAGGAGGCTATAGAGAAAAACTTGAGAGATGAACAAGCAGGTTTTAGGAAGAACAGATCATGTGCTGATCAAATAACTACTCTACGTATAATAGTTGAACAAAGTTTAGAACTAAAATCCCCACTTTATATTGGATTCATAGATTACAAAAAGGCATTTGATAGTTTAGACAGAAGAATGCTTTGGAAGTTGCTGAGTCATTACGGAATCCCCATAATGTTTATTAACGTGATAAAAACAATGTATGAAGGAACAAAATGTAGAGTGGTGCATGAAGGACAGCTTACAGAAGCATTTGAAATATGAACAGGAGTAAGGCAAGGATGCCTTCTGTCCCCATTTCTCTTTCTACTGGCCATAGATTGGATAATGAAAATAACTCAAAACAACAGAAATGGAATCCAGTGGTCACTGACCAAACAACTTGATGATTTAGACATTGCTGATGACATAGCTCTCCTATCACACAGCCATCAACAGATGCAAGATAAAATGAGTATATTAGATGAGAGATCACAACAGCTAGGACTAAAGATTAATAGAGATAAGACCAACATTATGAGAATTAATGCAGTTGGCAATAACCAAATAAAACTAGGAGAAATACCTCTACTAGACATACAATCTTACATATATCTGGGCAGTAATATAGATAAAGAGGGAAGAACAGAAAATGATACCAAAATAAGGATATCAAAAGCAAGAGGAGCTTTCATTACACTGGGAAACATATGGAAATCCAAAGAAATTAGGTTAAATACAAAAATAAAAATTTTCAACTCAAATGTTAAGTCGGTCCTATTATATGGCTGTGAAACATGGAGAATAACAAAATTGATAATCACGAAGGTACAGACTTTCATTAATGGATGCTTACGCAGAATAAAGGGATGGAAATGGCAGGACAAAGTCACTAAAGTGGAATTATGGAAATGTACCGGTCAAATACCAGTGGATAAAGAGATACAGCATAGATGATGGTGATGGATAGGACACACACTACGGAAGCCAACTGAGAGTATTACACAACAGGCCCTTTTTTGGAATCCCCAGGGGAAAAGACAAAGAGGAAGACCAAGGAATTCTTGGAGAAGACAGATCGAAGCAGAGATGAAGATGATGGGAAGACATAGAATGAACTTAAAAGAATTGCAAAAAACAGAACGACTTGGAAAGTGTTTGTTGAAGACCTATGCTCCACTGGGAGCTAAAAGGTAGAAGAAGACATTCTGGCGCCTTCATCAGAGCATGAATGGCACAACATGACACAGAGGCATACCAGACTTTCAGAGCACAGGCCGGATATGGCACAAATCTGATGAGAGCAAAGGGAATGCTTGCCCGCTACATTGAGCAAACGGACCAAAGAAATGAGGCTGTAAGAATGAGGATACAGGGATCGCTGTCAAAATTGTGTAAGGATGTAGTGCTGGAAGAAGATTTCACAATCACAACCGATACCATTTGCACGACACTTAAAAGGTCACACAACACTGCTCCAGGTCCAGATGGTGTTCGGTACGACAACATAGGCGATTTAGCCGATGAAGACTTGCAAAAACTGGCCAAATAGTTCAATACCTGCATTCGGAGTGGCCAGATTAAGGAGGAGTGGCTACACAGCTACTTACTACCGCTACCGAAGCCAAACAAGGACCATTCTCAGATCAGTGCCTACGGAATCATCACAATGCAGAACACTGCGGGCAAGCTGCTGGAGAAAATAGTTGCTCGTGTCCTCACCTGTCACCTTGTACAGAAACGCGCATTCCCACCCACACTCGAAGGTTATAGATATAACAAAGAGAAATGTCTCAATGCGGCAGTCTTTGCCTATGACGTCTTCAAAAGCTTCCAAAGACAAGAGGAGACATGTGCTGCTGCTATAGATCTGGAGGATGCATACAATAGGGTACCATTTAAATACCTCATGCATATGCTCCTCAAACTGGCGGCACACCCCTTCCTCATTAGATGGATCACTGCTGCACTGTTTCAGAGGAAGGTGATGCTCAGATGTGGAAGTTGGTCTTCCGAGCCAACATCCATTTGTCCAGAACTGCCACAAGGCTCACCATTGTCACCAGTTCTATTTAATGTGTACACAATAACGATCCTGGCAATCCTTACTGTCAGTACGATGCAAATTGATAGACTGGAGAAAATACAGAATGAAGAAAAGCCCATTATCTTGGGAAGTACAAGGGACACTCCCTGTGTAGCAATGAGGTATCTTCTTGACTTTCCAACCATGGATGACAGAATCAAGATCTGGCGAGCACGAGCATACCTGAAGATTAGTGCAGATAAAGAGCATCTATTGCACCACGTGCTCAACACAGGGAAAGGTGCCAGGCAAAATAAAAAAAAGAGGCAAATCATGGGTGGGCCGAGCAGAAGATGTCATCAAACAGGTCTGTGGTCTTACCAATATCAACGTTGGCGAGGAGTGAATACTGGTTTTTATGTCATTCAAGGGGACTTTCTCGTGTATTGTCACACTCAACAGGAAAAGTAGGTGGAACAGAACTCGGTCATGATTAATACGGAGGTCAACGGTCTCATCTGCGATACCACTGATGAGAAAGATGCAGTCATCTATACAGACAGATCTGTAATACGACACCAAAGAAGTGCATGGACATTTACAGCATGCTCGGCAGGCAGAATAGTCAAAGAAGACAGTGGTGCATACGTTATGACCACAAGTAGCATGACAATGGAGGTGATGGCAGTGACCAAGGCATTCAAATGGTTAGAGTCACAAGACTACACCCACGCATGTATACTGAGTGATTCGATGAACTTGATAAAAAAAGTGGAGGCAGGCTCTGTACGCATGCAATGGGTAGAGTCATTGCAGAAGTCCAAAATATGTAAGGTCACCTTTATCTATGTCCCTCGACATGCGGGAATACGGGGAAATGAAAGAGCGGACAGGTTGGCTATCTGCGCTGTCATTGAAGATGGGCAACGAATGAATTGGGCAGACATCATCAATGCCTTCGGGTTGTGGGAAGAGCACAGGACTTCGACAAACACGGATCCACGTCACTTCTTCGGATGATGGAGATGGGTGTTAAGGTAGGCACAGTCAGAACTGAGAAACTTAGTGGCCGTGTAAGAAGACTTATCAACCAACACAGAACTGGAGTCGTCAGTCGCTGGACACTGCGGGACCTGCTGAGGAGGGGATCTGAGCACCTATGGACATGTTCAGAGTGCAATGATGATGACCTGCAAATAACTCAATAACAAAAATTATTCAAGAAAGGATTCATTTGGAGAATAATATAATGCTTCTATGAGTTAAAACAAAAGTTTAAGTAATAATATATATTTATAACCAGAATGACAACAGTCTTCCATCTTATCAATTTGAAATGGTTAGAAGAGTTTCTTGCTGTGCTCACATAAAGAAGTTGGTTCTCTAGAGGAAGTCTTTGGAAAAGATTGCTGTTGTGTTCACATATAGAAGTTAGTTCTCTAGAGGAAGTCTTTGGAAAAGATTGCTGTTGTGTTCACATATAGAAGTTAGTTCTCTAGAGGAAATCTGTGGAAGGGTTTGTTGCTGTGTTCACATATAGAAGTTAGTTCTCTAGAGGAAGTTTGTGGAAGAGTTTGTTGTTGTGTTCACATATAGAAGTTAGTTCTCTAGAGGAAATCTGTGGAAGGGTTTGTTGCTGTGTTCACATATAGAAGTTAGTTCTCTAGAGGAAGTCTATGGAAGAGTTTGTTGTTGTGTTCACATATAGAAGTTAGTTCTCTAGTGGAAGAGTTTGTTGCTGTGTTCACATATAGAAGATAATTCTCTAGAGGAAGTCTGTGGAAGAGTTTGTTGTTGTGTTCACATATAGAAGTTAGTTCTCTAGTGGAAGAGTTTGTTGCTGTGTTCACATATAGAAGTTAGTTCTCTAGAGGAAGTTTGTGGAAGAGTTTGTTTTTGTTTTCACATATAGAAGTTAGTTCTCTAGTGGAAGAGTTTGTTGCTGTGTTCACATATAGAAGTTAGTTCTCTAGAGGAAGTTTGTGGAAGAGTTTGTTGTTGTGTTCACATATAGAAGTTAGTTCTCTAGAGGAAGTCTGTGGAAGAGTTTATTGTTGTGTTCACATATAGAAGTTAGTTCTCTAGAGGAAGTTTGTGGAAGAGTTTGTTGTTGTGTTCACATATAGAAGTTAGTTCTCTTGAGGAAGTTTGTGGAAGAGTTTGTTGTTGTGTTCACATATAGAAGTTAGTTCTCTAGAGGAAGTCTGTGGAAGAGTTTATTGTTGTGTTCACATATAGAAGATAGTTCTCTAGAGGAAGTCTTTGTTGTTGTGTTCACATATAGAAGTTAGTTCTCTAGAGGAAGTCTTTGTTGTTGTGTTCACATATAGAAGTTAGTTCTCTAGAGAAAATCTGTGGAAGAGTTTGTTGTTGTGTTCACATATAGAAGATAGTTCTCTAGAGAAAATCTGTGGAAGAGTTTGTTGTTGTGTGCACATATAGAAGTTAGTTCTCTAGAGGAAGTCTTTGTTGTTGTGTTCACATATAGAATTAGTTCTCTAGAGGAAGTTTGTGGAAGAGTTTGTTGTTGTGTTCACATATAGAAGTTAGTTCTCTAAAGGAAGTCTTTGTTGTTGTGTTCACATATCTCTCTCTCTCTCTCTCTCTCTCTCTGCGATCAAGACTCAATCAGAGTAGGATTCCAGACTCTCTCATTAAGTCAGCTGACTGTTTAAGCAAATCGATTGCTCCATATAGTTTTTCTTCCAGGGAGGTGGGCGTGGACCACATTGCTCTTCTCAGGTCTGTGTACTGGGGGCAATCATGTAGAACATGTTTTGAAGTCATGTTGTCCAGTGTACAGTGGCATAGGATGGTTGTACCTATTTTGAATTTGGTGAACATGTGATTTCTCATTCTATTGTGGCCAGTGCGTAGGTGAAGTATGATGACTTGATCCCTCCTTGATAGTTGGTGGTATCCGTCCCTCACGTTATGCTTTGGGTGTTCTCATTTCCATTTTTCATGGAACTGACCCTTGAGGATAGATTTGGCTTCATCATAACTGAGCGGATGGTTCTCTTGTGGTAATCTCCCTCCCTCTTTATCTAATTTGCCTGCGTGTTCGTTCCCATGTATGGTATCCATTGAATGACTACTCTCTGGAAGTTATTGCATAGTTGGTCCAGGGTTGTTCTCAAGTCATCTAGTTCATTGTTCTTAGGGCTTTTTAGAGCTGATAATAATGACAGTGCATCAGTCAGAATCACCAATTTATTGTGCATGTTATTTTTGTGTTGAGTAGCCAGTGTTGCAGCATCTCTGAGGGCCTCAGTTTCTGTTTTAAAGTTGTTTGAGAATTTCCCAGTAGCTATTGACTTGGTGCTTTCGTCCTGGTTATTCAGCGTCAAGAACACATCACCCCCTCTATTTCTGGTGGCATTTGTAGCAGAGCCATCTGTGTATATGTGGGACCAAGAGTCCTGTGGGAAGGTATCGTGTATATGTTTTTCTGCTACGTGTTTTCTTTCTGTGTTTGATTGGGTGTCTTTTTTCAGGAGGAGAAGATAATAGGTCCCATAAAATTATTGGGGCCTAACAGAGAGGAAAGATCCAAACAAAGGAATCGGAGAAACAAAAGACAAGGGAGAGAACGGGGGAATGAGCAAAGGTGGTCATAGGTGGGCTAAAAATAGCAGGATGGAGAGGTAGGAGGAGGGAGGAAATAATAACCAGGGGAAGAGAAATAGAGAGGAAGACTAAGAAGGGTAAGAATAAGGAGGTATGGGTAAAGTGGACAGGAGGAGAGGCGGTGGGTCAGGAGTGAATAGATAGAGGGGGATTCTGAAAGAAGTGGAGTAATAGAGGGAATGTAAGCAGGAAGTAGTGCCTAGAGAGGTAGAGAAGTAGGGAAAAGGAGAGACTAGAGGGGGATACAAAGGGAGGTGGAGAGAGGTAGAGAAGTAGGGAAATGGAGAGACTAGAGGGGGATACAGAGTGAGGTGGAGAAAGAGTGTGGAAGATAAATAGACAAGTGGAGTCCTAGAAGAGGGCTGAGAGTAGACAAGCTGGAATAGTGAGGGTAGAGAGGTGGTGACTCCAGAGAAAAGAGAATAGAGAATACTAGGAATGTATAAATAGAGGGGAGTAGGAAGTACACACCACGGGAGGAAAGGTAATATGTAGGAGGAGAGGTGGTGGGTCAGGAGTGAATAGGTAGAGAGGGAGTCCAAGAGAAGTGGAGTAATAGAGGGAATGTAAGCAGGATTTTTTGTGCCTAGAGAGGTAGAGAAGTAGGGAAATGGAGAGACTAGAGGAGGATACAGAGTGAGGTGGGAAGAGGTAGAGAAGTAGGGAAATGGAGAGACTAGAGGAGGATACAGAGTGAGGTGGGAAGAGGTAGAGAAGTAGGGAAATGGAGAGACCAGAGGGGGATACATAGTTTTTGGCTTTTTGCTACTTGCTTTACCGCAGCATTGCAATTATTTCCCTGTTCCCTATCAATAAAGATATAAGTTATAGAGAGATAGAGAACCAGATTAATAAAGATTTAAGTTAGAGAGAGATAGAGAACCAGATTAATAAAGATTTAAGTTAGAGAGAGATAGAGGACAAGACCAATAAAGACATAAGTTAGAGAGAGATAGAGGACAAGACCAAAAAAGACATAAGTTAGAGAGAGATAGAGGACAAGATCAATAAAGATATGTTAGAGAGAGAGAGGACAAGATCAATAAAGATATGTTAGAGAGAGAGAGAGGACAAGATCAATAAAGATATGTTAGAGAGAGAGAGAGGACAAGACCAATAAAGATATGTTAGAGAGAGAGAGAGGACAAGATCAATAAAGATATGTTAGAGAGAGAGAGAGTACAAGATCAATAAAGATATAAGTTAGAGAGAGAGAGAGGACAAGATCAATAAAGATATAAGTTAGAGAGAGAGAGGACAAGATCAATAAAGATATAAGTTAGAGAGAGATAGAGAACAAGATCAATAAAGATATAAGTTAGGGAGAGATAGAGGACAAGATCAATAAAGATATAAGTTAGAGAGAGATAGAGGACAAGATCAATAAAGATATAAGTTAGAGAGAGATAGAGGACAAGATCAATAAAGATATAAGTTAGAGAGAGATAGAGAACAAGATCAATAAAGATATAAGTTAAAGAGAGAGATAGAGAACAAGATCAATAAAGATATAAGTTAGAGAGCGATAGAGAACAAGATCAATAAAGATATAAGTTAGAGAGCGATAGAGAGCAAGATCAATAAAGATATGTTAGAGAGAGATAGAGAACAAGATCAATAAAGATATAAGTTAGAGAGAGATAGAGAACAAGATCAATAAAGATATAAGTTAGAGAGAGATAGAGAACAAGATCAATAAAGATATAAGTTAGAGAGAGATAGAGGACAAGATCAATAAGGATATAAGTTAGAGAGAGATAGAGAACAAGATCAATAAAGATATAAGTTAGAGAGAGAGATAGAGAAGAAGATCAATAAAGATATAAGTTAGAGAGAGAGATAGAGAACAAGATCAATAAAGATATAAGTTAGAGAGAGATAGAGGACAAGATCAATAAAGATATAAGTTAGAGAGAGATAGAGAACAAGATCAATAAAGATATAAGTTAGAGAGAGAGATAGAGAACAAGATCAATAAAGATATAAGTTAGAGAGAGAGATAGAGAACAAGATCAATAAAGATATAAGTTAGAGAGAGAGATAGAGAACAAGATCAATAAGGATATAAGTTAGAGAGAGAGATAGAGAACAAGATCAATAAAGATGTAAGTTAGAGAGAGAGATAGAGAGCAAGATCAATAAAGATATAAGTTAGAGAGAGATAGAGAACAAGATCAATAAAGATATAAGTTAGAGAGAGATAGAGAGCAAGATCAATAAAGATATAAGTTAGAGAGAGATAGAGAACAAGATCAATAAAGATATAAGTTAGAGAGAGATAGAGAACAAGATCAATAAAAGTATAAGTTAGAGAGAGATAGAGAACAAGATCAATAAAAGTATAAGTTAGAGAGAGATAGAGAACAAGATCAATAAAGATATAAGTTAGAGAGAGATAGAGAGCAAGATCAATAAAGATATAAGTTAGAGAGAGATAGAGAGCAAGATCAATAAAGATATAAGTTAGAGAGAGATAGAGGACAAGATCAATAAAGATATAAGTTAGAGAGAGATAGAGTACAAGATCAATAAAAGTATAAGTTAGAGAGAGATAGAGAGCAAGATCAATAAAGATATAAGTTAGAGAGAGATAGAGGACAAGATCAATAAAAGTATAAGTTAGAGAGAGATAGAGAACAAGATCAATAAAGATATAAGTTAGAGAGAGATAGAGAACAAGATCAATAAAGATATAAGTTAGAGAGAGATAGAGAGCAAGATCAATAAAGATATAAGTTAGAGAGAGATAGAGAGCAAGATCAATAAAGATATGTTAGCGAGAGATAGAGAGCAAGATCAATAAAGATATAAGTTAGAGAGAGATAGAGGAAAGATCAATAAAGATATAAGTTAGAGAGAGATAGAGAACAATATCAATAAAGATATAAGTTAGAGAGAGATAGAGAGCAAGATCAATAAAGATATAAGTTAGAGAGAGATAGAGAACAAGATCAATAAAGATATAAGTTAGAGAGAGAGATAGAGAAGAAGAACAATAAAGATATAAGTTAGAGAGAGATAGAGAACAAGATCAATAAAGATATAAGTTAGAGAGAGATAGAGAGCAAGATCATTAAAGATATAAGTTAGAGAGAGAGATAGAGAACAAGATCAATAAAGATATAAGTTAGAGAGAGATAGAGGACAAGATCAATAAAGATATAAGTTAGAGAGAGATAGAGAACAAGATCAATAAAGATATAAGTTAGAGAGAGAGATAGAGAACAAGATCAATAAAGATATAAGTTAGAGAGAGAGATAGAGAACAAGATCAATAAAGATATAAGTTAGAGAGAGAGATAGAGAACAAGATCAATAAGGATATAAGTTAGAGAGAGAGATAGAGAACAAGATCAATAAAGATGTAAGTTAGAGAGAGAGATAGAGAGCAAGATCAATAAAGATATAAGTTAGAGAGAGATAGAGAACAAGATCAATAAAGATATAAGTTAGAGAGAGATAGAGAGCAAGATCAATAAAGATATAAGTTAGGGAGAGATAGAGAACAAGATCAATAAAAGTATAAGTTAGAGAGAGATAGAGAACAAGATCAATAAAAGTATAAGTTAGAGAGAGATAGAGAACAAGATCAATAAAGATATAAGTTAGAGAGAGATAGAGGACAAGATCAATAAAGATATAAGTTAGAGAGAGATAGAGGACAAGATCAATAAAGATATAAGTTAGAGAGAGAGATAGAGAACAAGATCAATAAAGATATAAGTTAAAGAGAGAGATAGAGAACAAGATCAATAAAGATATAAGTTAGAGAGAGATAGAGAACAAGATCAATAAAGATATAAGTTAGAGAGAGATAGAGAACAAGATCAATAAAGATATAAGTTAAAGAGAGAGATAGAGAACAAGATCAATAAAGATATAAGTTAGAGAGAGATAGAGGACAAGATCAATAAAGATATAAGTTAGAGAGAGATAGAGAACAAGATCAATAAAGATATAAGTTAAAGAGAGAGATAGAGAACAAGATCAATAAAGATATAAGTTAGAGAGAGATAGAGGACAAGATCAATAAAGATATAAGTTAGAGAGAGATAGAGGACAAGATCAATAAAGATATAAGTTAGAGAGAGAGATAGAGAACAAGATCAATAAAGATATAAGTTAGAGAGAGAGATAGAGAACAAGATCAATAAAGATATAAGTTAGAGAGAGAGATAGAGAACAAGATCAATAAAGATATAAGTTAGAGAGAGAGATAGAGAACAAGATCAATAAAAATATAAGTTAGAGAGAGATAGAGGACAAGATCAATAAAGATATAAGTTAGAGAGAGATAGAGAACAATATCAATAAAGATATAAGTTAGAGAGAGAGATAGAGAACAAGATCAATAAAGATATAAGTTAGAGAGAGAGATAGAGAACAAGATCAATAAAGATATAAGTTAGAGAGAGAGATAGAGAACAAGATCAATAAAAATATAAGTCAAGATATAGGAATAGAATATTAATAATAACGTTGAATAAGTCAAGACATAGATATAGAATAGCAAGGGTAGCATTGAACACGTCAAGACATAGATATAGAATAGCAAGAGTAGAATGAATAAGTCAAGATTTAGATATAGAATAGTAAGAGTAGCATTGAACAAGTCAAGACATAGATATAGAATAGTAAGAGTAGCATTGAACAAGTCAAGACATAGATATAGAATAGCAAGTGTAGCATTGAATAAGTCAAGACATAGATATAGAATAGTAAGTGTAGCATTGAATAAGTCAAGACATAGATATAGAATAGTAAGTGTAGCATTGAATACGTCAAGACATATAATATATAGAATAGCAAGAGTAGCATTGAATAAGTCAAGAAATGGATATAGAATAGAAAGTGTAGCATTGGATAAGTCAAGACATAGATATAGAATAGTAAGTGTAGCATTGAATAAGTCAAGACATGGATATAGAATAGAAAGTGTAGCATTGGATAAGTCAAGACATAGATATAGAATAGGAAAAGTAGCATTGGATAAGTCAAGACATAGATATAGAATAGCAAGAGTAGCATTGAATAAGTCAAGACATAGATATAGAATAGAAAGTGTAGCATTGAATAAGTCAAGACATAGATATAAAATAGTAAAAGTAGCATTGGATAAGTCAAGACATAGATATAGAATAGCAAGAGTAGCATTGAATAAGTCAAGATATAGATATAGAATAGCAAGAGTTGCATTGAGTAAGTCAAGACATAGATATAGAATAGCAAGTGTAGCATTGAATAAGTCAAGACATGGATATAGAATAGAAAGTGTAGCATTGGATAAGTCAATATATAGATACAGAATAGGAAAAGTAGCATTGAATATGTTAAGACATAGATATAGAATAGTAAAAGTAGCATTGAATATGTCAAGACATAGATATAGAATAGTAAAAGTAGCATTGAATAAGTCAAGACAATGATATAGAATAGTAAAAGTAGCATTGAATATGCCAAGACATAGATATAGAATAGTAAAAGTAGCATTGAATAAGTCAAGACATAGATATAGAATAGTAAAAGTAGCATTGAATAAGTCAAGACATAGATATATAATAGTAAAAGTAGCATTGAATAAGTCAAGACTTAGATATAGAATAGCAAGTGTAACATTGAGTAAGTCAAGACATAGATATATAATAGTAAAAGTAGCATTGAATAAGTCAAGACATAGATATAGAATAGTAAAAGTAGCATTGAATATGTCAAGACATAGATATAGAAACGTAAAAGTAGCATTGAATAAGTCAAGACATAGATATATAATAGTAAAAGTAGCATTGAATAAGTCAAGACTTAGATATAGAATAGCAAGTGTAGCATTGAATAAGTCAAGACATAGATATAGAAACGTAAAAGTAGCATTGAATAAGTCAAGACATAGATATATAATAGTAAAAGTAGCATTGAATAAGTCAAGACATAGATATAGAATAGAAAGTGTAGCATTGAGCAAGTCAAGACATTGATATAGAATAGCACGTGTAGCATTGAATAAGTCAAGACATAGATACAGAATAGTAAGTGTAGCATTGAATATGTCAAGAAATAGATATAGAATAGTAAGTGCAGCATTGAATAAGTCAAGACATAGATATAGAATAGCAAGTGTAGCATTGAATATGTCAAGAAATAGATATAGAATAGTAAGTGCAGCATTGAATAAGTCAAGACATAGATATAGAATAGAAAGTGTAGCATTGGATAAGTCAAGATATAGATATAGAATAGCAAGTGTAACATTGAGTAAGTCAAGACATAGATATAGAATAGCAAGAGTAGCATTGAACATGTCAAGACGTAGATATAGAATAATAAAATTAGTATTGAATAAGTCAAGACATAGATATAGAATAGTAAAAGTAGCATTGAATAAGTCAAGACATAGATATAGAATAGTAAAAGTAGTATTGAATAAGTCAAGACATAGATATAGAATAGCAAGAGTAGCATTGAATAAGTCAAGACATAGATATAGAATAGCAAGAGTAGCGTTGAATAAGTCAAGACATAGATATAGAATAGCAAGAGTAGCGTTGAATAAGTCAAGACATAGATATAGAATAGCAAAGTAGCATTGGACAAGTCAAGACATAGATATAGAATAGCAAGAATACCATTGAATAAGTCAAGACATAGAATAGCAAGAGTAGCGTTGAATAAGTCAAGACATAGATATAGAATAGCAAGAGTAGCATTGAATAAGTCAAGACATAGATATAGAATAACAAGAGGAACATTGAACAAATCAAGATATAGGTATAGAATAGCAAGAGTAGCATTGAACAAGTCAAGACATAGGTAAAGAATAGCAAGTGTAGCATTGAACAAGTCAATACATAGGTACAGAATAGCAAGAGTAGCATTGAACAAGTCAAAACATAGGTATAGAATAGCAAGTATAGCATTGAACAAGTCAAGACATAGATATAGAATAGCAAGAGTAGCATTGAACAAGTCAAGACATAGATATAGAATAGCAAGAGTAGCATTGAACAAGTCAAGACATAGGTATAGAATAGCAAGTGTATTATTGAATAATTCAAGACATAGATATAGAATAGCAAGTGCCAAGCTAGACAAGTTATAATATTTGATAAAATGAAAGATAGAATTAGAAATGTCACATACAATATGTACTGATATGTACTCAAATAAAGACCAGTGATAACCTCTTCAGTTCATCCAGATCAAGAGCATTAATTTTAGAATTGGAATTTATAATGTTATGTACTTCACTTCACATGTACAATCAGATCAATACCGATGACCAAATAGACATGAATAAATAAAATTCAAAGTCTGTGAAGTCATGTAGTCATTGAATCCATGTCAAGACATTGTTGTTATGTCGTGTTGTGATCTGTGTGTAATAACTATGAAAATAGCTCAACTCTGTATAATCAAATAGTAGAAGTTCCCAGTCTACAGATACGACTCTGGAGAAAACTAATATGGTACTATCACACATAAAACTTTACCCATTTTCAATGTATGTACATAATATGTGCAATGGCATAGACAATGTGATATATAGATTGTTGTGATTTCACATAAATCAATTATGTTGTATCTTTTGTAGCATGATACACTTCAGTATTGTGATAAGTTTTACCATCAGAAAGTTTAAGGTAATGAGAAATTTTGAAAAAAAAAATGAAAATGCTTTTATAATGTTATTTTCTTTTACTAAATATTATTTCAGCTTTCATGAAATCACTCTCTGTATTTGACTATTTGACTATTTAATAGATGATAGTCGGTATTTGTTGAATTATAAGAACACAAATTTGTTACAATTTTCTTTTATATCCTTTGTTTAATTGCAGATTTATATTATATTTTTGTTGTTTATGTTCCAATTGGTGATGACCAGAAAGTGAGATGTTTTTTTGTTGTTGATTACAGGGCTCCCATTTAGGACCTGGCACATACAATTTGAAATCTAGCACTGATGAACTTTTGAATAAATTCACCAGTGTAAAGGGTCCATACAGATTATTCTCAGGTGACAGAAATAAACCAATTTCAGAGGGATACTTGGCTGCTCCTGTAAGCATTTCATGATATGCTATTGATTTAAAAGATTGCTTATTTCTATGTCATTCTGTATTAGATTTAATTGATTGGCACTACCACATATTTGTATACATAATAAATAACAGAAATCCTCTTCTTCTTCCTTTCAACTTTATATATAACATAAACTTTCATGAGACACTTTCCAAGCTGCCTTCTTCGATGTCATTCTCTTAAGATCACTCTGTGTTCTTTATCTCCACCTGTCTTCACACTATTTTGACCTTCCCTTTTATTCCCCCCCCCCCCCAATCCTGTGGATTCCAAAAAGAGCCTATACTCTCAGTTGGATTCCACAGTTTGTATCCTATCCAGTGTATTCTATCCTTTGTTGCACGCTTTATAACCAATCTTTCAGTTGTTTCCCACATTTCTTCCACATAAGACCATGGCACAAATCGTAGCAAGCAATGGCTTCATCCTTATACAGTAGGAAAAATATGGTTCCAATAGCTTTTTTTTAAAAATACAACATCTGTAATTACTTAAGATATAATTTAATTATCTTAAGTTGACAATCTTATGCTATTGTTGTAAATAATCTCTCCTATAGCATATAAAATAAATTACAAATGATAGAATTTATAGATCAGCTGAATGTATGTTTTGTGCCTGCTCACAATGAACCCTGCTCAGCTGTTTAATCATTAATAACATATTTGCTGAGCTCTTTCATGTCAAATATTTGGATATAAAAACTTCTAAATAAGTAAAATTGGATTATTTTTAATCTAGTTTAATGTAGCAATTGAAATTATAATAGCACATTCATATAGTAACAACATATTTGCACAAATGTGCAAGGAATACCATGACAATCAACAAATTAATTAGATTTAACGTCATATTTTACCGTCAATGCTGTAATAAGAGAACTGTTTACTCAATTTACTGTAAATTAAAAGTAGACGTTACATTTGTATCATGGAATATTATAGTTGTTATGCTGCATATTATTAATTATATTATTACTAATACAAGGTCATCATCAAGTACCAGGCCTAGTGGCGTAGGTGATCATGTTTCTCCACAACTTTCGATCTCGGCAGTTATTTATCATTTCTGTTGTTGACCTTCTGCCAAGCCATTCTCTCAAGCTGTCTGTTATTTTTTCTCTTTGTTTCCCTCTATCTTTTCGTCCCTCAATTTTTCCAGTTGTTACAATATATTCAAGTTGTTCTCTTCTCATTACATGGCCAAAAAATGATGATTGTCTCTTCCTAACATTGGAAATTAGCTCTCTTTTTGCTTTGACCTCTCTCAGAACATCTTCATTACTCTTCTTAGCTGTCCATGGTAATCTCAACATTCTTCTGTAAAACCACATTTCTAAAGACTCCAGTGATTTTCTTGTCTGTTGTCCTATTGTCCATGACTCGCATCCATATGTTAAGACTGGCTCTACATAACATTTGAGAACTCTTTTTCTTGTTTCTATTGTCAAAAATGGATTGCGTAGTATTTTCCTCATTTTTTGGAAAGCTGCTTTTGCCTGAGCCATTCTGCATCTCACCTCTTTTGTACATCTTCCGTCTGAGGTTAATAAAGTTCCCAAATATTTAAATTCATTTACCTGTTTTAATATTGTTCCACTTGTCTTTATTTTGCACTGGGGTGATGTCTTTTTCTTTGCTGTTACCATTACCTCTGTCTTTTTGCTATTAAGGCTGTGTCCTTTATTTTTGCTTCCTTTCTTTAATACATAGTAACTGTTTTTATTCATCAAATCTGTACACACACCGATGAGATTTAACATTCTTGGTTTATATATATATATGATTAGAAATTAGATGAAATTATTGAGATCAACTTTATCTGGGAAGGTTCCAGAGTTGAATAATATTGAAATATTAATAATAAGATTATTATTAATATCTATTGTTAATGATACCATATCTAGTAGTTTGGGAGATCAGAGACACAGAGGAGAATAAACGCGTGCAAAAGGCAGCACAACAGGTGCAGCAAGGCCAATGGACCAATTGGGCTAAGACCTTGCAGAGGACACTG
The DNA here is from genome assembly GCA_032433765.1 of Megaustenia siamemsis. NCBI lineage: Eukaryota > Metazoa > Mollusca > Gastropoda > Stylommatophora > Ariophantidae > Megaustenia > Megaustenia siamemsis. Next base: position 150,942 of record JAVIAB010000160.1, read on the forward strand.
ACATGGAATGTTTTTTTTCTGTAACTAATATTCACTCTTAGTGATTTTGACTGTGTCACCAGTATATCTCAAATTGTTTACATTGTAATGGCATCCTTTGTGGATCTCACAAAGGCCTTCGGCACAGTAAACAGAGATGGGCTCTACAGGGTACTAGAAGGCATAGGCTGCCCTCCTAAATTACTTAGGCTGGTAATTTCCTTCCATGAAGACATGAATGGCAAAATCCATTTTGATGGGAGTTCATCAGAGAGTTTCAAAGTCAACAAAGGAGTGAAACAGGGATGTGTCCTCGCTCCCACCATTTTTGGTATATTTTTTGCTGCTCTCCTAAATTACGCCTTCGAAAACAGCTCAGGAGATATTTACATTCGCACAAGACCAGATGACTCACTGTTCAACCTAGCATGACTAAGAGCAAAAACCAAAACAAATGTTGCCCTACTTAAAGAATTTTTATTTGCCGACGATGCAGCCCTAGTCGCTCATAGTGAAGCCACCCTACAATACCTGATCAACAACCTGGTCAAAGCATGCGACCTTTTTTCACTGTCAATTAACGTTCAGAAGACAGTAATACTAAATCAAGGTGACATCAAACCTCTATTTATTACTCTAAAAGACTGCCCACTAGAAGCAGTACAGAAATTTACATATCTTGGATCCACAGTTACGCAAACCATCTCTCTTGATGAAGAAATAAACTGTCGAATGGGTAAGGCAGCCACGACCTTCGGCAAACTCACAGAAAGGGCGTGGAACAACACGAAACTAACTCAAAAGACTAAACTTTTAATATATCAAACATGTGCTCTTAGCACACTACTATATGGATCTGAAACCTGGACAACATACTCAAACCAGGAAAAAAGACCAAATGTCTTCCACATGCGATGTCTCCGCAAAATAATGCACATCAAATGGCAGGACAAAATAACCAACTTAACTGTCCTGCAACGGGCTAAGACCCCAACAATCATGTCGATGCTCAGAAGTCAAAGACTAAGATGGCTAGGGCATGTTCAACGAATGGAAGAAAAGCGCATCCCTAGGCAAATACTATATGGTGAACTAACACACGGGAAAAAGAAAAATCGGCAGACCTAAACTACGATATAGAGATATCTGCAAATCATCTCTGAAAGACTTCTCCATCTGTGAAAACGACTGGCAACATCTAGCAAGTGATCGCACATCATGGAGAGCATGTATAAGGAATGGTATAACAACTTTTGAGAGTGTGCAAAGTTTGAGAGTAAGACAAAACTTAGAAGAGAAAAGACTGAAGAAAAAGGATGGTAAACCCTGTGGACCAGTGAGCCTGACTTGTTCATTATGTGACCGCGTGTGTTTGTCAAACATTGGTAGAATTAGCCACGAGAGAAGCTGTTCGGCAAAAATAATACCTCAAAAAAATACACAATAGCCTCCACTAGACCGTCTGACAAGACGAAAAGGGCCACACACATTGGCATCTTTGATTAATCTCTCTATCATCATCATCAAGTACCATGCCTGCTGGCTTAAGTGATAATGTCTCTCCACAAATTTCAATCTTTGACAGTTATCATTTCTGTTGTTGACCTTCTGCCAAGCCATTATCTTAAGCTGTCTGGTATCTTTTCAATTTGCTTCCCACAATCTCTTCGTCCCTCAATTTTCAAATGGCTCTTTCTGCTAAAGATCATATGATGTATGGCATTGTTCATACCTTTACCTCCATCAAAACCACACTGTTTATCACTAATTTCTGGACTGATTGTGTTTGCACTCTTTGCATAATGATTCTTAGTATTCTCTCTATACATAATAAATCAATCTAAAGATGGTCCATATTAATTTTATTATTGTACTGTACAACTTTCTTACTCAAGTAATCCAGGATATTTTATTACAAAGAGGTTTGTTATATCTGGTCCATCTGATTGTTTTGTATTCGATTTCACTGACTTTGATGGTCCTATAAAGAGAACTGATGTGGAAGAGCTTTTGAAAGTCGTACTTTCATTTTTTAAAAGTACAGCATGTGGAAATAATCAATATGCTGGAGAAACTAAACATTGATGACAAGGATCTGCAAATCATAAAAAACATGTATTGGCAACAAACAGCAGCTATACGAATTAGCAACCAAACAGGACAATTCCAATATATAAAACAAGGAGTCAGACAAGGCTGTGTTCTGTCATCGGATTTGTTTTCACTTTACAGCGAACATATGTGATCAATAGTAGACAAAAAGGAATTGAAGTCAATGGTCACAACATAAATAATTTGTGATATGCGGATGCCATAGTCTTAATAGCACAGACAGAGAATGAACTACAAGAAATGATAGACATAATAGTAAAAGAAAACAACAAGAAATGTCTCAGTCTGAATAGTACGAAAACAGAAGTAATGGTCTTATCAAAGAAACAATCATCACCATCATGCACAATAAAAATATACAGAACAAATCTGAAACAAGTGCAACGTTTCAAATACTTGGACACAATAATAACGTCAGATGGAAGATGCACCACAGAAATAAAAAGCAGAATGGCTCAGGCCAAAATAGCATTTCAGAAAATGAAAAATATCTTATGCAACAAATCTTTGTCAATAGAAGTGAGGAAGAGAGTTCATCGGTGCTATATAGAACCAATTCTGACCTAAGGAAGCAAATTATGGAGAGTAGGCAAACAAATGAAAAAACGATTAGAGGCCACATAGATGGGATTTCTCAGAAGAATGTTGAAAGTTCCCTGAACAGCTATAAAGACCAATGAGGAAGTTCTCAAAGAGGCCAACACAAAAAGGGAGCTCTTAAAAAACATCAGAAAGAAACAATCAACATTTTTTGGGCACATCATGAGAAGAGGAAATTTTGAATACTTGGTTACAACTGGCAAAATGAAAGGAAAGAGAGATCGCGGACGACAAAGAGAGAAAATACTGGATAGCTTGGTTTCATGGCATGGAAGACAGTCAACAACAGAACTGATACGATGCACTGTAGATAGAAGATTGTGGAAGGACATGATCGCCTACATCAATCGGTATGGCACATGATGATGATGATATATGTCTCATGATGATTTTTAGTAATATTTTCGTGATACGGCTCATGATACTAATAGTGCGATGGTCTTCACAATCAGTGGTGCTTGACTTCTTCAGTATGGCTACAAAGATAGATTTTAGATCTTAGGGTATGTGTCCAGTGTTATATATGCCATTGAGTACTTTTGTTATGACTTGTACTCACAGCTCTCCTAATGCATTTATCTCTTTGATTGTAATATTGTTGTGACCTGGAGCTTTGCCTCTTTTTATGTGTTGAATTGCGTTCTCCACCTCATTCTGCATTATTGATGGGCCTGTGTCTTTGTTTGAATTGTTTAGCTCTGGTCTTTCATCATCATATAGTTGACTGATATACTCTGTCCATTGTTCCATTATCTTCACCTGTCCCATTATTATATTTCCTTCCTTTGGTTTCACACACCCTGAAATTACCCCAAAAATTATGTGCTGAAGGTCTGTAAAATTTATGATCACTAACACAATGCAGTGATCTCTGCAATATGTGCCATTTTGGCACGCTAGGTTTCTGTTTTTGAGATTGTGGTTCTGCCCTATGTGCCGTCTTTGGCTCAAAAGGACAATAGATAGATAGAACACCATATTCCCTATACGCCACTTGGCGTGACGGGGGCTCTTTACTTTTGCTTTTATTATATCTAATTCCTAATATATATATATATATATATATATATATAAATATATAATATATATATCATATATTAGATACATAAAATGTATATATTATGGTATATATATATATATATATATATATATATATTATATATATGTATGTATGGCAGAGGCAGACCAAAACTAACATGGACGAGTAACATCAAAAGATGGACAAGTCAACCTGTGACAATCTACACCATCAAAGGAAGTAACAGTGGAATGGCACTCCATGGTAGCCAACCTTCGTTGCGGAGACGGCACTCGATGATGATGATGATGATGATATATAAGTATATTATAATATATACATATATATATGTATATTATTTATATATATATATAAATATATATATATATATATATATATATATATATATATATATATATATATATATATCTGTATATAATTATATATATATATATATATATATATATATATATATATATATATATGTATATTATAATATATACAGATATATATATATATATATATATATATATATATATATATGTATATTATAATATATACAGATATATATGTATATTATATATATATTGATTTACATTCGAGCTATGGACTAAGCAATGTTTACTTTGAATACCACGATATATATTATTGCAGCGAGTTGGCAGATTTTGAAAATGTTTTCAGGGGTTTGAACATAAATGTTTGTTCACAGTTCGTTAACCTTCGCTGTGGATAAAGTCGTTAAATTGATAGCTTAGTTTGTGACCTTGGTTGCTAAGGACCTAACTTGTGCAAATGGATGGCATTGGCAAGGATCATTTTGAATCTATGAAGTGGGCTCATTTTGTGTTTAACTCAAAAGCATATGTGCTTTTTAACCAAAGATTTTTTTTGGGACTCAATGAAGATATCCCCGATGGAAGAATAAATTGTACTATTAATCCCATAAATGATTCGCTTCCAGAGGTTTATGATGTAAACAAAGCAGTTTTGTCATTGCAAGTGAATAATGTCCACACCTATAATTGGTCAGGATTGGGTAGCAGCAGCAGCTTTATAGCGAACACAGAAAACATCATAGGATTGTGCTGTTCTCAAAACAGCTATGCCATGCTACCCTAGAATTGCCTTTAATGGGATTACTGTGACCACAAACCACTCTCCATGTGTGTGCCACATATTTACACCACAGAAAGAAATTCTGAATATAACAACATCATGTGTCTTCTGTGATATTAATGACCACAGACCAGGAGCCTCCAGTATGATTGATACAACTGTTACACCAAGCACTTCATCAGCAAAGCCATATCTATGGAATGTTCATTTGACATTGTTCTTGAATGATGTCCAAGATAATGAGACATCAGAATTGTGTGGCGGCAGCTACAAGAAGGGAGCGGAGAACATCATCAATTGTGTTTTTACTAACTACAGGTCATGTGGCTTCTGTTGGATTGGAAATGATAACTTACCACCACTGTGTGTCTATATGTTTTGAATTGGAGTCATCAGCGATGGCCTAACATCATCAGGTGCTACGATGATCATCGTTTTCGGGAGGACGTAAACTCCCATGGTGTATGGTGGATAGGCGGCGGGAACCATTGAGGGCTATGTCTGAAAAGTGTTCCTTCTTGCAGTTTCCTCATATTCCAAGTCCGGCTTGTTGCAGGAGCTACTGAGTTAAGTGTTCTGTGCACACTGTGAGCTGTGTGTCTCATCCGTTTTGATCCTGCTTCGATATCCCGCTTGTTTGCGATGAATGATGATATCGTATGACGGGGAACAGTTGGCTGTGTTCACTTTCTGCGCGGTTTCGCCTTATGTCTTTTAGCGTGTGCTGAGACTGCTGCGATGGGGACTACAGTTACCTTTCTTTGTTTGGGAGATGAGTTGGTAATTCGGATGATTCCACTGGCACGGGCGGTTGAGCAATTATGGATTTTAATTCGTTTGCTGTGAGACCGAGGCCTTCCATAACCAATAACAATAACCAATATATATATATATATATCACCATCATCAAGTACCGGGCATAATGGCGTAGGTGATCATGTCTCTCCACAACTTTCGATCTCGGCAGCTATTTATCATTTCTGTTGTTGACCTACTGCCAAGCCATTCTCTTAAGCTGTCTGCTATTTTTTCTCTTTGCTTCCCTCTATCTCTTCGTCCCTCAATTTTTCCAGTTGTTACAATATACTCAAGTTGTTCTCTTCTCATTACATGGCCAAAAAATGATGATTGTTTCTTCCTAATATTGGAAATTAGCTCTCTTTTTGCTTTGACCTCTCTCAGAACATCTTCATTACTCTTCTTAGCTGTCCATGGTACTCTCAACATTTTTCTGTAAAACCACATTTCTACAGACTCCAGTGATTTTCTTGTCTGTTGTCCTATCTTGTCTGTTGACTTCCGGTGTCATGGCGACTACGTGTTGTCGTTTTTATAATTCGGCTCTTGCTGAGATATTTAAATGATTTACGCGACAGTCTAGTTGTGAATTTATGTATTTCTATTCTCCACTTGGTGTAATGTTTTACTTCTGACTGGAGGATGGACTGCAAACTTTATCGATATTTAAGTGGATTTATTCTTTCTTTGTGTCGTGTGTTCGCGGTTCGATAGGCAAGCACAAGGTTCGACAACAATGTCGGCGGCGGTAGTCGGGTGTGTTCAACCCATATGTGAAAAGTCTGCGACGGTGGATGGGGCGGAAGAATTAATTGAAATAATCAACGGCCCAGAAAGCGAAAACAGCAAAGTGTGTGGTACACATGAGGCATTTTCAGAACACGAAAGGCGAAAATGGCAGACCACCGTGAAAGAGATTGGAGCCTCATCACGTAACAATCCAAAGAAAGCCATAGAGAGAAATTCTAACTACCGTATTAAGAACGAATTAAAAATAGCTACATGGAATGTTAGGACCTTATACCAACAAGAAAAACTAGAAAATCTTATGGTAGAAGCAGAACGACTAAACATAGATATCATTGGAATATCGGAAACAAGATGGAAGGAAAGTGGATACATACAAGACGATAAATATACATTTATATATTCAGGAAACACAAAAGAACATCAAAGAGGAGTAGGCATTCTAATAAAACGAGAACTACAAAAATATATAAATACTCAATTGACATATAATGATAGGAATATACTAATAAAAATGAAGGCAAAGCCATTCGACATAGCAATATTACAGACATACGCACCTACTCAAGACTATACAGATGAACAAATAGAGGCATACTATGAAGATCTAAACACAGTTATGAAGCAAGTGAAATCATCAGACATCTTGATTATAATGGGTGATATGAACGCTAAAGTAGGAAACGGTAAATATAAGACCATAATAGGAAATCATGGTCTAGGAAAAAGAAATAACAGAGGAGAAAGATTAATACAATTTTGCGAAGAAAACAGACTGATAATATGCAACACCTTCTTTGAGCAAGAGAAAAGGAAATTATACACATGGAAAAGCCCTGGAGACAAGAAGAGAAATCAAATAGATTACATAATGATAAAAGACAGATTCAGGAACAGTGTCAAGAAAGCCAAAACCTACCCAGGAGCAGATATAAATTCAGCCCACAATCCTGTAATGATAAAAATGAAAGTCAAATTAAAGAGAAACAAACAAAAAACTAATGCAGCAACACCAATAGATATAACAGTGTTAAACCAGAAAGATGTACAAGAAACTTATACTGTACAAGCAAAGAACACATATCAGAAGCTACTAGAAGAGGGGATTGAGCAGTACAGAAGAGAAAATCCTGAGGAAAAAGTCACAACAAAATGGCAATGCATAAAAAACAGCATGCAAGAATCCTGCAACACCTTGCCCAAAAAAGAAAGTAACAAAAATAAAAAATGGTTAAACAGACAAAATATTAGAAAAAATGGAAGAAAGAAGACAAGCGAAAACACTGCCAGATACAAGGATATAGACAATGAAATATGGAGAATGTGCAAAAAGGCAAAAGAAGACTGGCTCAACTAAAGATGTCTAGAAATCGAAACTATGGAAAGTAAACAAAACCTAAGAGAGATGCACACAGAAATAAAGAGAATGACGAATAAAGACAAAAACAAAAAAGCTGCAGGAATAGGATGTATTGCAAACAAAGAGGGAAGAATGCTATCAGACAACAAAGATATAATAGATAGATGGCAAGAATATATAACAGAACTATTTCATGATGAAAGGGACAAAAAGCCAGACATAAAATGTACATACGACTATAAAATCCTGAAATCCGAAGTAGAAAAAGCCATAAAAACAATGAAAAAGGGAAAAGCAGCAGGGCCTGACAATATACAGATAGAGATGATACAGGCTCTAGAAGAGTTTGGCGTCTAAGTGATCACAGACATATGCAATGACATATACCATACAGGATACATACCAAACGATCTAAAAACATCAACTTTCATTGCATTGCCTAAAAAGAATGGTGCAGTTGAATGCATTAACTTCAGAACAATAAGCCTAATGAGCCAGGTAACAAAAATTTTACTAAAAGTTATACAGGGAAGGATTCAGAATAAAATCAATACTGAATTAGAGGAGCAACAATTTGGATTCAAGAAAAACAGTGGGACAAAAGAAGCCATATTCAGCATGAGAAAATTGATTGAAAAGTACACAGAAGTAAACAAACCAATATATGCCTGCTTTATAGATTACACCAAAGCTTTCGATAGAATACACCATAATCAACTTATAGACTGCCTAAAGGATATAAATCTAGACAACGCAGACATACGACTAATATGTAATTTGTACTGGGAGCAAACAGCAATAATAAGATATAACAAGGAGAACTCTACACCCATGGACATAAAAAGAGGAGTAAGACAAGGATGCATCCTATCACCAAGCTTGTTCAATCTATACACTGAGCAAATCTTTAAAAACGTCTCAGAGATACCAGGCCTAAACATTAATGGAAAGATAATCAATAACCTGAGATATGCTTATGATACTGTTCTACTAGCAGAAAATCCTAAAGACCTACAACAATTGCTTAATGTGATAAACATGACAAGCAAAAAATATGGACTAGAAATGAATATCAAAAAGACTAAAACTATGATCATAAACAAAGAAAATTCTCAAGACCTACAATTAAATATCACAGTTGAGGGAACACATCTGGAGACAGTCCAGAGTTACAACTACCTGGGACATACTATAACCAATGATGGAAAATGCAAAACTGAAATAAACAAAAGAATAGGTATGGCAAAAAGTAATTTCAATGCCATGAAAAATATACTAACAACAAAACAAATATCAGCAGGGCTGAAACTAAGAATGGCAAAATGTTACATCTTCTCAATATTCCTGTATGGTGCAGAAACATGGACATTAGACAAGAAAACAGAACAGAAAATTGAAGCCTTTGAAATGTGGATTTATAGAAGAATAGGTAGAATTGGATGGAAACAAAAGATAACAAACGATGAAGTTTTAAAACAACTAAAAATAAAAAGAGAACTGCTGAACACAATTAAGACAAGACAAATTAAATTTTTGGGGCGTGTTAAAAGACACAACAGCCTACTAAAAGTAATATTGGAAGGAAAAATACAAGGCAAAAGAGGCAGAGGCAGACCAAGACTAACATGGACGAGTAACATCAAAAGATGGACAAGTCAATCTATGTCAGCCTGCACCACCAAAGCAAGAAACAGAGTAGAATGGCGATCCATGGTAGCCATCTTCGTTGCGGAGATGGCACACGATGATGATGATGATGTTGTCCAATTGTCCATGATTCGCATCCATATGTTAAGACTGGCTCTACATAACATTTAAGAACTCTTTTTCTTGTTTCTATTGTCAAAAATGGATTGCATAGTATCTTCCTAATTTTTTGGAAAGCTGCTTTTACCTGAGCCATTCTGCATCTCACCTCTTTTGTACATCTTCCGTCTGAGGTTAACAAAGTTCTCAAATATTTAAACTCATTTACCTGTTTTAATATTGTTCCACTTGTCTTTATTTTGCACTGAGGTGATCTCTTCAGTCTATATATATATATATATATATATATATATATATATATATATATATATATATATATATATATATATATATATATCCCATAATATCTAATTAGAATTATATTCTAATTATAATTATACCTTTCTGTCCAGTGACACTTAATCACAGAAATATCTCCACTTTATTTTCAGCTGCCCCAATGAAACTCTACTCCATCTTCTATTCATCACTCATTTTATCTGATTTCTCAACTCTTATTTATCTTATCTTTTGGTGAATTAAAAATGTTAGTTTACTTGTACGCCCAACTATAGCATCAGGTTATGGTGGTTCCTAGAATCTTGTATCTTTAATCTCCAGTGCCAGGGATTATTGTCCTGACTTTTTTATCAATAACTGTGTATATTTGACTATCCGATACAAATATTGCTGTCATTGTGAACTATACAAATACCAGTGGCGTATTCACTATGATACCGCAGCTACCGCCGGTAGCCTGAACATATTAACGAAATACAAAAGGAAATGATAATTTATTATATTTTTAAAAATAATTATATTACAAATTTTCGAATATTCTATTACACATTTCGTAAGCCAATGTGATTGATTTGCTTTGATTTGCATTTATTAAAGCAAGGCTTTCCTTAGGCCACTATAACGTTTGTGAATGAAATAGAAACTACTCTACCTTGAAACCTCTAGTAGCTAGCGGCTCATTTTTCCTCTATCCGGACCTAGTATTAATGATCTTGACATTCAAAAAGGGGAGTAAAAATATTATAGTGAGTACTACCACTAGAGGAATGCGGTTTCATGGGTTATTTTTAGCTCTAGCCAATTGAAAACGTTAAAAGTGAAAGTGAAACTATGTCTGATTACCGGAACTTCCTTAGCTATTTATAACTACGTTATGCGCATCAGCATCTGTAGAAAGAGCTTTTTCTGCTCTCAGGAGAATCAAATCTTATTGTCGCTCAACTCAGACACAAGAACGCTTATCTGGTTTGACATTAATGTCCATTGAGAAATCATTCCCTCAGAAACCTAGAAACCAACCCAACAGTACTTTCAATGACAAAGTCATCAAGACATTTTCGTCCCAAACAAGACGGATATAATTAACATATAAATAAGTAAGTAATTTAAAATGTAGTGATGTCATTAGAAAATATTACTTTATGTTCGCCCACTGAATATAATGTATGTTTTTATTTATTATGTCAGCAGTAGCCCAGACCCCAAAACCAGTTATGCCACTGACAAATACCATCAGTATTATTCTCTTCATGAAAGTATATTTTCAACAATTAAAAAAAAAAATATTCGAAAGTTTTTTAGTTTCTTCTGTTTTTTGACAAATCTCAATGAATGACAGAAGAGAGTACATTTAGCGTGAAGAACTTCACCACATGCCCAATTAACCAGACCACTCCAAAATTCAAGACCTGATCTCCATGAGAACAAAAAGAGCTTTGAACATCACCAAACACTTGCATAACAAGTTTACTATCTTTCCTAGCACTCTCTCAAAGTTGGAAATGCTGGAAAACTATAAAGATGTAAAAGACCTGACTTCCGTTTCAAAATGGTGGAACGTTTCACGTTCTCTCGATCGCTGCAGAAAATACATCTGGGGTTTGCTTAATTTCGGCTCTCTGATGCAATTTTCTGTGTTGAAATCAAAATGATGTTCTATTCAGCAAATCTGTGTCGACGAAGTGGACAAATCTGCACCGCTGAGTACATACAGCAATGTTTCTTTTTGACAAGTCAAGTATTGTAAAAGCGACCTTCACCGTCTAGTGTTGACATGCGGTTTACGTCATATTGAGTGCTGTTCAATGGCGACGTTGGAATTGTTTGACGCAAGTTATTTACATGCTGAAACGCAATGGATTTCTCCGTCAAGTCGACCGAAGATTTTCCTCTTTGGGGAATTTATACCATGTTTCGTTCGTTGTACGCTAAGCAGGGTCTGTTGTTTGATGTGTGACGGGGATAATTCGACGACTAACAGTGTTTATATGTTCGGTTGGAGTCAAGAACGATGTCCTAACATCATCAAGCGCTATACATATTTTGTTCTCAATATGACGATCATCATTTTCGGGAGGACATGAACTTCCATGGTATATGGTGGATAGGCGGCAGGAACCATTGAAGGCTATGTCTGAAAAGTGTTCCTTGTTGCAGTTTCCTCATATTCCAAGTCCGGCTTGTTGCAGGAGCTACTGAGTTAAGTGCTCTGTGCACACCGTGAGCTGTGTGTCTCATCCGTTTTGATCATGTTTCGATATTCCAATTGTTTACGATGAATGATGATATCGTATGACAGGGAACAGTTGGCTGTGTTCACTTTCTGCGCGGTTTCGCCTTATTTCTTTTGGAGTGTGCTGAGACTGCTACGATGGGGACTAAAGTTACCTTTCTTTGTTTGGGAGATGAGATCCGGATGATTATGCTGGCACGGCGGTTGTGCAATTATGGATTTTAATTCGTTTGCAGTGATACCGAGGCCTTCCATAACCAATAACCAATAAAAGACCTACCAGAATGAACCCATATAACAAAATCTATAATTTAATGCGACACGCATACAAAGTTTTCAAGAAGAAAGATAATAAGTGTAGGTCCACCATTCCAAATTGTAGTGGTTGCATCAGACCAAAATCCATCCTGCAAAGTATGATGATGTTCTCACCCCGTCCTCATTAAACATGACAAAGAGTCAGGCTTGAACGCAGCATGCAAAAAAACACCATCGATACAGTGGAAGTAACAATGTCAACATGTTGCATTTAAAAGGATTTTTACGGTGTTATTGCAAAAACAATTAATGCCTTTAAAAAAATAACTACGGATTTCAGAGACACCATTTGAAATGTAAATAAATCATTACCTTCGTGTTTAATTAATATTATAATTTTTTTTCAATTCTCTGAAATGCCGATTTTTATTATAATCGTAATTAAATGCGTAGGTCACATTTACTTTTTACCGACAAGGATCGAGATCTGTGGTGACTGATTAAACCCTTTCTGTCTGGCTTGTTTAATTTTAGCTAGGAAAAGCGTACCCGTCATTATGGCCTGGCTAATAAAAGCTGTTTGATAGTTGAGTCTTTAATTTTGAAGTTTAAATAAAATTATTTCGTATTTCATCAAATCCACAGCTGAATATAATACACTGGAATGTGGAGGGCATATACCACAAAAAACAAGCACTAACAATCAGATTAGCAGAGGAGGAGATAGACGTTGCCTGCATCCAGCAAACTCACCTTAATCATCAGCACAGATTTATGATCAGGGGCTACCAAACATTTTGACATGACTGGGAAGGTCACAAGGGTGGAATTCTTATACTTATTAAAAATTCCATCCCAGCAAAACTGATAGAAGTAGTCACAAACGGAGAGGCAGAGATCCCTGGTACAGACCTATACATTAACTCCGCTAGTGTAAGGATATTTAACATGTACTGTCCAAATGACAAATTACTGAAGCTGGAGTCAATGGAAATAACGCCATCAAAGTGTCTGGTAGTAGGAGACTTTAACAGCCACTCTGAAAGATGGGGATATAAGGAGTCAAATGCTCGAGGTGAAGAAGTGGAAGAATGGGAAATAGACAACAACCTATTCCTCATAAACTCTAGAGAGGACCCCCAAACCTTCTACTCAAGAAGATGGAAAACAACTTCCACTCCCGATCTAGCATTTGCAACTGGAGACATATCCATCAAAATAACCAGAAAAGTGCTGAACCAACTCGGAGATAGTGACCACAGACCAGTCAAACTTTCAGTGGATCTTGCTCACAAACAGGAGTTGCAAATAACTCTTCCCTGCTGCAACTATAAGAGAACAGATTGGGCAAAATTTGCCAGGCTCACTGATGCATATACTGCGCCTATCAACACCCATGAAAAGAAGGTCAATAATATGATAGAGCGGTTAACAAATGGAATCCTGAGAGCTGCTAAAGAATCCATTCCTAGAGGAGCAAGAAGAAACTACAAGCCTTACTGGAGCAAGGAAATGCAAAGACTAGAAAAGGAACTGGACTTTGCCAGAGAACTAGCTGAAACATCACACAGCACAGAGAGCAACATTGCCTACTAAGCAGCCTCTGCCAAATATAGACGTGAGGTCATAATATCAGCAAGACAGAGCTGGATAAACAAAACAGAGAGCCTTAATCTAGACAAAAATGGTCATAAATTATGAAAACTTGTGAAAGCCCTGCCGACCTTCAATATCATTAGCACACAACCAGAACATCCTCACAGGCAAAAGGGCGGCAAATCAACTCATAGAGACTTACAAAAACATTAGTAGAATAATCATTCCAATAGACAAATAGAAAGCTGCAAGACAGGAAAACAAAGATGCAAAACACATGCCTTTAGCACCACAAGAGCATCAGACGACCATCTTTACCCCAACTGAATTAGATTTTGCCCTCAGAGGATTGAAGCTCAAAAGTTCCCCTGGTAAAGATGGAATCATCAATGAAATGCTCGTAAATCTGGGACAGAAAGCCAAGGGCCAGCTTCTAAGGATAATAAATGCTAGCTGTAAGAGAGGTCATGTGCCGGCAATCTGGAAAGAAGCCATTATGGTGCCTATCCTCAAGCGTGGAAAAGACCTACTAGACCCAAGTAGCTACAGACCAATTAGTTTACTGAGCTGCCTGAGTAAACTCATGGAAAGGCTGGTTAACAGAAGACTTATGTGACATTTTGAGACAAAACAACAAATCGTACCACAACAAAGTGGCCTCCGAAAGCACAGATCAACTGAAGACCTGGTCACCTACATCGCACAGGAAATAGAGGATGCTCTACAAGAAAAGAAACACACACTGGCAGTGTGGATCGACATGGAGAAGGCTTTTGACAGGGTATGGCGAGAGGGTTTAAAGAACAAGCTTGTTAGACTTGGCATCCAGGGTCGTTTATTCAATTGGGTCTCTCAATACCTTCAGGATAAAGCGGCCAGAGTACAAGGTCAACTAAGTAAGAAGGTCACAATCGAACAAGGTGTCTCTCAAGGCGGAGTCTTGTCCCCAACACTCTTTTTAATTTTCATAAATGACATCATAATGGACATTCCACCCAGAATAAACTCAGCAATATAAGCAGATGATCTGCCATTATGGGCTCGCGAGGAAAGTGTCAGTGGCTGGTTCCAGGATGCAAGATGCCCTAGGTGAACTTGAAAAATGGACGAACACTGGTTCTTACCAATTAACGAAAAAAAAAAAACTACATATACAATTTTCAGCCTATCAAGAAACACACCCTCTGCAAACTTGAAAATAAAACACCATACACTCCCTATTGACCAAAACACAACATATCTTGGTGTCACCATGAATCGCAGAATGACTTTGAAAAATCAGATAGACAAAGCAAGAAAAAAAGCCACAAAGCGAACTAATATGAAGAAATTTGCAGAAACGGACTGGGGAGCAGACAGTAATATCTTGAAACGGCTATACATAGGAAGAGTCAGACCAGTCCTAGAGTATGGAGTCACAGCCTGGGCTATGGCTTCCAAATCACACCTTAGCAAAATTAACAGAACACAGAACAAAGCTGCCCGTATCATCACTGGTGCTATGAAATCTACACATATTAAGACTCTAGAAACAGTAACAGGTTTACAACCCTTAGATGACAGACGGGTCACTAAAGTATTGCAACAAGCAGAGAAATATAAAAGGCTCCTTAGCCACCCCATGCACCAAAAAAATAACTGGTTTCGGATTTGTACGACTAAAGAGACGCAACTTCGCTGCAATCGCCAATGAACTAACTACTAGAGACCCAGTACTTTCCCAAACAATACCTTGGGCCCATCTGATATGTCTCCTCATGGGAAACATAAAATATCAGAACTTGAGGAAGATATAACAGGAATCATGAAAAAAGGCATCCAATCAGATACAGAAAGAAAACACGTAGCAGAAAAACACATACACGATACCTACCCATAGGACTCTTGGTCCCACATATACACAGATGGCTCTGCTACAAATGCCACCAGAAATAGAGGGGGTGGTGTGTTCTTGACGCTGAATAACCCGGACGAGATCACCAAGTCAATAGTTACTGGGAAATTCTCAAACAACTTTAAAGCAGAAACTGAGGCCCTCAGAGATGTTGCAACACTGGCTACTCAACACAAAAATAACATGCACAATAAATTGGTGATTCTGACTGATGCTCTGTCAGTACTATCAGCTCTAAAAAGCCTCAAGAACAATGAACTAGATGACTTGAGAACAACCCTGGACCAACTATGCAATAACTTCCAGAGAGTAGTCATTCAGTGGATACCATCACACCGTAATATACACGGGAACGAACGCGCAGAAAAATTAGCTAAAGAGGGAGGGAGATTACCACAAGAGAACCATCCGCTCAGTTATGATGAAGCCAAATCCATCCTCAAAGGCCAGTATCATGAAAAATGGAAATAAGAACACCCAAAGCATAACGAGAGGGACGGATACCACCAACTATCAAGGAGGGATCAAGTCATCTTACATCGCCTACGCACTGGCCACAATAGAATGAAGAATCACATGTTCACCAAATTCAGAATAGGTACAACCAGCCTATGTCACTGTACACTGGACATTATGACTACAAAACATGTTCTACAGGATTGCCCCCAGTACACAGACCTGAGAAGAGCAATGTGGTCCACACCCACCTCCCTGGAAGAGAAACTATATGGGGCAATCGAATCGCTTAAACAGACAGCTGACTTAATGAGAGAGTCTGGAATCCTACTCTGATTGAGTCTTGATCGCAGAGAGAGAGAGAGAGAGAGAAAAAGAGAGAGAGAGAGAGAGAGAGAGAAATTCACATTCTTGAAAGTCAATTTCAGATGCTTTCTTTTTTAAGTCATCATACTGATGTTATTAGAAGTATTTTTCATTTCATGTGTTATTCCAAGTGATTTAATTTTCACTGATAAGAAAATGGCTTCCTTATAAACGTAAGTAATGATTTACGGCTAAAAAAGCCTCATAATTAATTCCATCATGGATTACTTTTACAAATGTTGATGATATATTTATGCACCACATGGATGGCAGGTCAGATTCAGATTTTTTATTGAGTAATAATTTTGATTAACGGAACATACAAGGGTAACTAAGGTAAGAGGACATTACCTATTCTTTCTTCTAGTTCTAGAAATAGCAGGTCAATCAAGTATACTTTTAAAAAAACTTTTCTAAGAAAAATTATATTTTAAATTCTTTTTATAAGAAGTTCATTTAATTCTTCACATTTTTATATGAGAAGTCATAAATATGTGATTATAAATATTGTGACATCAGTATGCTGTTGCTGATATTAATATAAGGTCATGAAAAAAATTTTAATTCTCATAACATTTTATTTTTAAGCGTAAACATTTGAAACTTGACAGTATTGTTTTCAAATGAATATATTTTACAATAAACAACAGTTACAGTGTTACTGTCACGCATAAAACTGTAAATATTATTTCAAGTGCAGTTTTTGTTTTATGCTTTTCAATTTTCTTTTTTTTTTCTTAATTTTTTTTCCTGTTACTTTTTGCACTTTTCTTGAAAAAATTAAAATTAATTTAAAATTATTTAAATTCTACAGATTTTGATATAAAATACATTATTGTAATGTTTGAAGTTAAAAAGTTGTTATGATATTAAGAGACGCACTCACGCCCTATTTTTTTCTTAAAAAATACTCTGTAACATCGTGGATTTTGTTCCAGTACAGTAAGAGTTAAACATGTTTTTTTTTCTTAACCAAAATGAGCACCACCAGTGGTAAAACTTCACAGAACTATGAACGATATAATAAATTATTAATTCAGATAGTTTTTTTTTCTTATTAGAAATGTCAAACATACAATAGTAGCAAGGAATTTCAATGTCATTTTTCACAATATTTTTGGATCCATCCCCGCGCTGTGCTGTTGCATAATAATTTGTTTTGCAAAGTGCTTACAGAGTTATCCTCGAAGGCAAAACTAAGGTAGTCATCGTTATATAGGCAAACAAGGCACCATGTGCATATCTTTGCCTAGTGGTACTTATCTGGTAATTTCCTGTAGTTCCATCATTTTATAAATGACAATAAGGCAAATATTTAAAATATGGGCAATGTGTTTCTGTGCTGGACATGGTTCATTTCTTGGTGTTTTTCCGTGAAGCCATGGCTCATATCTTGATGTGTTTCTGTGCTAGCCATGGCTCGTATCTTGATGTGTTTCTGTGCTCGCCATGGCTCATATCTTAGCTTGTGTGTGTGCTGGCCATGGCTCATATCTTGGTGTGTCATGTTAGTCATATTTCATATCTTGGTGAGTCCGTGTTAATCATGTCTCATATCTTTATGTGTGTATGTGTTTAGTCATATCTCATATCTTAGTGTGTATCTGTGTTAGTCATGTGTCATATCTTTGTGTACATGTTTATGTTAGTCATATCTCATATCTTTGTGTGTGCATGTCTGTGTCTGTCACATCTGCCTTGTGTGTGCATGGTTATGTTAGTCACATCTCATATCTTGTGTGTGCATGTCTATGTTGGTCATATCTCATATCTTTGTGTGCATGTCTATGTTAGGCATGTGTCATATTTTTGTTTGTGCATATCTATGTCAGTCATATCTCATATCTTTATGTGCATGTTTATGTTAGTCATGTGTCATATATCTTGATGTGTGTCAGTGTTAGTCATGCCTCGTATCACTGTGTGCATGTCTATGTTAGTCACATCTCATATCTTTGTGTGTGCATGTCTGTGTTAGTCACCTCAAGTGACTCGGGCAGATGGTGCTCGTAAACCTGGGAGGGCCGACCATCTAAGGGCAGAATCCCCCTACAGAAAAGATCATCTGCTACCTTGCAGGAAGATTGGGGACAATCAAAGGCTAAGGAATGCAAACCTGAATAAAATGCTGGCTGAAAGCGGATGCACTGGGCCACTGGCGCAGAACACAGTGCAACGTTTTAACGGGTATTCAATCAGAGTGGATCTGGCGGACTCTAATTGTGATGTTCTGTCTGTGGGGGCGATCAACACACTTAACCTGACAGCTGACTTCATGTGAGAGTCTGGAATCCTACTCTGATTGAGTCCTGATCGCAGAGAGAGAGAGAGAGAGAGAGAGATAAACTAAACCATAAGATATTGACTGTCAATATCAATAATTTGCAGATTGCAAGTTGAAAAAAAAATTTTTTTTTCCTGCAGAAACTGAATGACCTAGGTCCAGGGCAGTATACAATTAGGTCATTTGTGGATGACCTGAATGGCCCACATTGTCTGTTTCAAGGTCGTTTTGGTAAGCTGGCACAATACCCAGAAATTCCCACTGACAGGATATTCCTCTTTTCGAAAACTCAGCATCCAAAGATGAAGGTAATTTTGTGAGAGATGCTACTTTTATTTGTTGGAGTCAGTAATTTCCTCTACTCTTGTTTGTTTAATGCTAACAGAGACTCTTTCTGTCTGTCTGTCTGTCTGTGTGCTGTCCTTTTGAGCTGAAGATGGCACATAGGGCAGAACCACAATCTCAAAAACAGAAACCTTGCGTGTTAAAATGGCGCATATTGCACTTTCTAAAATCTATGGCTCTGTTTCCATAACAATACTTTTTACAATGACAGCTTGTCAAGCCATCGATCAACCTCCTTAGTCACCTCGTGCAACATGCCTGGAAGGTAACAGTGTCACTATTATTTCTTTACCATACAAGGCATATATTAAAAGAGAAAGAAGAAGAGCAAGAGGTATGCACAGAGTAAGATGGACAGACAACATCAAAGAAACACTACAACACCATCAATTGGAAATGGTTGAAGCTGTCAGAATGACGAGAACCAGAACTTTGTATCTCCCTCAACACCTGAATGGGTACAATAGGAAGTGAAGAAGATAAAGAAAAAGACTATTTTTATATAAATAAATATTTTCCTCTATTTTACCTTCCTAAGCAGCAAAATGTCCAGAGATGGAGAAATAGCATCATAAATCATGACACGTGTCATACTAGCATTAAATGCTTACAACAAAATGACGAATATCTGGAGATTCACGTTCTCAGTAAATGAACCAAACTTAGATTGGTCAACTCCTGTGTGGTACCAGTGCTAACATATGGATGTTATACCAGTGCTAACATATGGATGTTATACCAGTGCTAACATATGGATGTTATACCAGTGCTAACATATGGATGTGATACCAGTGCTAACATATGGATGTGATACCAGTGCTAACATATGGATGTGATACCAGTGCTAACATATGGATGTGATACCAGTGCTAACATATGGATGTGATACCAGTGCTAACATATGGATGTGATACCAGTGCTAACATATGGATGTGATACCAGTGCTAACATATGGATGTGATACCAGTGCTAACATATGGATGTGATACCAGTGCTAACATATGGATGTGATACCAGTGCTAACATATGGAAGTGATACCAGTGCTAACATATGGATGTGATACCAGTGCTAACATATGGATGTGATACCAGTGCTAACATATGGATGTGATACCAGTGCTAACATATGGATGTGATACCAGTGCTAACATATGGATGTGATACCAGTGCTAACATATGGATGTGATACCAGTGCTAACATATGGATGTGATACCAGAGCTAACATATGGATGTGATACCAGAGCTAACATATGGATGTGATACCAGTGCTAACATATGGATGTGATACCAGTGCTAACATATGGATGTTATACCAGTGCTAACATATGGATGTGATACCAGTGCTAACATATGGATGTGATACCAGTGCTAACATATGGAAGTGATACCAGTGCTAACATATGGATGTGATACCAGTGCTAACATATGGATGTGATACCAGTGCTAACATATGGATGTGATACCAGTGCTAACATATGGATGTGATACCAGTGCTAACATATGGATGTGATACCAGTGCTAACATATGGATGTGATACCAGTGCTAACATATGGATGTGATACCAGAGCTAACATATGGATGTGATACCAGTGCTAACATATGGATGTGATACCAGTGCTAACATATGAATGTGATACCAGTGCTAACATATGGGTGTGATACCAGTGCTAACATATGGATGTGATACCAGTGCTAACATATGAATGTGATACCAGTGCTAACATATGGGTGTGATACCAGTGCTAACATATGGATGTGATACCAGTGCTAACATATGGATGTGATACCAGTGCTAACATATGGATGTGATACCAGTGCTAACATATGGATGAAAGTTGGAAATACACCAAGACTTTAAATAGGAAATTAAATGTCTTTGAAATCAAATGTTTCCGTAGGATTTCAAACATAAGCTGGAAAGAATATATTTCAAACAAACAGATAAGAGATTAATCTAAACAAGAATATGTGTCAAGCTTTATAAGAAGAAGGCGTTGGAAATACATCGGTCATGTGCTGAGAATGAGTGAAGAAAGACTTCCATGTATTCATGTGGAAACCATCTGGTAAAAAAAAGAACAACGAATAGCAAGAAAAATGTATAAGCAGAAGAATTACTAGGGAAGACTCAAACATGGGTCTAAGAAACAACGAATAACTACAAGCACTAGCAGGAAATCACTATGACTTCCATCCTATGTGCTGTCTTCGGCCTAAGAGGAAAATGAATTAATGAAATTAATAATTTCCACTATTATTTGTTCGTTTAACCCTTACTCTCTATTTGAGCCAATTTTTTCCTCCATTCTTGCTTTTTAATCCTTTGAGTTTGTTATGCACATTTAATAAAAACTAAATTGTAAAATATGGCATTCTAATGATTCAGTTAGGTCTGATAGATATTTGTTTTGAAGTTCAATTCCTTTACATATAAGCTGCATAGCTGAACAAACTCAAATGTTATCCCTAATAAAAGACAGTTATTTTGGTCATCATGCATTTTCATTACTTAGACAATTAAAAAAAACCGAGGATGGGTTTACTTTAGGGAAAATGTATGTTTATTGTTTGCATTGATGCCTTTCTGTAGTTGGAGTCACACGCATCATGGCACTTTGGTAACATTTGTAAAATGTTTAATCTAACAGCTAGATAGCCCATGCAAATATCCAATCAACAAAACCTTAAAGTAAATATGCAACGTAGAGAAAATATAAAAGTTTTCTTTGCCCGATTTAAACTCCAGTCAACAGTCATCTATTTTTTTCAAGTAGATAGTTTCATCATTTATTTTAAAAAAAAACCCAACTCAGCAATGGAGGATTGCTTACAGTTTTCATACACTTGTGAAGGAATGGACAATAAATGTTAAAATATGTATTTATTTATTATACTTTCTCTTATATATGGAAGGGAAAATACAAGGTAAAAGAGGCAGTCCAAGACTAACATGGACGAGTAACATCAAAAGATGGACAAGCCATTCTATGACAACCTGCACCATCAAAGTAAGAAACAGAGTGGAATGGCGATCCATGGTAGCCAACCTTCGTTGTGAAGACGGCACCCAATGATGATGATGATCTTATATTGCATAAATATGGAACAAATTTGAAACGATACTCATAAGTGGCTATTTCTCATATGCTCAATGCATTGACACATTTTTGCTCTCAATTTTTGCCCTCAAACACCGGCTGTGATTGAAATCTAGAAAAATTGGGCACCACTCTGGATTTAGTTATCTTTCACCCCAAATTACAATTATCTAGAAAACTGGCAGTGGTTAGTAAAACTGCTCATAGAAATAAACATAGTTGGTTTATTATAAAATGCCAAAACACAAAAGTATGTTTTATTGAAAACATAGGCATTGTAATTTATTTATCAGCTTCATGGACATACATTTAAGTGCTGCAACTTTGAATTTTAAATATTTTTTGCTGAGCACAGAAAAATGAGAGGGAACATTGATTGGTGTCATACAAGAAGTTTGATCAGACACAAACAATCCTGTACATATTTACAAAAGGAAACACAAATAATGACAAAGATAGATAGATAGAGAGAGAGAGAGAGAACATGTGGTATGATATTACAGTTTCATTATTAGTTTCATTTGTATCTATCAACTATCATTAAATTTCCAGATACATTTAATGATTGAAGACTATATAATTCTGAAAACAACAAATCTAAATATTTATGGTTGAGTTTAACTTCTTAACTTAATATAGGAAGAACTGGATGGAAAGAAAGGAAAACAAATGATGAAGTCTTAATAAACAAGAAATGAAAAGAGAACTACTAAACACAATTCAATCAAGACAGATTAGACTTTTGGGGCACGTGAAAAGACACAACAGCCTACTAAAAGTAATTTTGGTGGGAAAATACAAGGTCAAATAGGCAGAGGCAGATCAAGACTAACATGGACGAGTAACATCAAAAGATGGACAAGTCAGCCATGACAACCTGCACCATCAATGCAAGAGAGAGTGGAATGGTGCTCCATGGTAGCAAACTTTTGATGCTAAGACGGCACTCGATAATGATGATGATTAACTTCAAACCATTAATATTACAAACTATAGCTTTGGTGCAGAAGTAGTAACCAATTTTGTAACTTCATCTGTCAGGATTCTTTGGGTCCAGGGTCATATGATATCAAAGAGATCCCCAAGTTTAGATCAACAAACTCACCAGGTAGCTTTCTGTACTCTGCCAGACGTGATGACAAAATGGCTCAGAAATTCTTCACAAGGAATTTTGTGAGTGTTTTATTGAGTATATATATATATTGAGTTATTTGCTGGTCATCATCATTGCACTCAAAACATGTCCATAGGTACTCAAATCCCCTCCTCAGCAAGTCTTGCAGTGTCCTGTGTTTGACGTCTCCAATTCTGTGTTGGTTGATAAGTCTTCTTACACGTCCACTAAGTTTCTCGTTTCTGGCTGTGTCCATCTTAACTCCCATCTCTTTCATCCGAAGGTGTGACATGGACTCATGGTTGCCGAAGTCATAAGTCCTACCCACTTTCCGGAGGGCATTGATGATGTTCGCCTGATCCTTTGGTTAACCGTCCTCAACAATAGCGCAGCTAGCCAGCCTGTCCGCTCTTTCATTCCCGCATATCTTAGGACGTAGACAAAAGTGACCTTTCGTATTTTTTACTTCTGCAATGACTCTACCAATTGCATACGTACAGAGCCCACCTCCACTTTTTTTTTATCATGCGCATCGAATCACTCAGTATGCAGGCGTGGGTGTAGTCTTGTAATCAGATGAATGCCTTGGTCACTGCCATCACCTCGATTGTCATGCTACTCGTGGTCATGATGTATGCACCTCTGTCTTCTTGGACTATTCTGCCTGCTGAGCGTGCTGTAAATGTCCATGCACTTCTTTGGTGTCGTATTACAGATCCGTCTGTATAGATGACTGAATCTTTCTCATCGGTGTTATCCCAGATGAGACCGTTGACCTCCGCATTGACTACGACTGAGTTCTGATCCCTACATTTCCTGTCGAGTGTTACAATATACGAAAATGTTCCTCTGAATGATGTAGGCACCGGTATCCACTCCTCGCCAGCGTTGATATTGGTAAGCCCACAGACCTGTTTGAAAGCATCTTCTGCTCGGCCCACTGAAGATTTGCCTCTTTTTGGCCTGACACCCTTCCCTGTGTTGACCTCATGATGCAATGAATGCTCTTTATCTGCACATATCTTCAGGTACTCGTGCCCTCCAGATCTTGATCCTGTCATCCATGGTTGGAAAATCAAGAAGACATCTCATTGCTACACAAGGGGTGTCCCTCATGCACCCCAAGATAATGTGTATAGCTTCATTCTGTATTTTCTCCAGCTTGTCAACTTGTGTCATACTGACAGTAAGAATTGCCATGGCCTACTCGATTGGAGCAGTTTTTAATTCTTTTATCAAATCTCGCCATTTGTCTCTGTTCTGTGCAAGCAGCTCTATCTCATTGAGGGAGCCGAATCCTGCTGCTCTTGCCTCTCTCATCAATGTTCTTCTCAGTGTCTCTCTGGGTCTTCCTCTTTTTCTCTTACCTGTTGTTTCCCATATGAGGGCTTGCTTTGCTTTGATTGGCGATTTCTCTAATTTCCTCGTTTGTTTTGAATTCGTTCCATGCTATACCAAGTATTTTCCTTAGACATTTATTTTCGAATGCGTTCAACTTTGTTTCTATATCTCTTGTTGCTTTTCAGCTTTCATGCGCAAACTTAAGGGTTGATAGTACATTTGATTTGAATAGTCTACGTTTTGTGTTTGTGCTGATGAGTTTTGATTTCCACAACTTTTCAAGGCTTCTGAAAGACATTGCTGCTTTAGCTATTCTGATTCTAATTTCTTTGCTTGTATCCCCTTCTTGATCAATGTGACTTCCAAGATAGGTAAAGTGATCAATCTCTTCTACTGGTTTGTTTTCTATCTATATTTTGTCATTTGTTGGAATTAAGCTTTTCATGACTTTAGTCTTTTCATGATTGATCTCAAGCCCAATTTTGCTGGCTATTGATGATAGTTCATTTGTGTTTTCCTACATCGTTTTTATCTGGCTGCTGATGAAAACTATGTCATCAGCAAAGTCAAGGTCCTCCAAATGGTCTCCTTGTATCCATCCGATGCCTTTATTACCAGTGCAGCATTTCTTCATTATGAAGTCCATAACAATTCCAAATAACAAGGGCGATAAAATAAATCCTTGTTTAACCCCAGTTTCTATTGGGAAACATTCGCTCAGTCCTTCCTCTGTTCGAACTGCACATGTGTAACCATCATACATGTCTTTGATAATATTTATGATTTTTGATGGTAAGCCATATTGCTTCAGAATTTTCCACAAAGAATCTCTATGAATACTGTCAAATGCTTTTTTGAAGTCGATGAAGTTAAGTACAAAAGGTTTTTGCTTTTCAATGTGTTCTTCCAATATAAGTCGTAGAGTGAAAATGTGGTCAAGGCAGCTTCTCCCTTTTCTAAACCCAGCCTGTTCTTCACGCATTACTGTATCTATTGAATCCTTTATTCTATTTAGGATGATTTTGCAGAATAACTTTGAGGCAACTGACAAAAGTATCATGCCTCTCCAGTTGTTACAATCTCTAAGATTGCTCTTTTTTGGAATCTCAACAATGATTCCTTTTTTCCATTTATGAGGCATCTTCTCTGCTTTTGCAAATGATGTTGAACATTTTCTGGAGATGTATTAAATTATGGCTATCAATTGCCTTGAGGATCTCATCTGTTAACTTATCCTCACCAGCAGCCTTGTTATTGGTCATATGCTTTAAGGTGGTTTCTATTTCGCTCAAGGTGAAGTCATCTCTAAATTTACAGCTAATTCTGCTGCTGGTGTTTCAGCTTCAAAATCTATTAAACTGTGGGGTAGTGGACGGTTAAGAATTTCTTTGAAGTGTTCCGCCCAACGGGCTTTTATGTCTGTGCTTGTTGTTAGCATTAATCCAGATTTGTCTAGAATTGGTGTTCCACTGGATGTATAGGTGTTTGTCAGCATCTTTTGTACAGTATAAAGAGTTCTGCTATCTCCTGTAATTGCAGCTGTCTCTGCTTTCTCTGCCAAATTGTCTATATAAGCTCTTGTATCTCTTCTTGCTGAACTTTTCACTTTGTTGTCTAATTCTTTGTATGTTGCTTTTGCCAGGACCTTTCCAAGATCTGTCTTTACATTAGTCATAGCCTTCGCTTCTCTTCTTTCTTTGGTGTATTTCCATGTGGTGTCTGAAATCCAAGCTCGTTTTTCCATTTTCTTCAGTCCGGCACTTGCTTCTGCTGCTGTCATTAGTATTTTGCTCTGTGAGTCCCACATGTCATTGATATCTAAGTCTATTTCACCGAGTGCTGTATAACAATTACTTAGTTCTATGTTAAACTTTTCCTTTATGGCTTCATATTTCAGTTTATGACTATCAATTTTATGTGTAGTTGACCTCTTCTGTTGGTTTTTAAATTTTAATCTTATTTTCCCAATGCACAGGTTGTGGTCACTATTAACATCAGCACCTCTGTATGCTCTTACATCTATTAATGATGATCTGAATTGTTGTTTAATACATAGGTGGTCAATTTGATTTGAGGTTCTATCATCAGGAGATATCCATGTTGTTTTGTGAATATTTTTGTGTGGAAATAATGTCCCACCTATAACTAAATTTTCTATTAAACATAATTCTATTAATCTTTCTCCATTCTGACTTGTAGTATCACAGCTTTCTCTCCCCATTACATGTTCCACTCCTGCATTGCCTTTTCCCACTTTGGCGTTGAAATCTCCCATTACAATTAAAAGATCGTGTTTGGGTATCTTGTTTATAAGTTGTTGTAGTTGGTTATAAAAATCGTCCTTAACTTCATCATCAGCTTCGTTTGTAGGCGCATAACATTGAACAATTGAAAGTCTTCCATGTTTTGTTTTGTAGCGTGTTCGTATCAGACGGCTATTTACCAGTTCCGAACTCCCATTCTAATAAACTTCTAGCAGCTATGTCTGTCATCATTATGCCTACTCCTTCACGATGTTTTCCATCTTCCCTTCCAGAAAAAACTACTATTTTATTATCAACAGATTTCCTACCTGTTCCAAGCCAGCGCATTTTGCTTTTTCCTAAAATATCTAGATCGTATCTATCCATCTCGCTTGAGATTTGTGCTTGTTGTTTCGTCGGCGCAGACGTACATTCCAGAATCCTATTTTTGTTGTTGTTTTAGGGCTGAAAAAACTATCACTACTTTTTACTGCTAATTTACACATTCTGTATCAGGTTTACGTTTCATTAACAACATCGATTTTACGATAGCGGCTTGTTAAACCTCTCATCAACAGTTCTATACCAAGCCGGAGAAAAATAATTCCTCCATTTTGGAAACAACCGGAAACCCATTGTATTGTATATTTTATATTGAGATGGAATGCTCTAATGATGTGTAATAATATTTTTATACACCTGACCTTTGCAAGAAGTCTAATCTCTGTTGACAAAATCAAATGTCAACATTTAAAATTAATGAAAACAGTGTATAGGGGCATCCATTGCTCATTTTCTTGCGTCTCATGTATTGAAAAAATATATCATTGGTGGATCAAAATATATGGAAACCACACAATTACTCTGTGCAGATACACTCTGTCAATCTCCACAACCTTTTCAAAACTAACTGAGCAAATGCCTTTCCTATTTTGTTTAGCTGCAAGAATCTATGATAATTTTCAGTCTCTGCAATTGCTGTTGTTCTTGTATAACGTAAAAATATTTGTATGTAGAGCCTTTACACAAACTGGGGCATAACAATTCATGGAAATTCTTAAGTACTGATAATTTCAATACTTCAATCACTTTCCTACTGGCACTTAAGTCTATGGCATTACTGAGCTTAGCCTCATTGTATAGTTTAATCAGCAAAGATTATCTTGATATGTGCTGTACTGGTGTCTACATTGTGGGTTATAGCTCAGAATAATATTCAACCCAGCAGTCCATGTTCCTCTTTGATCAGTGATGTTTATCCCTGACTTAAAAGACTGCCTTTCTATAAAACAAGATGTGGCCAGATGTATGGGATTCAGTGTTGTCCACATCTCAGTCCCTCATTTGGTCGTGTTGGTTCGTTACAAAGGAATGTGAATGTTACCATGTAAATGTAATTATGTACTATGTAATTGTATTATGTACTATGTTTTGTACCAATATGACTGCAGGAAATACTGGCAAGTATCTGTAGCAGGTTACTGACAGCTTTAGAGTCTCTGACCCAGATTTACTGTTTGGGGTTTACTTCCCTTTACCTCTCCCAAGGCTCACACAAGACAGTGGGGACAAGAGACAATAGTGCCACTCTCAAAAATAAGTGTTTGCTGGTGGAGCAATAAGCACACTTATCTGTTGACGATTATTTGGTCATAATGAAACAAAGAATAAATAATACTCCACTTAAACATTGAGAACTGCAGTCCACTAGCCCATCCAGGCATCAGTATAACATTATTATAAGTAGTCAGCTGTGTCGGACCACTGTAATTCAAATGATAGATGCTGCATTGAAAAACACTTTTTTTCACACACAAACTAATAAAATGGCAACCAGAGCTATAGATATATGAACAATGACTACAAGAACCTCAACTGCTTATTTGTCATCCATATCTGCTAAAGATTATCTAAAACTGTGCGCCATCACAATCCCAACATTAAATGAAGAAGGTAGTTAAAATTATAAACAGCATCTCATATATATGATAATGAAGGATGATATTTTAGGATTTGTATTTTCAACTAAAGAATGTTTCAAATAACTCAGAACCCAGTTGGTCCTGGCCGCTATGACATTCACAAGTTTGAAGATGCGCAAGATATTAATGGTCATACCAGTGTCTTCAGATCTAAAACTGGGAGGCCCAGCCTACAAGTATCAAAAGTGTTGCAGTAAGTAAAATGTCTGCTATCACAAACTTGCCCTTGGTGTTGACAAACTCAGGCCTCCCTTGTCTACAAGCATCCAGCAGGCAAGATCTGTTTGCTTTAATCTTTAAAAGAAGTGGTGGAAAAAGTGTCACGTCTTACTCTCGATTATCTGCTGCCTTTGTTAAGGGGAAATGCAGCGTTCATGAGAGTGCTCTTCACATCATGCTGTTTGGAACATCAGATATTTTACTTGTATCTTTGGAGGTCTTTCTCAACCTCATCTGCTATTGCTTAGTGTAAAATGTCATTTGCTGGTAATTATGTTGAAACCATTTACTACATTGTCTCTAGATAAAGATTATAATTAGTGTTTCTCCAACTCTTTTCCTAATTTCTTCATTTTGTCTTTTATTATCATACTAAGCATTCTTTAAACACTTCACATTTCAGTAGTTATGAAATGGTTTTTCTCCATTGCTGTTCAAATTCACGTAGCACGATGACGACAAAAATATGCAGCTGTGCATTGCTCTTTATGTTTCCATCATCACATTTGTATTTTTTAATGGAAGTGTTATTATTTGTCCGATTACAGTAGAATTCACTTATAACCACTCCAATATATATGGGTGATTTATATACATATGTGAGTGTATATATATAAATATATATACACAGGTCTGTATGCTCTCGCATGTTTGTATATACATATAGACATTGCCAGTGGTGTTATAGTTAATGTAACCTTTACAATATTCCCCCCCCCCCCCAGCTATTTTTAGAACACTTCCACCTGTGTTTTGACCCTCCCATTAGCTGGTCAACTACACCTGGCATCCTACCCTTCAGGCCACAGCACCATACACAGAGAAAACATTTTAATTTCTCATTTAGATTACAATTATTTTAGTTTTGATACTTCATTATTAGTTAGTTATGTAGTGCTAATTTTATTTACTTCCATATCTCAATGTGTGCTGTTTGTTTTTCCTGCTGGAGGCCTATTGAGCTGAAACATTGTTCAAATTTGTGTTGTCCATTAATTACTTAAACTTTTAACCATACCATTTTTTTTCTATTTTTGTCATTTCTCCTTTACAATCAGCTTTACTGCAGCTTCAAATTGTATGCATTTCTTTGCCTTGACCCCGTTGTATATTCAGGGAGGTTATGTGTAAGATGACAATGGAGACTCCACAATGTTCTTGGCATGAATAACAATTAGTCAAATAATCAAATATCAATATATTGTGAGTCAAACTTTATTAGATTGCCATCTTGGCCATCAACAACATATCACAATAATTAAATCTTATAGGCCTAGTGGTGGACATTTTGAAACAATTTCTTTATCTAAAATTCTTGATCTGATGCACTGAAGAGATTAACACCGTTATTTATTTGAGGCATCTCTTCATAATTCTTTGTTAATGTATATATGGCCCTTTTCGTCTTGTCAGACGGTCTAGTGGAGGCTATTGTGTATTTTTTTGAGGTTTTGTTTTTGTTGAACAGCTTCTCTTGTGGCTAATTCTACCAATGTTTGACAAAAACACACAGCCACATAATGAACAAGTCAGGCCTACTAATCCACAGGGTTTTCCATCTTTTTCATGAGTCATTTCTCTTCTACGTTGTGTCCTTAGCACAGTCTCAAATGATATAATACCATTCCTTATAAATGCTCTCCATGATGTGCGATCACTTGCCACATGTCCCCAGTCATTTTCACAGATGGAGAAGTTATTCAGAGATGATTTACAGATATCTCTATATCGTAGTTTAGATCTGCCGATTTGTCTTTTTCCGTGTATTAGTTCACCATATGGTAATTGCCTGTGGATACACTTTTCTTCCATTCGCTGCTGGACATACCCCAGCCATCTTAGTCTTCGACATCTGAACATTGACATGTTTGTTGGGGTCTTAGCACATTGCAGGACAGTTAATTTGGTTATTTTGTCCTGCCATTTGATGTGCATTATTCTGTGAAGACATCGCATGTGGAAGACATTTAGTCTTTTTTAATGATTTGAGTATGTTGTCCAGGTTTCAGATCCATATAATAGTGTGCCAAGCACACAAGTTTGATATTTTAAGAGTTTGGTCTTCAGTGTTATTTTCGTGTTGTTCCAGGCCCTGTCTGTGAGTTTGCCAAAAGTCGTAGCTGCCCATGACTATTCTGACATTCTATCTTCCGTTCATCATTCAAATTCAGCTAGTGGCGATACGAGCAGGCTCAACTGAAATTATAACAAGGCTTGAGTTATTCAAAGTTATTCTCTTTCTACATATTGCCATGTCATACTACACAACCATAGGGATCAATTAGCTATATACTTCTCTGAGACAACAAACTTCTAAGTCTTGTCTTCATGACTCATATCAACATCTAACTTGACTGGTATAATTAGAAAACAATATCTGGTTCTAGAATATCTCTCTATTCTTTCTACATCTGTATCTGTCTTTAATTCTGCTAATATATTCTGTTAAATACCCCTGTCTTAATTGCCTAATTTATTAGCTGAGCGGCTAACTGCTGTTTTCTCAGCCAATCACAATAGACAGTGTTATACTCAGGAGGACTTTTGTGTCAAAGTTTGAAAAACAAAACTGGACTACAAAGGACAAGGGGTAGGGTTCGATCCCAACCTATGGCTTCCGGGTTCACCCAGCCTTAAATGGGTACGGGATTTTTTTCTGAGAAAGTAAAGCGGCATGGACGTAATACCGACTACATTACCTCAAAAATCATGTGCTGAAAGTCTGTAAAATTTATGGTCACTAACACCATATTCCCTATATGTCACTTGGCGTGACTGGGGCTCTTTACTTTACTTGAAAAATAAGAATACATCTTGACATTTGGCTAACCCCTGACTGTCATAATAATGGCATAACATGTATTTTAAGAATGATATATCTTTCTCACAAACCTAACCTGCCCCATACTCAGTTGTTCATCAAGTCAAACTCAGTTTAATTCTCTTACCCCTTTAATAGCTCAAATTTTCCATTCCTAAACTTGATACTGCTATTCTATACTTCGTTGCTGCTTTTCTATACTCCAGTTATAGGTAACCACTAACATACACGACTCAAGCTATATCTCTCATTCTATGATTCTATTATCTTCCTAGTCTATATCTCTCATTATATGATTCTATTATCTTCCTAGTCTATATCTCTTCTCATTCTATAATTCTATTCTCTTCCATGTCTATATCTCTCATTATATGATTCTATTATCTTCCTAGTCTATATCTCTTTTCATTCTATAATTCTATTCTCTACCTTGTCTATATCTCTCATTATATGATTCTATTATTTTCCTAATCTATATCTCTTCTCATTCTATGGTTCTATTCTCTTCCTAATCTATATCTCTCATTCTATGGTTCTATTATCTTCCTAGTCTATATCTCTCATTCTGTGGTTCTATTATCTTCCTAGTCTATTTCTCTCATTCTAAGATTCTATTCTCTTCCTAATTTATATCTCTCATTCTATGATTCTATTCTCTTCCTTGTCTATATCTCTCAATTTTGTTCTCTTCCTAGTCTATATCTCTCATTCTATGATTCTATTCACTTCCTAGTCTATATCTATTCTCTTCCTAGTCTACATCTCTCATTCTATGATTCTATTCTCTTCCTTGTCTATATCTCTCATTCTATGATTCTATTCTCTTTCTAGTTTATATCTCTCACTCTTTGATTCTATTCTCTTCTTAGTCTATATCTTTCATTCTATGATTCTATTCTCTTCCTAGTCTATATCTCTGATTCTATGATTCTGTTCTCTTCCTAGTCTATATCTCTCATTCTATGTTTCTATTATCTTCCTAGTCTATATTTCTTCTCATTCTATAATTCTATTCTCTTCCTGGTCTATATCTCTGATTCTATTCTCTTTCTAGTGTATATCTCTCATTCTATGATTCTATTATCTTCCTAGTCTATATCTCTTCTCATTCTATAATTCTATTCTCTTCCTAGTCTATATCTCTCATTCTATGGTTCTATTCTCTTCCTAGTCTATATCTCTCATTCTATGATTCTATTCTCTTCCTAGTATATATCGCTTCTCATTCTATGATTATATTCTCTTCCTTGTCTATATCTCTCATTCTATGATTCTATCCTCTTCCTAGTCTATATCTCTCATCATTTGATTCTATTCTCTTCCTAGTCTATATCTCTCATCATATGATTCTATTCTCTTCCTAGTATATCTCTCATCATATGATTCTATTCTCTTCCTAGTCTATATCTCTCATCATATGATTCTATTCTTTTCCTAGTCTATATCTCTCATCATATGATTCTATTCTCTTCCTAGTCTATATATCTCATCATATGATTCTATTCTCTTCCTAGTCTATATATCTCATCATATGATTCTATTCTCTTGCTAGTATATCTCTCATTATATGATTCTATTCTCTTCCTAGTATATCTCTCATCATATGATTCTATTCTCTTCCTAGTCTATATCTCTCATCATATGATTCTATTCTTTTCCTAGTCTATATCTCTCATCATATGATTCTATTTTCTTCCTAGTCTATATCTCTCATCATATGATTCTATTCTCTTGCTAGTATATCTCTCATCATATGATTCTATTCTCTTCCTAGTATATCTCTCATCATATGATTCTATTCTTTTCCTAGTCTATATCTCTCATCATATGATTCTATTCTCTTCCTAGTCTATATCTCTCATTCTATAATTCTATTCCCTTCCTAGTCTATATATCTCATTATTTGATTCTGTTCTCTTTCTAGTTTATATACTATTACACCTGAACTGATAAACAGAAAGCTTACTAGATTAATGAGGGTTGTGCCTGAACTTCAAGGTTGTCCCTGTTTGGTGGTATTTGACTAACAGCAAAGTGCAGCATGTTTTCTAAAGTTGTGTCAGTTCATCGATTTTGATTTAGTCCATTTATGTTTGGAAAATAAATTGTTCACAAAAATAAGTGCTACCAAACGATGAAGTAACTTTTTGGGCATTTGATGTGATCATAGGATATTGTTCATGTTAGAAATAAGATGTATAGAAGTCCAGTATCTTTGAGTACCTCCACTTTGATTTTACAATATTTTTTCTTGCAAGTCAATAACTTTCATTTGTATCTTTGCTAGAGCAGCATTGACATCAATGTCAAATGGTGTTGAGAAACATTCTAATCTTGTTTGTTGTGCAGTAAAATCTTTGAAACGCTCCATGAACTGGCAGTAAATATCATTAATGGTGTCACCATAGTTGATGGAATCAAAAAGAGATTTCTCCTGCTCTCCTAACCGTACCCAAAAAAATTAGTATTTTCTTCTCACAGGTTACTCTCCCACAGTTTCAGTTCTTTTCTAGAAAGCTTTGAATATGCTCATAAAGTTCATGTACCAGTTGTCCTTGTGTTTGTAACTGAAGATTAAGGTCATTAAAATGTTTAGTCATGTCGACCAAAAATGGTAGCTTACAAATCCACTGAGGGTCCGATAATTGTTTGACAGGACTATCCTTCATGTTCATGAAAAGTTCTGCTTTAGCACATAAATCATCAAATCTTTTCAGCATTTACCCTCTATTGAACCAGCATACTTCACAATAGTACAGCAGATTGCCATACTCTGAATCAATATCATGAAGGATTTCTTGGAAATGACGATGGTTGAGGCTTCTTGTTTTTATAGAATGCACACAAAATATGACAACAGACATGTCAGCAACTTTAAGCACTTTGGCACATAGATATTCTTGGTTAATTTAGGACTGAGACTTCAAAATGACCTAATCTAATATTTAATAAGTGGGATTTTATTTTGCAAACCAGGCCTGACTTTTTACCAGTCATAGTCATATGCATGTTTCAACAAATAAAACAGGGTGTTAGGCAAAGTTGTGTGCTGTCACCAGATTTGTTCAATATGTATAGTGAGATTATTTTAAGATCCATAAGGGACATGCCTGGACTAACAATCGGAGGTCATAATATAAATAATCTAAGGTATGCTGATGGTACAGTCTTAATCGCTAAGAGTGAAAATGAATTACAATAAATGTTAGAAATTATAGTGAAGGGAAGCAAATATAAAGAACTCGACCTTAATAGCAAAAAGACAGAAGTAATAGTAACAACAAAGAAAATGACAAAAGTAATGGTAACAATAAAGAAAATGACAGAAGTAATGGTAACAACAACAAAAAAGACATCACCTCAATGCACAATAAAGACAAGTGGAACAATATTATGTTCAATCTATACACTGAAATAAAAATATCATATATGTTCAATCTATACACTGAGCAAATCTTTAAAAACATCACAGAGATTCCAGGCCTAAACATTAATAGAAAGATAATCAGTAACCTAAGATATGCTGATGATACTGTATTACTAACAGAACATCCTAAAGATCTACAATTACTTAATGAAATAAACATGATAAGCAAAAAATATGGATTATAAATGAATATCAAAAAGACTAAAACTATGATCATAAGCAAGGATAATACTCAAATCCTACAAGTGGATATCAAAATTGAAGGAACAGACCTGGACACAGTTCAGAGCTACAACTACCTTGGACATACTATAACCAGTGATGGAAAATGTACAACTGAAATAAACAAAAGAATAGGAATGGCAAAAAGTAATTTTAATGCCATGAAAAGTATACTAACATCAAAACAAATAACACCAGGACTAAAACTAAGAATAGCAAAATGTTATATCTTCTCAATATTCCTGTATGGTGCAGAAACCATAGGAAAGAAAACAGAACAGAAAAACAGAAGAATAGATAGAATAGGATGGAAAGAAAAGAAAACAAATGATGAAGTTTTAAAACAACAAAAATAAAAAGAGAACTTCTAAACACAATTAGAAGACATGACATTTTTGGGCATATTAAAAGACACAACGGCCTACTAAAAGTAATATTGGAAGGGAAAATACAGGATAATACAGGCAGAGGCAGACCAAGACTAACATGTATGAGTAACATCAAAAGATGGACAAGGCAGTCTATGACAACCTGCACCATCAAAGCAAGAGACAGAGTGGAATCGTACCCCATGGTAGCCAACCTTCGATGCGGAGACGGCACTCAGTGATGTTAACTCTTTCCGCACGTTTCGCCGCATAGTGTGTCACTCTCAATTTTATTAGTGTGGACCGTCTTCATACCCTATACTTTTTACATATCTTGTATCGTATTGGTATTGGTGAAAACCTTCTTCAATTATCTAAAACTTCATATAAAATATGCTATATGTTAGATAAATATAAATATGTAGATTGATTCTTAAAACCTTGAATAATTTTAGTCTCTGACATCTCTTTCGTTGCATTGATAAAAAGCCTCCGTACGGAAAGAGTTCTTCTTCCTCTTTTCTCTTTCACTGATACCTAAAAGGTGTTGTGGTTTATATAATTTGTTGTTCTTGTGCTACTCGAATTGTCTGAATTAGTGATTTTCCTTTGTTGTTACATGTCTCTGTCACTGCATCTATCCATCTTCTTCTGGGTCTTCCTCTTGGTCTTTTTCCATGCATTCTCAAGAAGAACAGAAAGAGTTAATGATGTGAATTTATATATCTGGGAACATTGTTAACGTCAGATGGTAGATGTACAACAGAAGTGAGATGCAGAATGGCTCAAGCAAAAGCAGCTTTCTAAAAAATGAGGAAGATACCGTGCAATCTATTTTTGACAATCATCATCAAGTACCGGGCCTGCTGGCGTAGGTGATCATGTCTCTCAACAACTTTTATTTATAGTTATTGATCATTTCTGTTGTTGACCTTCTGCCAAGCCATTTGCTTAAGCTGTTTGGTATTTTTTCTCTTTGCTTCCCTCTATCTCTTTGTCCCTCAATTTTTCCAGTTGTTACAATATATTCCAGTTGTTCTCTTCTCATTACATGGCCAAAAAATGTTGATTGTTTCTTCCTAATATTGGAAATATTTATTTAATATGAGAAGAGAGCAGCTGGAATATATTGTATCAACTTGGAAAACTGAGGGACAAAGAGACAGAGAGAAGCAAATAGAAAAGCCAGCAGACAGCTTAAGAGAATAGTTTGGCAGATGGTCAACAACATAATTAATAAATAACTGTCGAGGTCAAAAGTTGTGGAAAGACATGATCACCTATGCCAGCAGGCTTGTTACTTGATAATGATGATGAGGTTAAATAGATGCCACTGTCTCCCATCTTTGAAGCTTCTGTTGCAGATCCATCTGTGAAAACCCATGTCCATCTATCTCTCTGGTATTTTTCCTGGAGCATGATGAGTGATAGAACTCTCATTTCTGTCTCAGATTGCTCATTTCTAGAGACTATTCCTGGAGCATGACGAGTGATAGAACTCTCATTTCTGTCTCAAATTGCTCATTTCTAGAGACTATTCCTGGAGCATGACGAGTGATAGAACTCTCATTTCTGTCTCAGATTGCTCATTTCTAGAGACTATTCCTGGAGCATGACGAGTGATAGAACTCTCATTTCTGTCTCAGATTGAGACTATTCCTGGAGCATGACGAGTGATAGAACTCTCATTTCTGTCTCAGATTGGAGACATTTCATAGTGATAGAACTCTCATTTCTGTCTCAGATTGGAGCATGATGAGTGATAGAACTCTCATTTCTGTCTCAGATTGCTCATTTCTAGAGACTATTCCTGGAGCATAGAACTCTCATTTCTGTCTCAGATTGCTCATAGAACTCTCATTTCTGTCTCAGATTGCTCATTTTTAGAGACTATTCCTGGAGCATGATGAGTGATAGAACTCTCATTTCTGTCTCAGATTGCTCATTTCTAGAGACTATTCCTGGAGCATGACGAGTGATAGAACTCTCATTTCTGTCTCAGATTGCTCATTTTTAGAGACTATTCCTGGAGCATGACGAGTGATAGAACTCTCATTTCTGTCTCAGATTGCTCATTTTTAGAGACTATTCCTGGAGCATGACGAGTGATAGAACTCTCATTTCTGTCTCAGATTGCTCATTTTTAGAGACTATTCCTGGAGCATGACGAGTGATAGAACTCTCATTTCTGTCTCAGATTGCTCATTTTTAGAGACTATTCCTGGAGCATGACGAGTGATAGAACTCTCATTTCTGTCTCAGATTGCTCATTTTTAGAGACTATTCCTGGAGCATGACGAGTGATAGAACTCTCATTTCTGTCTCAGATTGCTCATTTTTAGAGACTATTCCTGGAGCATGACGAGTGATAGAACTCTCATTTCTGTCTCAGATTGCTCATTTTTAGAGACTATTCCTGGAGGAAGTTCTCAAAGAGGCCAACACAAAAAGGGAGCTCTTAAAAAACATCAGAAATAAGCAATCAACATTTTTCGGACACATCATGAGAAGAGAAAAGCTGGAATACTTGGTTACAACTGGCAAAATAAAAGGAAAGAGAAATCGTGGACGACAAAGAGAGAAAATACTGGATAGATTGGTGTCATGGCATGGAAAACAGTCAACAACAGAACTGATACGATGCACTGTAGATAGAAGATTGTGGAGGGACATGATCGCCTACGCCAACCGGTATGGCACATGATGATGATGATTCCTGGAGCATGATGAGTGATAGGGCTCTCATTTCTGTCTCAGATTGCTCAATTTTGGAGACTATTCCTGGAGCATGATGAGTGATAGGGCTCTCATTTCTGTCTCAGATTGCTCAATTTTGGAGACTATTCCTGGAGCATGATGAGTGATAGGGCTCTCATTTCTGTCTCAGAGTGCTCATTTTTGGAGACTTCCTGGAGCATGATGAGTGATAGGGCTCTCATTTCTGTCTCAGATTGCTCATTTTTGGAGACTATTCCTGGAGCATGATGAGTGATAGGGCTCTCATTTCTGTCTCAGATTGCTCATTTTTGGAGACTATTCCTGGAGCATGATGAATGATAGGGCTCTCATTTCTGTCTCAGATTGCTCATTTTTGGAGACTATTCCTGGAGCATGATGAGTGATAGGGCTCTCATTTTTGTCTCAGATTGCTCAATTTTGGAGACTATTCCTGGAGCATGATGAATGATAGGGCATTCATTTCAGTTTCGGATTGCTCAATTTTGGAGACTATTCCTGGAGCATGACGAGTGATAGGGCTCTCATTTCTGTCTCAGAGTGCTCATTTTTGGAGACTATTCCTGGAGCATGATGAGTGATAGGGCTCTCATTTCTGTCTCAGAGTGCTCATTTTTGGAGACTATTCCTGGAGCATGATGAATGATAGGGCATTCATTTCAGTTTCGGATTGCTCAATTTTGGAGACTATTCCTGGAGCACGATGAGTGATAGGGCTCTCATTTCTGTCTCAGAGTGCTCATTTTTGGAGACTATTCCTGGAGCATGATGAATGATAGGGCATTCATTTCAATTTCGGATTGCTCAATTTTGGAGACTATTCCTGGAGCATAACGAGTGATAGGGCTCTCATTTCTGTCTCAGATTGCTCATTTTTGGAGACTATTCCTGGAGCATGATGAATGATAGGGCTCTCATTTCTGTCTCAGATTGCTCATTTTTGGAGACTATTCCTGGAGCATGATGAGTGATAGGGCTCTCATTTTTGTCTCAGATTGCTCAATTTTGGAGACTATTCCTGGAGCATGATGAATGATAGGGCATTCATTTCAGTTTCGGATTGCTCAATTTTGGAGACTATTCCTGGAGCATGACGAGTGATAGGGCTCTCATTTCTGTCTCAGAGTGCTCATTTTTGGAGACTATTCCTGGAGCATGATGAGTGATAGGGCTCTCATTTCTGTCTCAGAGTGCTCATTTTTGGAGACTATTCCTGGAGCATGATGAATGATAGGGCATTCATTTCAGTTTCGGATTGCTCAATTTTGGAGACTATTCCTGGAGCATGATGAGTGATAGGGCTCTCATTTCTGTCTCAGAGTGCTCATTTTTGGAGACTATTCCTGGAGCATGATGAATGATAGGGCATTCATTTCAATTTCGGATTGCTCATTTTTAGAGACTATTCCTGGAGCATGACGAGTGATAGAACTCTCATTTCTGTCTCAGATTGCTCATTTTTAGAGACTATTCCTGGAGCATGACGAGTGATAGAACTCTCATTTCTGTCTCAGATTGCTCATTTTTAGAGACTATTCCTGGAGCATGACGAGTGATAGAACTCTCATTTCTGTCTCAGATTGCTCATTTTTAGAGACTATTCCTGGAGCATGACGAGTGATAGAACTCTCATTTCTGTCTCAGATTGCTCATTTTTAGAGACTATTCCTGGAGCATGACGAGTGATAGAACTCTCATTTCTGTCTCAGATTGCTCATTTTTAGAGACTATTCCTGGAGGAAGTTCTCAAAGAGGCCAACACAAAAAGGGAGCTCTTAAAAAACATCAGAAATAAGCAATCAACATTTTTCGGACACATCATGAGAAGAGAAAAGCTGGAATACTTGGTTACAACTGGCAAAATAAAAGGAAAGAGAAATCGTGGACGACAAAGAAAGAAAATACTGGATAGATTGGTGTCATGGCATGGAAAACAGTCAACAACAGAACTGATACGATGCACTGTAGATAGAAGATTGTGGAGGGACATGATCGCCTACGCCAACCGGTATGGCACATGATGATGATGATTCCTGGAGCATGATAAGTGATAGGGCTCTCATTTCTGTCTCAGATTGCT
Organism: Megaustenia siamemsis; assembly: GCA_032433765.1. NCBI lineage: Eukaryota > Metazoa > Mollusca > Gastropoda > Stylommatophora > Ariophantidae > Megaustenia > Megaustenia siamemsis. The sequence continues at coordinate 191,806 of JAVIAB010000160.1, forward strand.
CAATTTTGGAGACTATTCCTGGAGCATGATGAGTGATAGGGCTCTCATTTCTGTCTCAGGTTGCTCAATTTTGGAGACTATTCCTGGAGCATGATGAGTGATAGGGCTCTCATTTTTGTCTCAGATTGCTCATTTTTGGAGACTATTCCTGGAGCATGATGAATGATAGGGCATTCATTTCAGTTTCGGATTGCTCAATTTTGGAGACTATTCCTGGAGCATGACGAGTGATAGGGCTCTCATTTCTGTCTCAGAGTGCTCATTTTTGGAGACTATTCCTGGAGCATGATGAGTGATAGGGCTCTCATTTCTGTCTCAGAGTGCTCATTTTTGGAGACTATTCCTGGAGCATGATGAATGATAGGGCATTCATTTCAGTTTCGGATTGCTCAATTTTGGAGACTATTCCTGGAGCATGATGAGTGATAGGGCTCTCATTTCTGTCTCAGAGTGCTCATTTTTGGAGACTATTCCTGGAGCATGATGAATGATAGGGCATTCATTTCAATTTCGGATTGCTCAATTTTGGAGACTATTCCTGGAGCATGACGAGTGATAGGGCTCTCATTTCTGTCTCAGATTGCTCAATTTTGGAGACTATTCCTGGAGCATGATGAGTGATAGGGCTCTCATTTCTGTCTCAGGTTGCTCAATTTTGGAGACTATTCCTGGAGCATGATGAGTGATAGGGCTCTCATTTCTGTCTCAGAGTGCTCATTTTTGGAGACTTCCTGGAGCATGATGAGTGATAGGGCTCTCATTTCTGTCTCAGATTGCTCATTTTTGGAGACTATTCCTGGAGCATGATGAGTGATAGGGCTCTCATTTCTGTCTCAGATTGCTCATTTTTGGAGACTATTCCTGGAGCATGATGAATGATAGGGCTCTCATTTCTGTCTCAGATTGCTCATTTTTGGAGACTATTCCTGGAGCATGATGAGTGATAGGGCTCTCATTTTTGTCTCAGATTGCTCAATTTTGGAGACTATTCCTGGAGCATGATGAATGATAGGGCATTCATTTCAGTTTCGGATTGCTCAATTTTGGAGACTATTCCTGGAGCATGATGAGTGATAGGGCTCTCATTTCTGTCTCAGAGTGCTCATTTTTGGAGACTATTCCTGGAGCATGATGAATGATAGGGCATTCATTTCAATTTCGGATTGCTCAATTTTGGAGACTATTCCTGGAGCATGACGAGTGATAGGGCTCTCATTTCTGTCTCAGATTGCTCATTTTTGGAGACTATTCCTGGAGCATGATGAATGATAGGGCTCTCATTTCTGTCTCAGATTGCTCATTTTTGGAGACTATTCCTGGAGCATGATGAGTGATAGGGCTCTCATTTTTGTCTCAGATTGCTCAATTTTGGAGACTATTCCTGGAGCATGATGAATGATAGGGCATTCATTTCAGTTTCGGATTGCTCAATTTTGGAGACTATTCCTGGAGCATGACGAGTGATAGGGCTCTCATTTCTGTCTCAGAGTGCTCATTTTTGGAGACTATTCCTGGAGCATGATGAGTGATAGGGCTCTCATTTCTGTCTCAGAGTGCTCATTTTTGGAGACTATTCCTGGAGCATGATGAATGATAGGGCATTCATTTCAGTTTCGGATTGCTCAATTTTGGAGACTATTCCTGGAGCATGATGAGTGATAGGGCTCTCATTTCTGTCTCAGAGTGCTCATTTTTGGAGACTATTCCTGGAGCATGATGAATGATAGGGCATTCATTTCAATTTCGGATTGCTCAATTTTGGAGACTATTCCTGGAGCATGACGAGTGATAGGGCTCTCATTTCTGTCTCAGAGTGCTCATTTTTGGAGACTATTTCTGGAGCATGATGAGTGATAGGGCTCTCATTTCAGTTTCGGATTGCTCAATTTTGGAGAGAATTCCTGGAACATCTGGGATTATTTTTGTTTTATTTTTACAGTTTGACCAAGGGTTGGTGTGAGGGCATCGCACAGATCTTTGTTGGGTTCTAAAAGATGCAACTGTTGTCTGAAGGTTGCCCTTACAAGATGGTTTGGGCTCTTCCTTTGGATCGGGTTCGATCCTTCTTTGGTCCATATTTTTTTCTGTTGTTGATTATTTGTCATTTTTTCCGAGTGCTGTAAACATACCTCTTCCTCTGAATTGATTCGCTGATTATCGCCTCGGAAGTTTCCCTCTATAATAATATTCATTTATTATTATTTGTCTCCAGTCTAAACCACTGGAAACTACTATTCGTGCTGTTCGTCCTAAATGTTTGTCTGCAATGCAAGTATTCAGCCCTACCCTATCCGGGAGATACTTGTCTTAACAGGAAAAATACAGATATACTATGTATTTCCGAGCAGTGCTCGCAGCCTTATGCTATAGTCATGAGAACACCTGCGCAAAAAGACATTGTCCATGATAGCTAATTTTTAGTTAGCTGAGTGGCAGTGTTCCCTAGCATTTGGCTTTTCGTGGCAAAGCGCTGTGCCACTGAGTACGGGTTCGATCCTGCTTTGGTCCATATTTTTTTCTGTTATTGATTGTTTGTTATTTTTCCGAGTGCTGTAAACATACCTCTTCCTCTGAATTGATTCGCTCTTCCTTTGGAATCTGCTATTTGTTCTGTCTTGGAATGTTTGGTGCAGTGGATGATCTTGTAGCCTTTAAAATTATTCAACCTGGATGAGTGTCTTGTATTTTCTGTGATGTGCTGGAGGTTCAAGATCTGTTTTTTACCATTGTTGCGATGGTTGTGCTTTTCATTGCTCCCAGGGTTGTTCTGAGTGCCATGTTTTTCATTTTCATTTTCCCAGGCTCATCTTGGCCGCTGTTGCCCAGGTCCTTGAGGCATATTCCATGATGGGTCTGACTGCTCCAGTGTAGACTTGCTTTAGGATCTTTTTGTTTGCTCCTGAGGTTGTTCCCGCTAGTTTTTTTTATCATTGGCAGTCTTTGGATGGCCTTTGCTTTAATTTTGTCAACATTAGGTTTCCAGGTGAGCCTAGATCAAGGATGATTCCCAGAAATGCTGATGTCAGTTTGAGGTATTGTAAGGTTTTCAGCTTTATCAATGTTTTCTTTGTGTGGGGAGAGTGAGAAGATTGTGGTTGTAGTTCATATTTATTATTTTTAGACTCCATTTCTTTGTTTAATTCTTACTTCATCTGATTATTGATCTTCCATAAAGGAGAGGATATTGCCATGTCTTTTCAGACACAGTTTAGGATCTTTTCTTCCAATATTTACCTCAGAAAAGCAGAGGAAAAAAAAGAGGATGGGAAGAGAGAATGATGTGCAATCTTATAAACCAAAATAAACTTTTTAGCTTGCAATAAATATGAGCTTTACTGCTGCTTCGCATTTTGATGCAGTTGACCCCTCTTAATATCCTTCCTCCGTCATCCCATAACCCTGGAGATTGCTGAAACAGACTTTATCAGCCTTCTCCATTGATCACTATCTACAGTCATTCTTTGGGACTCTGTGATAAAGGTATTACAACAACAACAAAAACTGAAACACTGCTGTAAAATGGAGAAGAGAGACAAAGCCTCGGTGAAAATAAGTTCCAGCACTGAAATAAGGAAACAAAAATATTGACATAAAAAGGTGGCAAACATGACAGCTAAAAGAGAATAGAAGAGGCCGTGGGATTTGTTCAGTGATGTACAACCTATAGTATTATAACAAACAATGTAATAATTAGTGAACAAGAAAACAGAAATGTAACCAAACAGCTTGTGCTCACTTCCTATGTCTGTACACCATTATCTGTCTTGTGTTGAGAAATGACCATTTCTTTTATACAGAGAAAGAATACAGAGCAAGGACATGAATGTGAAGGATGGCATCTTTTCCCTTCAGCAGAAGAGAGCTACTCGTTCCATAACTGTAATGTGAACCTTGGACAACTGAATGTGATGGAAGTTAGTGATTCGCCCACATGAGGACCAGCAGTCAGTCATTCCAATGTATACATTTGTTAAAAATTACCATAAAATAAAGAGGGGTGTTCAGTCTGCAAGACATTTTTTTCTGTTAATTTTGTGCCAACCTCATGTAGCTTCATCATCTTCTGGTGGTGGTCAAGTTGGCTTGCTTGTGGGTGACATGCATGACAAGCAAAGAGCAGTCATAACATGCTGATAACCTTATTAGTCTTTGGTAACACAACATTGACTCCAGTAACATAAACGTTTCTGCAAATTGTAATCAATCAAAACCTGTATTTAAATGTGTTGCTTGACTTATTGAATGCCTCTCATATGAAATTGCCCAGAATATTAAAAAGGGATAAAATAACATTTAGAGAATCTTGTCAGAGATATCATTATCAGCATTGTCATTAGGTACCACACCCATAGGACTAGACACTGATGCTCCTCTACACATTCACTTTATTCACATTCAATTGTCACTGGTGTTCCTTATAAGTTATTGTTGTTTGTTTGTTTTCACCAGCTTTATATCTTCAGCAAAGTCCCGAGGGACTGAATTTTGTGTGAATATCACTTTTTCTATTTTTCATACTGGTAGCTGTGTATTCAGGTGTTCCTCACCTTATAGGCAGATATTCTCCGACTTCAGATATATTCTCATATTTTTATCATCGAGAGTTTTCATGTTTTAGGTAGATTTTTTCTATTAATTTTGCGTGGGCAGTGGCCATTTTTTGGTCTGCTCCTTCTGATTTCCAAATGCCAAGATTTCTTTAATGTTTACAGAATGCACACAGGACCTGCTCTTTTCTGACATTTTCTGAGAGAGCTAGACATCGGATCTCACTACCCAGATACCATGGGAGGGTAAAGCCACAGATTCAATTTTATTTAATTAGTTTTTACATTTTCCACCACCTGTGGTAGGAACTGAACCTGTTACCTGCTTGTCTAGAGGCCAATGTCTTACCTCTGGACCATCCAGCTTCCTGTTCCTTATAAGTCAGACTGTTACACTGTCTAGAATATTTTACCATCCTTCTTTGTCTATCTTTCCCTCTATTATTAAATATTGTTACAATGTTTTCAAGATAGACTCCCTTTTTATTTTATAATGCTCTTCAAAAGTTCTCTTTGTGCTCTGGCTTCAGTCAAGGTGTTTTCATTATTCTAGTCACATATCCATGGTATCACAATATTCTTCTTTGAACCATATTTCTGTTTCTCCAATGATCTCCTACTTGCTCATTAATTGTCAACTACTAGCTCATAATGACAGGACACAAACTATTAACATTGAAGAACTCTTACTTCTATTGACAGAAGATATTTTTTATTTTATGTAACATTGGCTGGGCTATTTGGTTAATATGTGAGAAAATAAACAGCATAATCTTATGGTATATACACAAATCAAAGATTACTTAACTGATCATCTTGGGATTTATCAGATTTTAAAATTAAAACAAAATACTTTACACACTAACTTCTACAATGTTTACTCATTAGCTTTGCTGGAAATGTATAGATTCCTTAGTTATTTCCGTTGATTTATGTGTTAATTGAAGCAGTAACATGATATTGTTGTCTGTATTTGTTTAGAGAATGTCTGACATTAAACTGTCTGAGATGAAAAAAAAAGAATGAAACTGTCAAACTAAATCTATTGAGAGATTGTTGTTATGGATCCAGAGTGTTGAGAAATTGTTGTTATGGATCCAGAGTGTTGAGAGATTGTTGTTATGGATCCAGAGTGTTGAGAGATTGTTGTTATGGATTCGCAGTATTGAGAGATTGTTGTTATGGATCCAGAGTGTTGAGATTGTTGTTATGGATCCAGAGTGTTGAGAGATTGTTGTTATGGATTCGCAGTATTGAGAGATTGTTGTTATGGATCCAGAGTGTTGAGAGATTGTTGTTATGGATCTAGATTGTTGAGAGATTGTTGTTATGGATCCAGATTGTTGAGAGATTGTTGTTATGGATCCAGAATGTTGAAAGATTGTTGTTATGGATCCAGAATGTTGAGAGATTGTTGTTATGGATCCAGAGTGTTGAGAGATTGTTGTTATGGATCCAGAGTGTTGAGATTGTTGTTATGGATCCAGAGTGTTGAGAGATTGTTGTTATGGATTCGCAGTATTGAGAGATTGTTGTTATGGATCCAGAGTGTTGAGAGATTGTTGTTATGGATCCAGATTGTTGAGAGATTGTTGTTATGGATCCAGAATGTTGAGAGATTGTTGTTATGGATCCAGAATGTTGAGAGATTGTTGTTATGGATCCAGAGTGTTGAGAGATTGTTGTTATGGATCCAGAGTGTTCAGAGATTGTTGTTATGGATCCAGAGTGTTGAGAAATTGTTGCTATGGATCCAATGTTGAGAAATTGTTGTTATGGATCTAGATTGTTGATATGGATCTAGATTGTTGAAAGATTGTTGTTATGGATCCAGAGTGTTGAGAGATTGTTGTTATGGATCTAGATTGTTGAGAGATTGTTGTTATGGATCCAGAGTGTTGAGAGATTGTTGTTATGGATCCAGAGTGTTGAGAGATTGTTGTTATGGATCCAGAGTGTTGAGAGATTGTTGTTATGGATCTAGATTGTTGAGAGATTGTTGTTATGGATCCAGAGTGTTGAGAGATTGTTGTTATGGATCTAGATTGTTGAGAGATTGTTGTTATGGATTCGCAGTATTGAGAGATTGTTGTTATGGATCCAGAGTGTTGAGAGATTGTTGTTATGGATCTAGATTGTTGAGAGATTGTTGTTATGGATCCAGATTGTTGAGAGATTGTTGTTATGGATCCAGAATGTTGAGAGATTGTTGTTATGGATCCAGAATGTTGAGAGATTGTTGTTATGGATCCAGAGTGTTGAGAGATTGTTGTTATGGATCCAGAGTGTTCAGAGATTGTTGTTATGGATCCAGAGTGTTGAGAAATTGTTGCTATGGATCCAATGTTGAGAAATTGTTGTTATGGATCTAGATTGTTGATGAATGGATCTAGATTGTTGAAAGATTGTTGTTATGGATCCAGAGTGTTGAGAGATTGTTGTTATGGATCCAGAGTGTTGAGAGATTGTTGTTATGGATCCAGAGTGTTGAGAGATTGTTGTTATGGATCTAGATTGTTGAGAGATTGTTGTTATGGATCCAGAGTGTTGAGAGATTGTTGTTATGGATCTAGATTGTTGAGAGATTGTTGTTATGGATCCAGAGTGTTGAGAGATTGTTGTTATGGATCCAGAGTGTTGAGAGATTGTTGTTATGGATCCAGAGTGTTGAGAGATTGTTGTTATGGATCTAGATTGTTGAGAGATTGTTGTTATGGATCCAGAGTGTTGAGAGATTGTTGTTATGGATCTAGATTGTTGAGAGATTGTTGTTATGGATTCGCAGTATTGAGAGATTGTTGTTATGGATCCAGAGTGTTGAGAGATTGTTGTTATGGATCTAGATTGTTGAGAGATTGTTGTTATGGATCCAGAATGTTGAGAGATTGTTGTTATGGATCCAGAATGTTGAGAGATTGTTGTTATGGATCCAGAGTGTTGAGAGATTGTTGTTATGGATCCAGAGTGTTCAGAGATTGTTGTTATGGATCCAGAGTGTTGAGAAATTGTTGCTATGGATCCAATGTTGAGAAATTGTTGTTATGGATCTAGATTGTTGTTATGGATCCAGAGTGTTGAGAGATTGTTGTTATGGATCCAGAGTTGAGAGATTGTTGTTATGGATCCAGTGTTGAGAGATTGTTGTTATGGATCTAGATTGTTGAGAGATTGTTGTTATGGATCCAGAGTGTTGAGAGATTGTTGTTATGGATTCAGAGTGTTGAGAGATTGTTGTTATAGATTCATTGTTGAGAGATTGTTGTTACGGATCCAGTGTTGGGAGATTGTTGTTATGGATCCAGTTTTGAGAGATTGTTGTTATGGATCTAGAGTCTTGAGAGATTGTTGTTATGGATCTAGATTGTTGAGAGATTGTTGTTATGGATCCAGAGTGTTGAGAGATTGTTGTTATGGATCCAGAGTGTTGAGAGATTGTTGTTATGGATCCAGAGTGTTGAGAGATTGTAGTTATGGATCTAGATTGTTGAGAGATTGTTGTTATGGATCCAGAATGTTGAGAGATTGTTGTTATGGATCTAGATTGTTGAGAGATTGTTGTTATGGATCCAGAATGTTGGGAGATTGTTGTTATGGATCCAGAGTGTTGAGAGATTGTTGTTATGGATCCAGAGTGTTGAGAGATTGTTGTTATGGATCCAGAGTGTTGAGAGATTGTTGTTATGGATCCAGAGTGTTGAGAGATTGTTGTTATGGATCCAGAGTGTTGAGAGATTGTTGTTATGGATCCAGAGTGTTGAGAGATTGTTGTTATAGATTCACAGTATTGAGAGATTGTTGTTATGGATCTAGATTGTTGAGACATTGTCGTTATGTATTCAGATTGTTGCTATGGATCCAGTTTTGAGAGATTATTGCTATGGATCCAGAGTGTTGAGAGATTGTTGTTATGGATCCAGAGTGTTGAGAGATTGTTGTTATAGATTCACAGTATTGAGAGATTGTTGTTATGGATCCAGAGTGTTGAGAGATTGTTGTTGTGGATCCAGTGTTGAGAGATTGTTGTTATGGATCTAGATTGTTGAGACATTGTCGTTATGTATTCAGATTGTTGCTATGGATCCAGTTTTGAGAGATTATTGCTATGGATCCAGTGTTGAGAGATTGTTGTTATGGATCTAGATTGTTGAGAGATTTTTGCTATGGATCCAGTGTTGAGAAATTGTTGTTATGGATCCTAATTGTTGTTATATATCCAGATTGTTGGAAAAAGCATATGGGTTGATCACAACTGAGAACATGGAGGTCTGCAAAAAAAAAACTATTTTGACAGAGACTGAGAAAATCTGGAATAAACTTTAGAACTTGGAGAATAAACTTTAGAACATGGAGAATAAACTTTAGAATATGGAGAATAAACTTTATAACATGGAGAATAAACTTTAGAGTATGGAGTATGAACTTTAGAACATGGAGAATAAACTTTAGAATATGGAGAATAAACTTTATAACATGGAGAATAAACTTTAGAGTATGGAGTATGAACTTTAGAACATGGAGAATAAACTTTAGAATGATACAACGGATTTATATACATTCAGTCCAAAGGTTGAAAGACTTTTATTAAAGAAGCTCCTATTCCCAATCAGCTCTGCAATCTTTGTTGGGACATCTCTTCTCATCCAAATTTTTAAACAGTGTTTCTGCACACTTCTTGTGAATCTTGATGCTGCAGCTTCCACAGGTTTCACCCTGCCAGAAAAGAACAGAAAACACATGAATCTCTCTCTTTCCTTACTGCAGAGATATGTTTTCTTCTGTCAATATTATTTTAGCAATAATCAAATATATTTGTACAGATGAACATATCACAGCCTTCCACTCATTCATAAAAACTGATATTATATGGAAGTGGTTCCAAGTCCTAACACCAAATAAAAGAAAATTAATTTTTTTTATCTTAATGAATGTTTGTGTCAGTGATGTTTTAGATGACTGTTTGTGTCAGTGATGCTTTAGATGACTGTTTGTGTCAGTGATGTTTTAGATGACTGATTGTGTCAGTGATGCTTTAGATGATTGTTTATGTCAGTGATGTTTTAGATGACTGTTTGTTTGTATCAGTGATGCTTTAGATGACTGTTTGTGTCAGTGATGCTTTAGATGACTGTTTGTGTCAGTGATGTTTTAGATGACTGTTTGTATCAGTGATGTTTTAGATGACTGTTTATGTCAGTGATGTTTTAGATGACTGTTTGTGTCAGTGATGTTTTAGATGACTGTTTGTGTCAGTGATGTTTTAGGTGACTGTTTGTGTCAGTGATGCTTTAGGTGACTGTTTGTGTCAGTGATGATTTAGATGACTGTTTGTGTCAGTGATGCTTCAGATGACTGTTTGTGTCAGTGATGATTTAGATGACTGTGTCAGTGATGTTTTAGATGATTGTTTATGTCAGTGATGTTTTAGATGATTGTTTGTGTCAGTGATGTTTTTGAGAACAAAGATTTTAATTTTTATTGTACATGCTTAAAAAACATTGTAAGCAAAAACAAATTAGACCAAATGTACATATATGTCTTAATAATATTAATTATTAATTGTAATTATGGACCGTAAAATGGTTACGATTACACTCAGACAGCCAAAAACAAAGAGATAAAGAGATGAAAACAAACAAAAGAAGCAATAAGAACATACAATAAAAATAAAACAATTAAAAGATCAAGAATCAAGGAAAACCCTAGAAGAAAAACTAACAGAGGAATTCAAGAAACTCCCTAACAAAGTAAGCACAATAGAAGAAGAGTGGAAACACTTTAAGAAAACAGTAATCAACATCTCTAAAACAGTGTGTTGAAGGAAACTAAGGACAAAAGAAAAGGAAAAGAGCACCCCGTGGTGGAATGGAGCAATCAGAGAAGCAATTAAACAAAAGAAGAAACTGTCTAAGGATTGGAGGGAGAATAAGAACCAAGAAGAATTTGAAAAATATGCTTTAGTTCAGAAAAAAGTTACAATTTTGATCAAAGGAGCTAGGCAAAACAAATGGACAGAATGCGGTCAAAATATGAGCAAGGATTTAAGACAGCCACAAGAGATTTCTACAAAGCAGTAAAAGCCACAAGAGCGAGAAAAGAAAACCATGATCCTGCTGAGCTCATAAATGACAAAGACGGATAGCCAATATCAAATAACCAACATATTCAACAAAGATGGACAGAATATTTTGAAGACCTATTAAACATGGTATTGCAAACAAAGAAGGAAGAATGCTAACAGACAACAAAGATATAATCAATAAATGGCAGGAATATATAACATAATTATTTCATGACAAAAGGGACAAAAAACCATTTATAAAATGTACATCCAGCTATAAAATGCTGAAATCTGAAGTAGAAAAAGCTATAAAAACAATGAAAAAGGGAAAGGCAGCAGGACCTGACAATATACAGATAGAGATGATACAGGCACCAGATGATTTTGGTATTGAAGTGATCACAGACATATGCAATGACATATACCATACAGGATACATACCAAATGAACTAAAAACATCAACTTTCATTGCATTGCCTAAAAAGAATGGTGCAGTTGAATGCAGTCATTTTAGAATAATAAGCCTAATGAGCCAGGTAACCAAAATTTTACTAAAAGTTGTACAAGAAAGGATTCCGAAATAAAATCAATACCGAAATAGATAAGCAGCAATTTGGATTCAGGAAAAACAATGGGACAAAAGAAGCCATATTCAGCATGAGGAAATTGATTGAAAAGTACATAGAAGTAAATAAAACCAATATATGCCTGCTTCATAGACTACACCAAAGCATTTGATAGAATACACTATAATCAACTTATAGACTGCCTAAAGGATATAAATCTGGACGACACAGACATACAACTAATATGTAATTTGTACTGGGAGCAAACAGCAATAATAAAATATATCAAGGAGAACACCCATTGATATAACAAATAAAGTAAGACAAGGATGCATCCTATCACCTAGCTTGTTCAAGGTATACACTGAGCAAATCTTTAAAAACATCACTGAGATGCCAGGCCTAAACATTAATGGGAAGATAATCAATAACCTAAGATATGCTGATGATACTGTTCTACTAGTAGACAATCCTAAAGATCTACAACAGTTACCTAATGAAATAAACATGACAAGCAAAAAATATGGACTAGATATGAATATCAAAAAGACTACAACTATGATCATAAACAAAGAAAATTCTCAAGACCTACAAATAAATACCAAAGTTGAAGGAATACATCTGGAGACAGTCCAGAGCTACAACTACCTGGGACACACAATAATCAGTGATGGAAAATGTACAACTGAAATAAACAAAAGAATAGGTATGGCAAAAAGTAATTTTAATGCCATGAAAAATATACTAACATCAAAACAAATAACACCAGGGCTAAAACTAAGAATAGCAAAATGTTACATCTTCTCAATATTCCTATATGGTGCAGAAACATGGACATTAGACAAGAAAACAGAACAGAAAATTGAAGCCTTTGAAATGTGGATTTATAGAAGAATAGGTAGAATTGGATGGAAAGAAAAGAAAACAAACAAAGTTTTAAAACAACTAAAAATGATAAGAGAACTACTAAACACAATTAGAACAAGACAAATGAAATTTTTTAGCCATGTTAAAAGACACAACTGCCTAATAAAAGTAATATTGGAAGGGAAAATACAGGGTAAAAGAGGCAGACCAAGACTAACATGGATGAGTAACATCAAAAGATGGACAAGTCAACTTATGACAATCTGCACCACCAAAGCAAGAAACAAGAGTGGAATGGCACTCCATGGTAGCCAACCTTCGATGCGGAGACGGCACTCAATGATGATGATTAAACATGGCACCAACTACCAATAACATGACAAAAACCACACAAGAATGTACAAACACTGAACCCAACATCATGAAAGCGGAAATCAAAGAAGCAATCAAATACACACAAAGAAATAAAGCACCGGGGAGATAACATAACAGTAGAAATAATAGTAGATGCAGGAGAAGCAGGAGTGACATGGCTGCACAGAATATTCAATGCAGCATGGCACCAGGAAAAAGCCCCAGAAGATTGGCAACAGGCAATCATTGTACCAATATGGAAAAATAAAGGTATAAAGAGAAACTGCAATCAATATAGAGGTATATCACTTCTCAGCCATGTAGGGAAGTTATACGCCAAAATTGTAGAAAAAAAAGGCTGAGACCAATAATAAAACTACAGTTCAGCAACAATTAAGTGATTCTCAAATGGGGTTCTGAAAAAAACAGAGAATGTACTGACGCTCTGGTCATCTTAAAACAGTAGGTAGAAAAGACGACATGACATAATCAAAATGTGTACATAGCTTTCATTGACCAGGAAAATGCATTTGATGGAGTAAACAGAGAACAATGGTGGAAGATACTAACATACGGAGTAAGCCAACATCTAACCAACCTAATTAAAAGTCTCTACATCAACAGCATGTCGTAAGAGGCGACTACGGAGGTTGATCGATGGCTTGACAAGCTGTCATTGTAAAAAGTATTGTTATAGAAACAGCCATAGATTTTAGAAGCAGTGATCTCTGCAATATGTGCCATTTTGGCACGCAAGGTTTCTGTTTTTGAGATTGTTGTTCTGCCCTATGTGCCGTCTTCGGCTCGAAAGGACAATAGATAGACATCAACAGCAGCTACACAGTCAGAACAGCAGCAGGCTATACAGACCTCTTCAAAGTTACAACAGGAGTAAGACAGGGGTGCGTACTATCCCCCCTACTGTTTATTACATACATGGACTATATATGCAAGTTAGCCAACCCATTAGAGACAGTGGAGATCAACGAGCTTCTATTTGCAGATGATCAGGCACTAATACATGGAAAAATAGAAGACCTACAAGAACACTCAAATAGACTCAACACCACAGGCACAAGATACAGTATGAAAATCAACAAAACAAAAGCATGAATATCGCAAAAGAGACACAGAATATCACCATAACGATAGACAGCTGACAACTAAAGCAAGTAGAGGAATTTATATATCCAGGAAGTCTAATAACAAACGACAATTCACAAACAGGAGAAATAGACTCAAGATGCAACAAAGCTTGTCAATAATTGGACAGATATCATCACTATTGGCCAACAAGGAATTAACTTTCGAGGCAAAATTGGCACTCTACAATACAATCTACATCCCAACGTTGTACTACTAATAATACCAGTCGTGACCCGAGATGCAGGAACAATAAGAAAAATAACCTCTACTGAGATGAAATGTGTAAAAACTTCAAACATTACTGTCATGTATTATATATCAAAATGTGTATAATTGTAAGAACTTTTCATAAAAAGTATTTGCCAGCAGATTTTTGCAAGAATTATATGATCAACCATAAGAAACTTACAAATTGAAAGCAAAAATAGAAACTGCAATTGAAAAGATGCTTACAGGTTTCAGGAATCAATGTCAGGATTACCATAAACTTTTGCATATGATGTTATGACTTAAACATTTTTTTTTATGCAAGTAATAAGGTTTTCTTTAAAAAAAAAAATGCAAGTAATTTGGTTTCCTTAAAGCGGCACCTTTTAAAAATCTTTGTTGGCTTAGCAATTATTGTGTCCCTAAAGAAAATATTTTACAGTAATTAAACAATTTGCAGACTTTTAATAAGTCATAGGTGTATTATGAAAATGTTGTTTCTACAAATAGACTGAATGTAATGCTTTGATTTCGCCTCGTATATGTCTCCTTATAAAACAGGTATAAATGTGAGAACAATCAAGTGAGTGAGAAAATACTAAAAGTAGAAAGAGATTGCTTCATATGCAGACATTTTTTTAGCACATTATAATTGGTCATATTTAGTTTTGAACTTCTGGATGATCCTGAAAAGGACCCTGTTTTACACAACATGTCAACACAACAGCAAGCAAATTTATTTAGCAACAGACTTATTCAGAGTAATCATTTTGATTCAGAATCAAGTCTAACAGATTGATTACTGCTTTCAGGTGAACAAACCATCCCTTTTTCTAATATTCCTCTTCCTCATGTAAGACATAGTCTTCACATTTTGTCTAGTAATCATTGTAAATCTTTGAAAGGACATGATTTGTGAGTGCCTTAACATCGCATTACTTGAATAATTTACTCTCAGTTACTACATGTTCTTTGACTTTTGCCCAAACTAGTTCTATTGAGTTTAGGTATGAATGGTAAGATGGGTTAGTCCCAAACATCTATGACCATGTTTGCATGCAAATGAAGGTTAAAAGTGCATGTAACATTAACAAGATGAAGCTGTAAAGATTTTATTATTTCCATTACAGCAGTAAAAAAAATTTTTTTAAATTATATACACCACAAATAAGACAAAATAAAAACCAATTAGTTGTTTGTTATATAATGTCATGAAAATAAATAGTTTACATACAAAATTTCAATAATTGGAACCAAATGGTTATTAAATTACAGCTTTTTGAAGATAGGGCACAAGTTTTGAAATGAACTATAGTAACAATGTCCTACAATGTAGCTACACAATGACTTGGTGCTTGTCTTGCAATGACAACTGTGTTTCTTTATACAATTAAGAAGAGATATGATGATAGAGAGAGGAACTTGCTCAGCAACCAAATTTTAAAAAGTTAAATCCCTGAACAAGATAGTGATAGGTTTGAGACTTTAATCAGAGGTAAGGGTCACTTATATTTTTTTTTAAATAAGACAATAACAAGATATTGACAAGTTGAGTCAGAAGTAAGGGTGACTTACAAAATAAGACAATAAGATATTGAAGGTTGAGTCAGAGGTAAGGGTGACTTACAAAATAAGACATAACAATTTATTGACAGGTTAAGTCCAAAGTAAGAATGACTTACAAAATAAGACAATAACAAGATATTGAAGGTTGAGTCAGAGGTAAGGGTGACATACAAAATAAGACAATAACAAGATATTGACAGGTTGAGTCAGAGGTAAGGGTGACTTACAAAATAAGACAATAACAAGATATTGACAGGTTGAGTCAGAATATAAGGATCACTTACAAAATAAGACAATAAGATATTGAAGGTTGAGTCAGAGGTAAGGGTGACATACAAAATAAGACAATAACAAGATATTGACAGGTTGAGTCAGAGGTAAGGGTGACATACAAAATAAGACAATAACAAGATATTGACTGGTTGAGTCAGAGGTAAGGGTGACATACAAAATAAGACAATAACAAGATATTGACAGGTTGAGTCAGAAGTAAGGGTGACACAAAATAAGACAATAACAAGATATTGAAGGTTGAGTTAGAGGTAAGAGTGACTTACAAAATAAGACAACAAGATATTGAAGGTTGAGTCAGAAGTAAGGGTGACACAAAATAAGACAATAACAAGATATTGACAGGTTGAGTCAGAAGTAAGGATCACTTACAAAATAAGACAATAACAAGATATTGACAGGTTGAGTCAGAGGTAAGAGTGACTTACAAAATAAGACAACAAGATATTGAAGGTTGAGTCAGAAGTAAGGGTGACACAAAATAAGACAATAACAAGATATTGAAGGTTGAGTCAGAGGTAAGGGTGACATACAAAATAAGACAATAACAAGATATTGACAGGTTGAGTTAGAAGTAAGGCTGACATACAAAATAAGACAATAACAAGATATTGAAGGTTGAGTCAGAGGTAAGGGTGACATACAAAATAAGACAATAACAAGATATTGACAGGTTGAGTTAGAAGTAAGGCTGACATACAAAATAAGACAATAACAAGATATTGAAGGTTGAGTCAGAGGTAAGGGTGACATACAAAATAAGACAATAACAAGATATTGACAGGTTGAGTTAGAAGTAAGGCTGACATACAAAATAAGACAATAACAAGATATTGAAGGTTGAGTCAGAGGTAAGGGTGACATACAAAATAAGACAATAACAAGATATTGAAGGTTGAGTCGGTAAGGGTGACTTACAAAATAAGACATAATAAGATATTGAAGGGAATAGGCAAATAATTGCGATGCTGCAGTAAAGCTGGTAGCAAGGAACCAGTGGTGGGAGTGCTAAACACTCCAAGGTATGAAGACAGCTTTACAAGGGAGGAACACAACACAATACTGACGTTTCGGATTGAAGGTTGAGTCAGAGGTAAGGGTGACTTACAAAATAAGGCATAACAAGATATTGACAGGTTGAGTCAGAAGTAATGGTGACTTACAAAATAAGCCTAATAACAAGATATTGACTGGTTGAGTCAGAAGTAAGGGTGACTTACAAAGTAAGACAATAACAAGATATTGACTGGTTGAGTCAGAAGTAAAGCTCACTTACAAAATACGACAATAACAAGATATTGACAGGTTGAGTCAGAGGTAAGAGTGACTTACAAAATAAGACAACAAGATATTGACAGGTTGAGTCAGAGGTAAGAGTGACTTACAAAATAAGACAACAAGATATTGAAGGTTGAGTCAGAGGTAAGGGTGACATACAAAATAAGACAACAAGATATTGAAGGTTGAGTCAGAGGTAAGGGTGACTTACAAAATAAGACAACAAGATATTGACAGGTTGAGTCAGAAGTAAGGATCACTTACAGAATAGTATAATAACAAGATATTGACATCTTAATTTGGAGAGGCCATTGATGTTAAGGGTCACTTGCTGAGCATGTAATACCTAGAGTGGCAAAGATTCTAGTCGAATGAACATGTCAGACCTCAGAAAATAGAATTTCCCACCAAGGTTCATTTGGAAGTCATGGATGCCAGAAACATCTCCTATAATTGCTTGCCTGAGATAAGTGATCAAAGATTATATGTGAGCACACACAGAGGTGTAAACGAGTTTGAATTACTCTTTATCTTGATTTATTTTGATGTTATTGTTCATTGTTCACAGCACAACACATTTATTGTTAACAACATTAATCATCACAGACTTTCTCATATATTATAATCAATCATGTTTAATGAATTTTAACTTGGCACGTGATACATACTAGTGGATGCACTTCTCTTAGAATTAATGTTCTTTAATTCTAATCGCCAATCAACCACTAATATCTTCAGTAATAAAGAAAAGACGATGGTCATACGTTGGACATGTGATGAGAAGAGATAATAACCGAATAGCAAAGCAAGCCCTCATATGGGAAACAACAGGTAAAAGAAAAAGAGGAAGACCCAGGGAGACACTGAGAAGAACATTGATGAGAGAGGCGAGAGCAGCAGGAATCGGCTCCCTCAATGAGATAGAAGTGCTTGCACAGAACAGAGACAGATGGCGAGATTTGATTAAATATCTTTAAAAGAAAACTGCTAGAACAAAAAAAACAAAAATTCATATAGGAGAATGTGTATCTTGGTCTACGCCCTATGGGCCGGTTACGGCTCGAAAGGTCAATAGATAGATAGATAGAATTCTGGACCACTGGTGTATATGATTTGTCCATAAGTACATGTTATACATTACTCTCTCTCTCGCCTTACTTATGACTTCTTCTAAAAATATGAAGCACAACTTGGAATACTCTCAAAACACTTTCACAGTAACTAAATGTTCATATGTTCTACTTCACTTGTTCTGGTTCTGCCTACTGCTCAGCTAATTTCTTAAGTCACTAATATCTTTACTACTGTCTAGTCTGTTCCTTAATAACTTCTTAACTAACTTAAAACTGCAACTAATTTCTGACTTTCAATTCCTAACTACTTTCTGACTAGCTCTGTGTTCTTCCTAACTACTCTTCCTGACTTGTGGGCCTAACTAACTCATAGGATACTAACTCACTGAATGGCATTCCTAATTCTACATTTCTGACTCTCAATTCCTGACTTAACTTCTTAAAACCCATCGTGTCGAAGGTTAAATACTCCCACCTAACTCTGTGTGTGAAATATCTGCAGCCAATGAATGTGTTGCAATTGTCGCAAAGTGACAATTTGCAACCCTTTGAGCCAATCAATTTTCATCATTCTGACCCAAAAGTTGAACTATGTCTAAGACTTTACACTAACAAGTTGTTTTCGTGACTTAACTATAACCTCTGGTCAATTTTGACCTCTCCAGAGTTTCAAAATAATGTTTCATGACTTTCACCTGTCCAGGAAGTTGTTTGTCAACCTATTTACTGGACAGTCAAGCCATGCGGTCAAGCCATGCGTTTATCCTCACTTCCACAACAACTTGGAAAATTTCCATTCTCTAAACTTATTATGTCCATTACTATTCTGCACCTTTCCTTTACCTCCATCCTCCGTTGGGTTGTCCACTACTCACTATGAACTTTCCATTCCCACAACTTGTAATTCTGTCACTAATAAAAATGACCACTATCTTATATGCCACTGCTATAGTCTATTAAGAAGTGGGTACCAGCTAAGTTACCTGCCCCATACTTTCATTCACCTTTCCTGTTACAGAGGGAGGTGGATGATTGTCGATGAGATTTAGCCACAATGATTCTCCAAGATGATTTCAATGATCCTACTGTTCACTAATCAAGAAGACAATCAGCACAAATTAAGTATCATAGATAGAGCCCACTAATCAAGAAGACAATCAGCACAAATTAAGTATCATAGATTTTGCCCACTAATCAAGAAGACAATCAGCGCAAATTAAGTATCATAGATAGAGCCCACTAATCAAGAAGACAATCAGCACAAATTAAGTATCATAGATTGAGTCCACTAATCAAGAAGACAATCAGCACAAATTAAGTATCATAGATTGAGTCCACTAATCAAGAAGACAATCAGCACAAATTAAGTATCATAGATTGAGTCCACTAATCAAGAAGACAATCAGCACAAATTAAGTATCATAGATAGAGTTTAAGGAGCTGAGAAGTGAGTTTAGAGCTAGCTCGATGCAGTCCAGAAGAATATATATTCCTATAGTGATCAGTGTAGCAGCAGTTAATCCAGACAAATTAGACAAATGTGTGTGAAGGACACTCTATAAGTTTGTGCAGAGAGATAATAGTTGAACAATAGACAGAACTGTCACTATATGATTCATTAGGGATGTGAACACCAACATTTGATAGCAATCTAAATATCACATCCTTTATATGATAATATAATTACATAGCATAGTTCAAGAAATTGAAAGGAACAATATATTTGATTATGAGAGGAAGTTGGACATTTAATTAATTACCAAAATATATGTATCATGAACAATCAATGACTACCAAAATATATGTAGCATGAACAATCAATGACTACCAAAATATATGTATCATGAACAATCAATGACTACCAAAATATATGTTATTATTGTTATTGGTTATGGAAGGCCTCGGTCTCACAGCAAACGAATTAAAATCCATAATTGCTCAACCGCCCGTGCCAATGGAATCATCCGAATTACTAACTCATCTCCCAAACAAAGAAAGGTAACTGTAGTCCCCATCGTAGCAGTCTCAGCACACGCCAAAAGACATAAGGCGAAACCGCGCAGAAAGTGAACACAGCCAACTGTTCCCCGTCATACGATATCATCATTCATCGTAAACAAGCGGGATATCGAAGCAGGATTAAAACGGATGAGACACACAGCTCACGGTGTGCACAGAGCACTTAACTCAGTAGCTCCTGCAACAAGCCGGACTTGGAATATGAGGAAACTGCAAGAAGGAACACTTTTCAGACATAGCCTTCAATGGTTCCTGCCGCCTATCCACCATATACCATGGGAGTTTACGTCCTCCCGAAAATGATGATCGTCGTAGCACTTGATGATGTTAGGCCATCATTGATGACTCCAATTCCAAACATATAGACACACAGGGGTGGTAAGTTATCATTTCCAATCCAACAGAAGCCACATGACCTGTAGTTAGTAAAAACACAATTGATGATGTTCTCCGCTCCCTTCTTGTAGCTGCCGCCACACGATTCTGATGTCTCATTAACTTGGACATCATTCAAGAACAATGTCAGATGAACATTCCATAGATACGGCTTTGCTGATGAAGTGCTTGGTGCAACAGTTGTATCAATCATACTGGAGGCTTCTGGTCTATGGTCATTAATATCACAGACGGCACATGATGTTGTTATATTCAGAATTTCTTTCTGGGGTGTAAATATGTGGCACACACATGGAGAGTGGTTTGTGGTCACAGTAATCCCATTAAAGGCAATTCTAGGGTAGCATGGCATAGCTGTTTCAGAACAGCACAATCCTGTGATGTTTTCTGTGTTCGCTATAAAGCTGCTGCTGCTACACAATCCTGACCAATTATAGGTGTGGACATTATTCACTTGCAATGACAAAACTGCTTTGTTTACATCATAAACCTCTGGAAGCGAATCATATCATTTATGGGACTAATAGTACAATTTATTCTTCCATCGGGGATATCTTCATTGAGTCCCAAAAAAAAATCTTTGGTTAAAAAGCACATATGCTTTTGAGTTAAACACAAAATGAGCCCACTTCATAGATTCAAAATGATCCTTGCCAATGCCATCCGTTTCCACAAGTTAGGTCCTTAGCTACCAAGGTCACAAACTAAGCCATCAAATTAACGACTTTATCTACAGCGAAGGTTAACGAACTGTGAATAAACCAAAACGAACTGTTTTTAACCAATTTTTTAAGGTTGGGATTAGAGAGAATTGAATGACAAAAAAGTGTGAAAATTCCAGTTAAGATCCATGGGCTTGAAATGTCTCATTCTTTACCCCAGATATATAAGCATATACATAAACATGTGTTATCAGAATTGGCTATAAGTGTATATGTAAGAGTGCAACATGGAGATTTCTTACCAGTAAACAAATTTTGGAACAAATGTAACACATCTTCACAAGACTTTGGTACATGTCCCTCAGATACTGATCCAACTCAACAATACTCCGAACAGAAAGAGATATTTTTCCATCTGAGCCCTAACAAGGAAATACAAAAATAATGTATTAACACATTCTGTACCACGAGCCACAAAATGTACCTCTAGATAACAAAGTACAAGAGCAGCATTTTGTGGCATTTAATTGATCAACGTTTTTGCAATTATTTTCACTAAAACATTGTAATTCTTTTATTTAACTCTTTTTTTTCAACTTCCTGAACAAATTGTCCCAACAAAATGCATGTTTTAGATCAAAAAAAGTTTTGAAATTTCCTTCTCTTTTCTCAACAGATGGTGATAATGGACAATACAAAATGATATTAAGTTGCGACCATATACTGGGACTTAGTAATAAGCACAAGCACAGGCAGAACTGGAAAAAGTAATATAAAAAGTAAAACAAAACAATAATATATAACAGATTTATCATTTCAAAAATAGAAAAAAGTAATTTTATGGGTTCACTTGTAGCTGTCATACTCTGATTTATTTGACTAAGGGAAATTTTCTCATGGATGTACTACATTATGTAAGGAGAGCAGAACACACCTCAAAATTGTGTTTGTAAGAACAGCTAAGGAAACAATAATGTTAACAAAAGCTTTATAGAAATGAGTTTTAATCACAACTTGCTCCTTAAAAAGTAGAAATCACATCACTACAAAAGTAATTATTGCTGAAGCATCACCTTTTTAATCCACTTGTCCTTTTCTAATCTGTCAAAGAAACTTTGAGCTTCTTCCTTTCCCATGCGTTTGTCTAGTCTTTCTGTTAGACTGAGTGCTGCAAGTGAACCAATTTGTCCGTCCTCGGTCTCTACAATTTGTTCAATCTGAAAATATTTACAAATATCTAGTTCTTCAGAAGTATACCTGAAATATGTGACAAAAACAGAACTCACAATGTAGTACCAAAGTACAATATCAGAGCATTGTGCTTACACATACACCAATCCTGACTCCCACTAAAGTCATCAGTACATGTACAGTCTAATCCTTGAATAACCTAGCCTCAGGCAATAAGAAAATACAACATCAATCATGTCTGACCTACAGCCCACGTTTGCAGGACAGACAGACATTAAGAAAATACAATGTTGATCATGTATGACCTATAGCCCATGTTTGCAGGACAGACAGACATTAAGAAAATACGTCGATCATGTCTGACATACAGCCCATGTTTGCAGGACAGACAGACATTAAGAAAATACGTCGATCATGTCTGACATACAGCCCATGTTTGCAGGACAGACAGACATTAAGAAAATACAACATTGATCATGTCTGAAATACAGCCAATGTTTGCAGGACAGACAGACATTAAGAAAATACAACATTGATCATGTCTGACCTACAGCCCATGTTTGCAGGACAGACAGACATTAAGAAAATACAACATTGATCATGTCTGACCTACAGCCCATGTTTGCAGGTCAGATAGACATTAAGAAAATACAAAATTTGACCTTGTCTGCAGGACAGACGGACATTAAGAAAATACAACATTGATCATGTCTGACCTACAGCCCATGTTTGCAGTACAGACAGACATTAAGAAAATACAACATTGATCATGTCTGACCTACAGCCCATGTTTGCAGTACAGACAGACATTAAGAAAATACAACATTGATCATGTCTGACCTACAGCCCATGTTTGCAGGACAGATGGACATTAAGAAAATACAACATTGATCATGTCTGACCTACAGCCCATGTTTGCAGAACAGACAGACATTAAGAAAATACAACATTGATCATGTCTGACCTACAGCCCATGTTTGCAGGACAGACAGACATTAAGAAAATACAACATTGATCATGTCTGACCTACAGCCCATGTTTGCAGGGCAGATGGACATTAAGAAAATACAACATTGATCATGTCTGCAGGACAGACAATAAAAAAATACATTGACCATATCTGCAGGACAGACAGACAATAAGAAAATACAACATTGATCTCATGTCTGAGCTACAGCCCATGTTTGCAGGACAGACGGACATTAAGAAAATACAACATTGATCATGTCTGCAGGACAGACAGACAATAAGAAAATACAACATTGATCTCATGTCTGAGCTACAGCCCATGTTTGCAGGACAGATGGACATTAAGAAAATACAACATTGATCATGTCTGCAGGACAGACAATAAAAAAAAATACATCGACCATATCTGCAGGACAGACAGACAATAAGAAAATACAACATTGATCACGTCTGCCCCACAGCTCAAGTTTGCAAGACAGACAGACATTAAGAAAATACAACATTAATCATGTCTGACCTACAGCCCATGTTTGCAGGACAAACAGACATTAAGAAAATTCAACGTCGATCATGTCTGCAGGACAGACAGACAATAAGAAAATACAACATCGATCATGTCTGCAGGACAGACAGACAATAAGAAAATACAACATTGATCATGTCTGCAGGACAGACAGACAATAAGAAAATACAACATTGACCACGTCTGCAGTAGGTCAGGACATTAAGAAAATACAACATTGATCATGTCTGACTAACAGCCCAGGTTTGCAGGACAGACAATAAAAAAATACATCGACCATATCTGCAGGACAGACAGACAATAAGAAAATACAACATTGACCATGTCTGCAGGACAGACAATAAATGTTGGGTGGTTGTCCCAACTAGGCTACCGAGGCCCCCTACTGAGACTCTCTAGTATTACATGTGAGACTTCCCATACCTCTTGACCCTCTACAGGCCCTTAAATCTCTCGCTCCTCAGCCAATCAGCAACCACTTCCTTAATTTCCCATCCAATGGATTCCCTCAAAGTCATTCCTTCTATTTCACCTTCACCTTCCCCCCAATCTACTCACTTCCCTGTGTATGACCCTGTCTCTACAATCACGAGACTCTCTTCTCTACCAAACCAAATAACAATTCACTCAGACTTCTCGGGAATGTCACTTCCCCACACATACAGTGATTCTCAACTCTCTCCACACCGTCCCTACTCCCCTTATTTCTTTACATTCCTACATTCTCGTTTACAATTACACAGACAAAAAGAGACAGAAGGATTGTCAGTTACTAATAATTACACAGACAAACAGAGACAGAAGGATTGTTCATCATCATTGAGTGCCCTCTCCGCATCGAAGGTTGGCTACCATGGAGCGCCATTTCACTCTGTCTCTTGCTTTGATGGTGCAGATTGCCATAGGCTGACTTGTCCATCTTTTGATGTTACTCGTCCATGTTAGTCTTGGTCTGCCTCTGCCTCTTTTACCTTGTATTTTCCCTTCTAATATTACTTTTATTAGACTGTTGTGTCTTTTAACATGACCAAAAAATTTCATTTGTCTTGCTCTAATTGTGTTTAGTGTGAACTGGACTACCACGGACAAGGGGTAGGGTTCAATCCCAACCGACGGCTTCTGGGTTCACCCAGCCATAAATGGGTACCGGATTTTTTTCTGGGAAAGTAAAGCAGCATGGGCGTAATACTGACCATATTACCCCAAAAATCATGTGCTGAAGGTCTGTAAAATATAGGGTCACTAACACCATATTTCCCTATACGCCACTTGGCGTGACGGGGGTACTTTACTTTTACTTTTTTTAATTGTGTTTAGTATTTCTTTTTTCATTTTTAGTTGTTTTAAAACTTCTTTGTTTGTTTTCTTTTCTTTCCATCCAATTCTACCTATTCTTCTATAAATCCACATTTCAAAGGCTTCAATTTTCTGTTCTGTTTTCTGGTCTAATGTCCATGTTTCTGCACCATATAGGAATATTGAGAAGATGTAACATTTTGCTATTCTTAGTTTCAGCCCTGGTGTTATTTGTTTTGATGTTAGTATAATTTTCATGGCATTGAAATTACTTTTTGCCATTCCTATTCTTTTATTTATTTCAGTTGTACATTTTCCATCACTGGTTATACTATGTCCCAGGTAGTTGTAGTTCTGAACTGTCTCTAGATGTATTCCTTCAACTTTGATATTTAATTGTAGGTCTTGAGAATTTTCTTTGTTTATGATCATAGTTGTAGTCTTTTTGATATTCATATCTAGTCCATATTTTTTGCTTGTCATGTTTATTACATTAAGTAATTGTTGTAGATCTTTAGGATTTTCTGCTAGTAGAACAGTATCATCAGCATATCTTAGGTTATTGATTATCTTCCCATTAATGTTTAGGCCTGGCATCTCAGTGATGTTTTTAAAGATTTGCTCAGTGTATAAATTGAACAAGCTTGGTGATAAGATGCATCCTTGTCTTACTCCTCTTTTTATATCAATGGGTGTAGAGTTCTCCTTGTTATATTTTATTATTGCTGTTTGCTCCCAATACAAATTGCATATCAGTCGTATGTCTGTGTCATCCAGATTTATATCTTTTAGGCAGTCTATAAGTTGCTCATGGTGTATTCTATCAAATGCTTTGGTGTATCTATGAAGCAGGCATATATTGGTTTGTTCGTTCGTTCGTTCGTTCGCTTTCGTCAGCTTTGACCTCTGACGAAGTCCCACCCACTCAATTTTGTGGGACTGAATTTTGCGTGTAAAGTCTGTTTTATCCCATTACAGGATGCCCCTCGCCATGCAGGCAGATTTACTCCGACTTCAGAGGTAATTGGTTTGTTTACTTCTATGTACTTTTCAATCAATGTCCTCATGCTGAATATGGCTTCTTTTGTCCCACTGTTTTTCTTGAATCCAAATTGCTGCTCATCTAGTTCATTATTAATTTTATTCTGAATCCTTCCTTGTACAACTTTTAGTAAAATTTTGGTTACCTAGCTTATTGTTCTAAAATCGCTGCATTCAACTGCACCATTCTTTTTAGGCAATGCTATAAAAGTTGATGTTTTTAGTTCATTTGGTATGTATCCTGTGCGGTATATGTCATTGCATATGTCTGTGATCACTTCAATGCCAAAATCTTCTAGTGCCTGTATCATCTCTATCTGTATATTGTCAGGTTCTGCTGCTTTTCCCTTTTTCATTGTTTTTATAACTTTTTCTACTTAAGATTTCAGGATTTTATAGCTGGATGTACATTTTATGAATGGTTTTTTGTCCCTTTCATCATGAAATAATTCTGTTACGTATTCCTGCCATCTTTCGATTATATCTTTGTTGTCTGTTAGCATTCTTCCCTCTTTGTTTGCAATACATCCATTTCCTGCTGCTTTTTTGTCTTTATTAGTCATTCTTTTTATTTCTGTGTGCATTCCTCTTAAATTTTGTTTACTTTCCATAGTTTTGATTTCTAGACATCTTTGGTTGAGCCGGTCTTCTTTTGCCTTTTTGCACATTTTTCGTATTTCATTATCAATTTCCTTGTATTTGGCAGTGTTTTTCGCTTGTCTTCTCTCTTCCATTTTTTTCTAAAATGCTGTCAGTTATCCATTTTTGTTTTTTGTTACTTTCCTTTTTGGGTAAGGTGATGCAGGATTCTTGTATGCTGTTTTTTATGCATTGCCATTTGGTTGTGACTTTTTCTTCAGGATTTTCTCTTCTGTACTGCTCAATCCCATCTTCTAGCAGCCTCTGATATGTGTTCTTTACTTGTATAGTATAAGTTTCTTTTACATCTTTCTGATTTAAAGCTGTTGTATCTATTGCTGTTGCAGAATTAGTATTTTGTTTATTTCTCTTTAATTTGATTTTTATTTTAATCATTACAGGATTGTGATCTGAATTAATGTCTGCTCCTGGGTAGGTTTTGGCTTTCTTGACGCTGTTCCGGAATCTGTCTTTTATCATTATATAATCTATTTGATTCCTCTTTCCATCTCCAGGGCTTTTCCATGTGTATAATTCCTTTTCTCTTGCTCAAAGTAGGTGTTACATATTATTAGCCTGTTTTCTTCACAAAATTGAATTAATCTTTCTCCTCTGTCATTTCTTTTTCCTAACCCATGATTTCCTATAATGGTCTTATATCTGCCTTTTCCCACTTTTGCGTTCATGTCACCCATTACAATCAAGATGTCTGAAAATTTCACTTGCTTCACAGCTATATTTAGATCTTCATAGTATGCTTCTATTTGTTCACCTGTATAGTCTTGAGTAGGTGCATATGTCTGTATTATTGCTATGTCAAATGGCTTTGCCTTCATTTTTATTAATATAATCCTATCATTGTATGTCACTTGAGTATTTATATATTTTTGTAGTTCTCGTTTTATTAGTATGCCTACCCCTCTTTGGTGTTCTGTATTGTTGTCTGAGTATATAAATGTATATTTATCGTTTTGTATGTATCCACTTTCTTTCCACCTTGTTTCTGATATGCCTAAAATAACTATGTTTAATCTCTCTGCTTCTATCATAAGATTTTCTAGTTGGATTGTTAGTTAGTAATAATTACACAGACAAACAGAGACAGAAGGATTGTCAGTTACTAATAACTGTACAGACAAACAGAGACAGAAGGATTGTTAGATATTAATAACCATGCAGACAGAGACAGAAGGATTGTTAGTCACTAATAACTGTACAGACAAACAGAGACAGAAGGATTGTCAGTTACTAACAACTGCACAAACAGAGACAGAAGGATTGTTAGATATTAATAACCATGCAGACAGAGACAGAAGGATTGTTAGTCACTAATAACTGTACAGACAAACAGAGACAGAAGGATTGTCAGTTACTAACAACTGCACAAACAGAGATAGAAGGATTGTTAGTCACTAATAACTGTACAGACAAACAGAGACAGAAGGATTGTCAGCTACTAATAATTACACAGAGACATACATTATCCTTATTAATAACTCAAGGAGTTACAGTCAGACATGCCTGGGCAAATTAGCCACATGTCGACGTAAAAAACTCAGTATATCACATGATGTTTCAGCAAAGAACAGATATCAAATGATGTTTCAGTCAAGAACAGATATCACACAATATTTTAGTAAAGAACATATATCACATAATGTTTCAGTCAAAAACAGATATCACATGATGTTTCAGTAAAGAACAAATATCACACAATATTTCAGTCAAGAACAGTTATCACATGATGTTTCAGTCAAGAACAGTTATCCCCAGTTGAACAACAAAGAGCCACATGCTGACGTCAGAGAAACCCACTAAATCATGCGATGTTTCAGTAAAGAACAGTTATCATCTGTTGAACATCAATTAGCCATAGACAGTAGTAGATAGATAGATAACAGATGTCAGAGTTAGTTACTCTTGATATTAGTTATTTTAGACAAAGAAGAGAACTGATTTTCTTTAGTTGCTTCATATAGTTGTGGCCTCTACTGCAGATTCAACTTTTGTTATGATTCAAATTAGCTTCCATTTCGGGTTAAGTTAGCAAGTTTGGTTTCTCATTGTAGAATTACACTTTAGTGAAGATTGTTGTCAGAAAGAATCAGTGACATGATCTATCCATGCTATAATTCAGTAACTACAAATTTAGTGTTAAGATTTTCTCCAATGAAAGCAATTACTATAACTATACTCACTAATTTTTTAAAAAGTTCCAATTCATTTGGACAATATGTTGACAGCATTCGTGAAATGGAGCTCTCAACTGTGTTAACCTAAAGAACCACAATAAAAACATCAGTCAAGTGATGTTACCTTCATCAAGATATTGATGCCAAAAATTAATTAAAGAAAACATAACAAATTAATGAACATCTATAAAAGAATTCACAAATTAATATAAGGCTATAATAGAATTCACAAATTAATGAATGGTTATAAACAAATTCAACAATTAAAGAACGGCCATAAAAGAATTAACAAATTAATGAACTGATATACAAGAATTCACAAATTAATGAACGGCTATAATAGGATTCACAAATTAATGAATGGCTATAATATAATTCACAAATTAATGAACGGATATAATAGCATTCACAAATTAATGAATGGAAATAAAAGAATTCACAAATAAATCAAAGGCCATAAAAGAATTCACAAATTAACAACCGACTATAAATGAATTCCCATGTGTTCCCGGGGCCTCATTGGAAGTAAAGAATAGTAACTCTGTGACCTTCCAGGCATGTCGTAAGAGGCGACTAAGGAGGTTGATTGATGGCTTGACAAGCTGTCATTGTAAAAAAAGTGTTGTTATGGAAACAAAGTCACAGATTTTAGATGATCATCATTTTAGAGCAGTGATCTCTGCAATATGTGCCATTTTGGCATGCAAGGTTTCTGTTTTTGAGATTGTGGTTCTGCCCTATGTGCCATCTTCGGCTCGAAAGGACAATAGATAGATAGATAAATGAATTCACAAATTAATGAACAACTATAGAAGAATTCACAAATTAATAAACGGCTATAAAGAAATTAACAAATTAATGAACAACTATAAAAGAATTCACAAATTAATGAACAACGATAAAAGAATTCACAAATTAATGAATGGCTGTAAAAGAATTTAAAAATTACTAAACGACTATAAAGGAATTCACAAATTCTCTCTCTCTCTCTCTGCGATCAAGACTCAATCAGAGTAGGATTCCAGACTCTCTCATTAAGTCAGCTGTCTGTTTAAGCGATTCGATTGCCCCATATAGTTTCTCTTCCAGGGAGGTGGGTGTGGACCACATTGCTCTTCTCAGGTCTGTGTACTGGGGGCAATCCTATAGAACATGTTTTGTAGTCATATTGTCCAGTGTACAGTGGCATAGGCTGGTTGTACCTGTTTTGAATTTGGTGAACATGTGATTTCTCATTCTATTGTGGCCAGTGCGATGGCGAAGTATGATGACTTGATCCCTCCTTGATAGTTGGTGGTATCCGTCCCTCTCGTTATGCTCTGGGTGTTCTCGTTTCCATTTTTCATGGTACTGGCCTTTGATGATGGATTTGACTTCGTCGTAGCTGACCAGATGGTTTTCTTGTGGTAATCTCCCTCCCTCTTTAGCTAATTTGTCTGCGCATTCGTTCCCGTGTATATTACGGTGTGATGGTATCCACTGAATCACTACTCTCTGGAAGTTGTTGCATAGTTGGTCCAGGATTGTTTTCAAGTCATCTAGTTCATTGTTCTTGGGGCTTTTTAGAGCTGATAGTACTAACAGTGCATTAGTCAGAATCACCAATTTATTGTGCATGTTATTTTTGTGTTGAGTAGCCAGTGTTGCAGCGTCTCTGAGGGCCTCAGTTTCTGCTTTAAAGTTGTTTGAAAATTTCCCCAGTAGCTAGAGTCCTGTGGGTAGGTATCGTGTATGTGTTTTTCTGCTACGTGTTTTCTTTATGTGTCTGATTGGGTGGCCTTTTTTCATGATTCCTGCTATATTTTCCTTAAGTTCTGGTATTTTATGTTTCCCATGAGGAGACATATCAGATGGGCCCAAGGGTTTCGATATTGTTTGGGAAAGTACTGGGTATCCAGTAGTTAGTTCATTGGCGATTGAGGCGAAGTTGCTTCTCTTTAGTCGTACAAATCCGAAACCAGTTATTCTTTGGTGCATCGGGTGGCTAAGGAACCTATATTTCTCCGCTTGTTGCAATACTTTAGTGTCATCTAAGTGTTGTAAACCTGTTACTGTTTCTAGAGTCTTGATAGGTGTAGATTTCATAGCACCAGTGATGATATGGGCATCTTGGTTCTGTGTTCTGTTAATTTTGCTAAGGTGTGATTTGGAAGCCATAGCCCAGGCTGTGACTCCATACTCTAGGACTGGTCTGACTCTTCCTATGTATAGTCATTTCAAGATATTGCTGTCTGCTCCCCAGTCCGTTCCTGCCAATTTCTTCATAATATAAGTTCATTTTCTGGCTTTTTTTCTTGCTCTGTCTATTTTATTTTTCCAAGTCATTCTGCGATTCATGGTGACACCAATATATTTTGGGTTTTGGTCAATAGGGAGTGTATGGTCTTTTATCTCCAAGTTTTAAGAGAGTGTGTTTCTTGATAGGCTGAAAATTTTATATGTAGTTTTTTTTTTCGTTAATTGGTAAGAACCAGGTGTTCGTCCATTTTTCAAGTTCACCTAGGGCATCTTGCATCCTGGATCCAGCTACTGACATACTTTCCTCGCGAGTCCATAACACCAGATCATCTGCGTATATTGCTGAGTGTATTCTGGGTGGAATGTCCATTATGATGACATTTATGAAAATTAAAAAGAGTGTTGGGGACAAGATCCCACCTTGTGGGACACCTTGTTCGATTGTGACCTTCTTACTTTGTTGACCTTGTACTTGTACTCTGGCCGTTCTATCCTGAAGGTATTGAGAGGCCCAATTGAATAAACGACCCTGGATGCCAAGTCTAAAAAGCTTGTTCTTTAAACCCTCTTGCCATATCCTACCAAAAGCCTTCTCCATGTCAATCCACACTGCCAGTGTGTGTTTCTTTTCTGGTAGAGCATCCTCTATTTCCTGTGCGATGTAGGTGACCAGGTCTTCAGTTGATCTGTGCTGACGGAAGCCACTTTGTTGTGGTACGATTTGTTGTTTTGTCTCCAAATGCCACATAAGTCTTCTGTTAACCAGCCTTTCCATGAGTTTACTCAGGCAGCTCAGTAAGCTAATTGGTCTGTAGCTACTTGGGTCTATTCCACACTTGAGGATGGGCACCACAATAGCTTCTTTCCAGATTGCCGGCACATGACCTCTCTTACAGCTAGCATTTATTATCCTTAGAAGCTGACCCTTGGCTTTCTGTCCCAGATTTATGAGCATTTCATTGGTGATTCCATCTTTACCAGGGGAACTTTTGAGCTTCAATCCTTTGAAGGCAACATCTAGTTCAGTTGAGGTAAAGATGGTCGTCTGATGCTCTTCTGGTGCTAAAGGCATGTATTTTGCATCTTGGTTTTCTCATCTTGCAGCTTTCTGTTTGTCTATTGGAATGTTTATTCTACTAATGTTTTTATAAGTCTCTATCAGTAGATTTGCTGCCCTTTTGCCTGTGAGGATGTTCTAGTTGTGTGCTAACGATAATGAAGGTCGGCAGTTGTTTTCGAAGCTCAGAGCTTTCGCAAGTTTCCATAGTTTATGACCATTTTTGTCTAGATTAAGGCTCTCTGTTTTATCTATCCAGCTCTGTCTTGCTAATATCATGACCCCATGTTTGTATTTGGCAGAGGCTGCTTTGTAGGCAATGTTGCTCTCTGTGCTGTGTGATGTTTCAGCTAGTTCTCTGGCAAAGTCCAGTTCCTCTTCTAGTCTTTGTATTTCCTTGCTCCAGTATGGCTTGTAGTTTCTTCTTGCTCCTCTAGGAATGGATTCTTTAGCAGCTCTCAGGATTCCATTTGATAACCGTTCTATCATATTATTGACCTTCTTTTCGTGGGTGTTGATAGGCGCAGTATATGCATCAGTGAGCCTGGCAAACTTTGCCCAATCTGCTCTCCTGTAGTTTCAGCGGGGAAGTGGTATTTGCAACTCCTGTTTGTGAGCAAGATCCACTGAAAGTTTGACTGGTCTGTGGTCACTATCTCCAAGTTGGTTCAGCACTTTTCTGGTTATTTTGATGGATATGTCTCCTGTTGCAAATGCTAGGTCGGGAGTGGAATTTGTTTTCCATCTTCTTGAGTAGAAGGTTGGGGGGTCCTCTCTAGAGTTTATAAGAAATAGGTTGTTGTCTATTTCTCATTTTTCCACTTTTTCACCTCGAGCATTGGACTCCATATATCCCCATCTTTCAGAGTGGCTGTTAAAGTCTCCTACTACCAGACACTTTGATGGTGTTATTTCCTTTCACTCCAGCTTCAGTAATTTGTCATTTGGACAGTATATGTTAAATATCCTTATACTAGCGGAGTTAATGTAAAGGTCTGTACATCTATGATCTCTGCCTCTCCGTTTCGTTTGTGACTACCTCTTTCAGTTTTGCTGGGATGGAATTTTTAATAAGTATAAGAATTCCACCCTTGTGACCTTCCCAGTCATGTCAAAATGTTTGGTAGCCCCTGATCATAAATCTGTGTTGAGGATTAAGGTGAGTTTCCTGGGTGCAGGCAACGTCTATCTCCTCCTCTGCTAGTCTGATTGTTAGGGCTTGTTTTTTGTGGTATATGCCCTCCGCATTCCAGTGTATTATATTCAGCTGTTTCTTGAAGTCTTTCCAGGCAGCGATGGTTTCTCTCTGGTCCCATTTCCTAGCTCTCAAAATGGGTCAGGGTGACCATCAATAACTTGGGGTGGACCTCTTCGTGGCACGTGGCCCAGCATTCCACATGCCTGGGGGACTCCACAGACAGAACATCATAATTAGAGTCTGTTAGATCCATTCAGATTGAATACCTGTTAAAACATTGCATTGTGTTCTGCGCCAGTGGCCCAGTGCATTCGATTTCAGCCAGCATTTTATTCAGGTTTGCTTTCCTTAGCCTTTGATTCTCCTCAATCTTCCTGCAGGCAGCAGATTGTCTTTTCTGTAGGGGGATTCTGCCCTTAGATGGTCAGTCCTCCCAGGTTTACGAGCACCATCTGCCCAAGCTTGATGTAGTTATTAGTTGGTCATTAGACCATCACCATCACACATCAAACAACAGACTATAAGTCCCTCATAACTAAGACGAACCTCCGGGAGTCTCATCGATGTTGATAAGTCATGTACGAAACCCCACTCCGTCTTTCATTGATTAGAGTACGACTGTTCTAGGGCTATACAACTAACGTGATGACGTATCTCACACAACAATGGTTGCACTCACAATATCTCAGTTACTATAGTAAAAGCAGCCAACAGCACGCGAAAAGCTGATGCACAATCTCCAAATTGAAAACTGCTGCTGATTAGACAGAGCAGAGCTGAGCAAGGAGTTGTACAATGCAAGAACTTGGCATCAAACAATTACAACGATGGTTTTGGAACAGCACACCGAATTAATGAACAACTATAAAAGAATTCCAGTGGAGCACCAATTCTAGACAAATCTGGTTCAATGCTAACAAGTGCACACATAAAATCACGTTGGGCGGAACACTTCAAAGAAATTCTTACCTGTCCACTACCCCACAATTTGATAGATTTTGAAGCTGAAGCACAAGCAGCAGATTTGGATATAAATTTAGACGACTTCACCTTGAGCGAAATAGAGACCTCCTTAAAGTGTATGGCCAACAAAAAGGCTGCTGGAGAGGATAAGTTTACAGCTAAGATCCTCAAGGCAATTGGTAGCCATAATTTAATACATCTCCAGAAAATGTTCAACATTATTTGGAAAGCAGAGAAGACGCCTCATAAGTGGAAAAAAGGAATCACTTAAGAAACCAAAAAGGGCAATCTCAGAGATTGTAACAACTGGAGAGGCATGACACTTTTGTCAGTTGCCTCAAAGTTATTCTGCAAAATCATAAATAGAACCCAAATAGAATAAAGGATTCAATAGATACAGTAATGCGTGAAGAACCGGCTGGGTTTAGAAAAGGGAGAAGCTTCCTTGATCACATTTTTACTCTACAACTTAAATTGGAGGAACACATTGAAAAGCAAAAACCTTTTGTACTTAACTTCATCGACTTCAAAAAAGAATACAACAGTATTCATAGAGATTCTTTGTGGAAAATTCTGAAGCAATATGGCTTACCATCAAAAATCATAAATATTATTAAATACATGTATGATGGCTACACATGTGCAGTTCGAACAGAGGAAGGACTGAGCGAATGCTTCCCAATAGAAATTTTGGTTAAACAAGGATATATTTTATTGTCCTTGTTATTTGGAGTTGTTATGGACTTCATAATGAAGAAATGCTGCACTGGTAATAAAAGCATCGAATGGATACAAGAAGACCATTTGGAGGACCTCGACTTTGCTGATGACATAGTCTTCATGTTTTTTCCGTCGATAGGTAACTGACGTTTCAATCCCGGCCTCGCTGCTGAGACCAGGGGTGGTTGTCGCAGAGAGAAATCATAAATAAAAATCCCAACCGGTGTAGCCGAGTTTGAACCCACAACCTCTCTGTCCCGAGGCCGGCATCTTGCCTTGAGACCAACCAGTTCCCCATGGACTTGGAATATGAGGAAACTGCAACAAGGAACACTTTTCATGCATAGCCTGCAATGGTTACTGCCGCCTATCCACCATATACCAGAATTTCACATCCTCCCGAAAGTGATGATCGTCATATTTCTTTAAAAATGTATAGCGCTTGATGATGTTAGGCCATCGTTGTTGACTCCAATTTCGACCATAAACACACACAGTTAGTTGTCAGATTATCCCAGTCGCACATCAAACAACAGACCGTAAAATTAGCATACGGCCGATCTAGGGATTTACTATGAGCCATTACAATGACGTAGCACACATAATAATGTCAGATGCACTGCAATGACGCGCCCTTTAGAATCCTGATTACTCTAGTGAATGTAGCCTACGACGAACAGAGCACAGTGCAAATTCCCTAAAGAGATAAAACTGCAGCTGACAAAGCATTTCACATTAATGAGTAACATGGAAATAACTTGCATCAAGCAAATCCAACAACGGTCATGAATAGCACCAATGTGATGTAAAGCGCAGAGCAAGCCTAGACGATGAATTTAAATATTTGGGAACTTTGTTAACCTTAGACGGAAGATGTACAAAAGAGGTGAGATGCAGAAAGGCTCAGGAAAAAGCAGCTTCCCAAAAATGAGGAAGATACTATACAGTCCATTTTTGATAATAGAAACAAGAGAAAGAGTTCTTAAATGTTATGTAGAGTCAGTCTTAACATATGGATGTGAATCATGGACAATAGGACAACAGACAAAAAAATCACTGGAGTCTGTAGAAATGAGGTTTTTAAGAAAAATGTTGAGAATACCATGGACAGCTAAGAAGAGTAATGAAAACGTTCTGAAAGAGGCCAAAGCAAATAGAGAGTTATTTTCCAATATTAGTAAGAAACAATCATCATTTTTTTGCCATGTAACGAGAAGAGAACAACTGGAATATATTGTAATAACTGGAAAAATTTGGGGACGAAGAGATAGAGGGAAGCAAAGAGAAAAAAATACCAGACAGCTTAAGATAATGGCTTGGCAGAAGGTCAACAACAGAAATGATAAATAACTGTTGAGATCGAAAGTTGTGGGAGACATGATCACCTATGCCAGCAGGCCCGGTACTTGATGATGATGTATTAATAATAAATTTCAGTCATCCTTACAGGATGTAAAAGTATATAGAGGGGCAGATGTAGCTTCTGATCATCATCTTCTGATTGCCAAAGTTAAAATTAAACTAAAAAGGTATACTACAACAAATAAGGGTAGAAAGTATTTCAATGTAGGGTTTCTTAAAAAGAACAAGACATTAAAGATAAATTCGCAGTCACAATATCAAACAAATACCAAGTCCTCCAACAACTAGAAAATACAATAAATATAGATCATTGGAAACAGGTAAAAGATATATGGAAAGAGACATGCGAAGAAACACTGGGGAAAAGAGAACGCCAGAATAAGGCATGGATGACAGCAGAGACCCTGGATAAAATTAAAGAAAGAAAGTACAAGAAAGCAGACTTAAATAAAAGCTAAACGAGAAGTAATAAAGCCAAGACACAGGAAGCTTACACAGAGGTAAACAAAGAAGTGAGAAGATGAATTAAAAGGGATAAGAAGAAATATATAGATGAACTAGATAAAGAGGCAGAAAAAGCAGCAAATAAAGGAAATATGAAAGAACTGTACAACAGCACAAAGAAATTAAGTGGAAAATACAAACAGATCAATGCCTTTATTAAAGATAAGAAAGGAAATCTGCTTAGTAATATAAGGGAACAAATGGAGAGATGGAAAGAACACTTTGAAGAAATTGTGAACAGACCCTGCTCAAATAATCCTCCAGACATACTACCAGCAGAAGAAGAGTTACACATTAACTGCGGAAAACCAAGCAAAGAAGAAATAATGAAAGCCATCAAAATATTAAAAAATGGTAAAGTCACAGGACAGATGAAATTCCTTCGGAAGCCATCAAAACAGATATTAACACCTCTACCAAGATGTTACATAATCTATTTGATAACATTTGGGAGAGGGAAGAAATACCTAAAGACTGGAAAGAAGGTTATATGATCAAACTACCAAAGAAAGGAAGTTTACAGGAGTGCACAAATTATAGGGGAATTATGCTACAATCAATGCCAGGAAAAATATTAAGCAGAATCATTCTGGAGAGACTAAGAGGCCATAGATAAACATTTGAGAGATGAACAAGCAGGTTTTAGGAAGAACAGATCATGTGCTGATCAAATAACTACTCTACGTATAATAGTTGAACAAAGTTTAGAACTAAAATCCCCACTTTATATTGGATTCATAGATTACGAAAAGGCATTTGATAGTTTAGACAGAAGAATGCTTTGGAAGTTGCTGAGTCATTACGGAATCCCCATAAAGTTTATTAATCTGATAAAAAACAATGCATGAAGGAACGAAATGTAGTGTGGTGCATGAAGGACAGATTACAGAAGCATTTGAAATAAGAATAGGAGCACGGCAGGAATGCCTTCTGTCTCCATTGGACTATGAAAATAACTCAAAACAACAGAAATGAAATCCAGTGGTCACTGACCAAACAACTTGATGATTTAGACTTTGCTGATGACATAGCTCTCCTATCAAACAGCCATCAACAGATGCAGGATAAAATGAGCATACTTGATGAGAGATCACAACAGCTAGGACTGAAGATTAATAGAGATAAGACCAACATTATGAGAATTAATACAGTTGGTAATAACCAAATAAAACTAGGAGAAATACCTCTACTAGACGTACAATCTTACATATATCTGGGCAGTAATATAGATAAAGAGGAAGGAACAGAAAAGGATATCAAAAGCAAGAGCTTTCATTGCACTGGGAAAAATATGGAAATCCAAAGAAATTAGGTTAAATACAAAAATAAAAATTTTCAACTCAAATGTTAAGTCAGTCCTATTATATGGCTGTGAAACATGGAGAACAACAAAATTGACAATCACGAAGATACAGACTTTCATTAATGGATGCTTACGCAGAATAAAAGGATGGAAATGGTAGAACAAAATCACTAACATAGAATTATGGAAATGTACCAGTCAAATACCAGTGGATAAAGAGATACAGCGAAGATGATGGCGCTGGATAGGACACACACTACGGAAGCCAACTGAGAGTATTACACAACAGGCCCTTTTTTGGAATCCCCAGGGGAAAAGACAAAGAGGAAGACCAAGGAATTCTTGGAGAAGACAGATAGAAGCAGAGATGAAGATGATGGGGAAGACATAGAATGATTTTAAAAGAATGGCAAAAAACAAAACGACTTAGAAAGTGTTTGTTGAAGACCTATGCTCCACTGGGAGCTAAAAAGGTAGAAGAAGAAGAAGATAAGATATTTCAAGACATCTGAGTGGGATTTGTTAGTTCAAGTGGGGAAGTACATTTGTAAATGATGACAAGTGCCTAGGTCGACCAGTGTACAATGGCAGAAATAGTTGAGTGAGTGCACCACATTATCTGAGGAGACTGACGTCAAACCTGTAGCAAAGTCATTTCACTAGTGGAAACCAGTCATGGAAAGCTGTCACAGAATTTTAATGGAGGATTTGATGCATGGCACATCACATCAAGTTTGTGCCCAGACACCTGAGTGCTGAACAAAAACAGCAATGACCAGACATTTACTTAGACCTGAGAGTGCAATGCTGCCAATATCCTAGCTTTCTTTCAAATGTCATTCTGTCCATCTATTGTTCTTTCGAGTCGAAGACAGCATATAGGGCAGAAATTTTAGACTCAGGATTCTTGCACAGGACCTGCACTGTGTCTCACCACACGACTTTGTTCTGGATGAGTTGCTCAAACTCAGCGAGGGAGCTGATGCTTGCTATTGTTGCCTCTCATCTAAGTGTTCTTTTTTTAGGTTTTCTCTAGCCACTCCTCTATTTCTTTTACCTTCTGGTTTCCACCAAAACAATGTCCCAGCTCATGCTGCCCTCAAGCCTCAGCAGTTTTTGGCTCGCACCAACATGATTGTGGTACATCATCTCTAGTTACCAGCCCTTGCAATGTTTTCTTATTTTCAAAACTAAAGAAAAAAGGGAACATACTAAAGGGATGAAAAAC
This sequence comes from Megaustenia siamemsis, assembly GCA_032433765.1. Lineage (NCBI taxonomy): Eukaryota > Metazoa > Mollusca > Gastropoda > Stylommatophora > Ariophantidae > Megaustenia > Megaustenia siamemsis. Next base: position 231,260 of record JAVIAB010000160.1, read on the forward strand.
ATTCTTTTCTCTTTTCAATAGCGGCCTGTTTCTGGAGTTATCCAAAACTGTCAGAATGTATCCTGAAGATGTGTTTGAGATGAGTTTGGCTTTATTCTGATAGAGAGACCTTACTCGTTCTCTATGCGCACGATAGTCAGCTGTTTGTTGGATCAGCTGTTCTGTTAATGTGACCTTCTCTGGAATGCGGCTGCTTATGTTTACACTCAGGTTAACACATGTCTGTGCTCTCTGGCCGCTAGGCTGAGTCGTGACCTTGTCTTCCACTGTCGTACTTCTGGGTTGTGTTAAGATGACTATTCACGTTGTGTTCCGCCAATCAGAATCTTACTGCCCACGCGTGTCTGTCCGCCTACTCACTTATGGAGATGGCCTTCATGTTTTTGCATGTTAATTTCTACCTCTTTTTTCCACCCCCGCGTCTGTCTGTCTCCTCCAGGACATGGCATGCATTCTGACCCATCCTATACTTATTTTTCTCATGACCTCGTCTTAATGTCTGGTTTCCTTAACCTTGTTTATTTATTTCTCTATGGCCTTCACTTTGCCCGTGTTTTCCTGGATCATATCTATTTTTCTATCGTCTGTTTGTTTGTCCACAGCCTTCACTTTGCACTTTTCCTTTTTAACCTAGTTCTTTCGTCTCGCCTATCTACCCCCTCACTTCTAGACTGTTCTCTATTCTCTCCTTTCTCCTTCACTCTCTCTATCCTTTTCTTCCTCCTCTTCTACAAGAATCCCAGAAAAGTTTTACTGCTCTTTCTTTATGTAGGCAGGCATTTCTAATTATTATCTTCAGAATTAGTCTTTTTGAATCACAGTTTTACAAGAATTAAGTCTTATAAATGCACTTGGTTTCCATTCAAGTGATGTACTGTCTGAGTGGTTAGTGTACTCACTTCCTGACCAGAAGGGTCTAGGTTCATTCCCAAGCAGTGGTGGATTTTTTTTCAGATTGACAAAGCTCTGGGGTTCACCCAGCCTCTAAAATGGGTACCAGAGATTTTTCTGGGAAGTAAAGGCGGCCTGATGTGATACCAACTACATCACCCAAAAATGTGCCATCTATCTATCTATTGACCTTTCGAGCCGTAACCGGCCCATAGGGCGTAGATCAAGATACACCTTCTCCTATATGAATTTTTTGTTCTAGCAGTTTTCTTTTAAAGATATTTTATCAAATCTCGCCATCTGTCTCTGTTCTGTGCAAGCAGCTCTATCTCATTGAGGGAGCCGATTCCTGCTGCTCTTGCCTCTCTCATCAATGTTCTTCTCAGTGTCTCCCTGGGTCTTCCTCTTTTTCTTTTACCTGTTGTTTCCCATATGAGGGCTTGCTTTGCTATTCGGTTATTATCTCTTCTCATCACATGTCCAACGTATGACCATCGTCTTTTCTTTATTACTGAAGATATTAGTGGTTGATTGGCGATTTCTCTAATTTCCTCGTTTGTTTTGAATTCGTTCCATGCTATACCAATTATTTTCCTTAGACATTTATTTTCAAATGCGTTAAACTTTGTTTAAAAATGTGCCATGGTCATAGAAAAATGTGGTCACTTACACCATATTCCCCATACACCTAGCAGAAAGAGAATTTATTGCCAATCGGTACCAATTGAAAAGAATGATTATTGTTGACGATGCCGATGGCTATGCTTATGGGATGACTTGATATTATTTATTATTATTATCTTTTGGCTTTGTGACCGAATAGTGGCTTTAATGAATTGCTTCACGTTGTGTTTCTTATACTGTTGATATTATTATTGTTAGGCACTCTTGCCCTCGTGAACACTTCTTTATGTAACCATCATATCTACAACATATATATAAAGTTAACAAGTCATAAGGTGTAATAACACACTAACTTACGTTTATTTAAAAGTCCAACTGGAATGCACAAGTCACAACCACTTGGCGGTCTAAACAGCCACATAATCACTAATCACAAATGTATCTATGTACACAAACTCAAAATAGTTCACAGTTCACACTCCTAATGAGTCTAAGCCTACGCTAATCATAAATGTATTTATGTATATAACTCAAATAATTCACATCTCAGAATCTGAAATGTAGTCCTGTGATCGGTGAGGCTGTTCACGTGAATATTCTTACTCTAGCTCATGGGTTCTGTCTTTCTCTCTGTGTGCTTGACAGTGCGTTCTCTCTCTATAAGCATTTCTTTGTTTCTGGTCAACTTAGCTATCGCTATTTCGGCTTGTTACGCAACTCATCATATGTCCATTGCTTATCTAAGCTCTAGTCCTTGGTTGACTTAGCTTCTTTGCCGTTTCGACAGATTTCTCTCTCAACTTACTAAGTGAGAGTCTCAGTCTTGAAGCATTACACTTCTTTGCGAGAGAGCATTTCTTGTCTCTGGTTGACTTAGACTTTGCCACCTCTGACAGATATATCATTCAGATGTATGAGCTGTTTGTTCCATCTCAGGTTCCTTGGGCACTCTGCCCTTCTGGGTTGCGGGCGAATACCCTCTCGGGTTTACCCGAAATGGCGCTCTCTGATTCTCTGTGCTAAGTGTCATGTTCCTCTCAATCACCAGTTTAAATATATCATTTTCCCACACTTTTTGTTGGTGGCGTGGTGTCTGTCTGGTTACATAGTATCTGGCCTATATCTATAATAATTCATACACTCACTTGTGACCTTGACACATGATCTATTTTTAACCATTCTTCTATGGTCTCTCAGCAACCATCTAAAAATACATTACTCTGACTTTGACTTTAATAATGTTCCAGTCACCGTCTTCATAGCAAGGCATGGAGGGAACCTTTACTTTACTTTTTACTGTCTGATCCTCCCGAAAGATTACAACTCAGTTGTGCTGCTGTTTGTTCTCTCTTCCACACAAAAAAGTGCAATAGCTTAGGCTGTTTTGATTCTTCTGGTTGTTGTCCATCTTTTTTTTACTTATATCTAATAAACTGATCTTGAAGTTGCTCATTTCGTGTGTTACTTCCATTTCCCCATGTTGTTCATTGTTCACTCTAGTAAACCAGTCATTTACTTTGCACTTAGGACATCTGTAGCGATGACAAAGGCTTCACTTTACTGCCATTCATACAAGATATGGATGTAAGTACCAGTGCAAAATATGTTCCTTGCATTGAGTTTCTGTAACAATTAGCCTTTCCTACTCTACAGGTGTTACAACCCCCAACCTAGTGAACAGTGTCCCTTAAAGGTCTCACCCCTTGTTTCTTTCTTCGCTTCCTCTCATACAAGTTCAGGTGTTGAGGGTGAATCAAAGTTCTGGTTCTCGCCCTTTTGGTGGTTTCAATCATTGTCAATTGATTTTGTTGTAGCATTTCTTTGATGTTGTCTGTCCATCTTACTTTGGGTCTGCCTCTTGCTCTTCTCACATTTTAAATAAGCTTTGTAAGGTAAGGAATCACATGGCATTCTTTCTAGATGGGCAAATTAGTTTATTTGTTGTTTCTGTGTGTAGCTTAGGATTGGTTCAGTGCTTACTGTCACCCCAACCCACTCAAATCTGTCCAGTTGAAGAGAACCTGCCAGGAGTAACACTCTTGGAATAGCTTCAAACGAGGCCGGAGTACTGAAACTGTCAAATGGCATCAAGGTAAGGGCCTCTACTGTGATTTCTGATAAAAGAAAAAAAAAGCATTGCAAATATATTCTTGAAAATAAAATGTGTTGACTAGGAAATTAAAACTGGCAATGTCAAGAATGCATACCAGACAATAAAAGCTAGACCCATCTTCTTCCTGAATACCTTTCTTGATTTCCAAATTGAAAGGTGCTATGGCTGCATTGACATTTTGAACGTATCTGGCCACTTCTTCTTTGGATTCAAACTGTATGTCACACTCTGTGAATAAATCATGAATAGTTGTTTTGTTAAAATAAAATGAAGTTTAAACTTGCAGACTGTGACTTAGTCAAGGATAAAAATTATACCTTCTGAAAAGGACTAAACCTTGAATGACCCCATCTTCATGGGGTAGGATTTGCTGGTACACAGAAAATTGATCAGCTCAATAACAACACCAAAAGGAGTGTCTGAGCTCATAATCCGTCTCCGGCTTCATTCTAAAGTGGCCAGTCAACATGACCAGTACCAACAACGGCAACTACCACAGAGACAATGACATTTTTTATGAGGAACAACAGAACATCTATGACTCCATTTTAAAAAACTAACAAATTGCATTTTAGCAAACTGAAATATATGCTTGGGTTCTGGCAACCATTCCTGGATGGTATTATTGGGTCATCATAGGATTTGCAAAACAAATGATAATGGTCAATGGCTGTTAGAATTCTGTCCACACAACCACATATGTCACCATTTGAAATGTCAAACCCTGCCACAAAACATGGCTACACCAAACATCAGTTAGATTTCATGGTTGTCACTAGCAAAGTAAAATTAAAGTTTTATACTTTGCAATTTTGCTGATGTATTCTTGCATAAACACAAATTATCAAATAACTGAAGCAAAACCTATTTCTATTTTTCAAGCCCATGTAGTAAATCTGCTTATTAGTTAAAATGTTGGAAAATGTACACATGAATCAACCACTATGTCATCAGAACATTTGTGTACACATGAATCAACCACTATGCCATCAGAACATTTGTGTACACATGAATCAACCACTATGTCATCAGAACATTTGTGTGCACATGAAATGAAGGTCCAGTAAATTTAAAGTAAATAAACAGCAAAATAAAAGTGAAACTAAAAATTATATTTTACATTATTTGTCCTATTTCCTTGGACTTGTCAGGAGATGTCTGTCTATCTATTGTTCTTTCGCATTGAAGACGGCACATACGGCAGAAATTCTAGACTCTTTGCGTCCAACAATCTTTGTTACCAAGCATCAGACCTTGAATAGGACCCCATTGTATCTCTCCACATGACTCTGTTCTGGGCACGTTGTTCAATTGTAATAGTATTCCCATAGAATGAGAAATAAGTTAAGACAGAAAGGAGAGATGAGAAGATAAAGAGAAAGACTTGCCAGTAACCAAATAGTTCAAGCTAAGTCTCTGAATAATATTGACAGATTAAGTTGAGAGTTCACTTTGATATAGTCACTAGCAAAATATGACAATAACTAGATATTTACATCTTAAATTTGGGAGGCCACTGACATTATGGGTCACTTGGCAAAGGCATGACCTCTAGAATAGCAATAAGGAAGTATATAGAAGATTCTAGTCACCTGACCAGGGAATGACCATGCCAACCAGAAAAACAGACAACTTTCCACCAAGTTCATCTGGAAGACATATGTACACCAGAAAGTCCCAAACATCTCTTTTTATTGGTTGACTGGGACAGGGGACATAGGCTATAAATAGTTGAGCACAGAATTATTTTTCATGATTCTTCTGCTTAGATTGCCTACAAATGATTAAACAATGATCCATAGTCATACATCTACAGAGTTTGTGAATCAAGGGACAATCCGTGAGATTTAGGGAGCCGAAGTGAGTAGATTGGGGGGAAAAGGTAAAGGTGAGATTTAGGGAGCCTAAGTGAGTAGATTGGGGGGATAAGGTGACAGTGAAATAGTTAGAGATGACGTTGGAAGAATCCATTGGATTTTAAATTAAGGAAGTGATTTTCGATTGGCTGAAGGGAAAGGGATTTAAGCACCTGCAGAGTGTTAGAAACAAGTTCTCTACGAGAAATTCACATGTAGCTAAGGAATAGAATCATCTATGCCGTTAGGCTGAAAGCCTTAGAGCCACATATGAGCTCAAGCTCATTGTCAGTGAGTTAGAAGAACTTCAGAAGAGATTTTATGCTTAAGCGAGGGAGTAGTAGTGGCTATGACGGGTGTAGCTTTATAGACAGCCAGGAGCCAAAGCCTATTTTGGTTAGGAGTGATCTTAGTGCAGGGTGAGAGAGGCATGGCATGGAGTGCCAGAGTTAGGCGAGAATGTGTGATTCCTTGGCAATTTACAGTGAGGAACCGAGCAGGATGTTAAACTGCTGGATTTGAAATATTTGATGTATGCTTATAAAGTTCCAATAGAAACTGGGGTTAAACAAGGATGTATTTTATTGCTATTGTTATTTGGAATTGTTATGGGCTTCATAATGAAGAAATACTGCACTGGTAATAAAGGCATCGAATGGATACAAGGAGACCATTTGGAGGATCTCGACTTTGCTGATGACATAGACCTCATCAATAAGAAACTATAAGTCCTAATCTCTTATTAATTGTTCTGACTGGTGGGCTACAAGCCCCTACAGGATAACTCCTACTGGCTAATAGCGTCACCATTCTGCCCTAGCAGGAAACTTCACTAGAGAGCCCTACCTATGTGTGAATCTTCTCTGACAGCAACCCCTCCAGCTCTGTGTATCGCCTTTAAATATTTCCTCCCTAATCCAATGGAAACTCATTTCCTCCACCCCTCCTACCAATCAAATATTTCTACATCATCTACTTATCTCTCATCAACCCAGATAATAAATTGTCCCATGTTTAGCATCATTTTACTCAACTTTCTCGTGACTCCCCTCGTGCCGTATTTCTCCACTCTTTCCATTCTCCCTTATTCTCCCCACTGCTACAACCTTACATATGCATGTGAGAGCTGGAAAACAAGAGCCATAGAAACAAAGTTGAACACAAAACAAATGAAAAATTAGAGAAATCATCAATCAACTATTATTATTGATAAGAACTATGTCGTCCGCAAAATCAAGGTCCTCCAAATGAGGCCCAAGTGTCCCTCCAATGCCTTTATCACCTATGTAGATCTTCTGCATTATAAATCGATGGCAATTCCAAATTGCAAGGAAGATAAAAAAATACATCCTTGTTTCACTCTGATTTCAATCTGAAACCATTCACTTAGTCCTGCCTCTGTGCGAACTGCACATAAGAAGCTGTCATACAGATCTCTGATAATGTTAATAATTTGTTGGTGGTATTCTATATTGCCTAAGTATGTTCCACAAGGAGTTCTAGTGTATGCTGTTGAAAGTCTTTTTGAAATCAATGAAATTTAGAAGAAGTGGTTTCTGCTTTTCTATACGTTATTCTAATAGAATTCTGAGAATGAAAAAATGATCAAGGCAGCTTCTTCCTTTTTTCTGCTTGTTGTTCAGCATAGCAGTGTTTACTGCATCTTTGACTCTGTTCATGACAAAGATATCTGTCATAATGGATATTTCATTTTTTTTCTATTTATATTCCTCTCAGACTAAAGATGGCACATAGGGTGGAAGTCACAGTTCTCCACAATTAACAATATGCTGCTAGTTCTTGTAAATCTTGGTTGGCTGTTCTTTAGTGTGATGGTTGAACCGTCCCTAGTAATTATTCTGCATAGCAATTCTCTTAGTCTGTCTTGTTTTCTTTTACCAGACAGTTTGCACATGAATGCCTGATGGGGAATGTCTATCATCATTCATTCTCAGCACATGATCAATGTTTTTCCAATGCTTAGTATATTGGACAGTAGACAAACAAATGAAAAGACGATTAGAGGTCACAGAGATGGGATTTCTCAGAAGAATGTTGAAAGTTCCCTGGACAGCTAAAAAGACCAATGAGGAAGTTCTCAAAGAGGCCAACACAAAAGGGAACTCTTAAAAAACATCAGAAAGAAACAATCAACATTTTTCGGGCACATCATGAGAAGAGGAAAGTTGGAATACTTGGTTACAACTGGCAAAATAAAAGGAAAGAGAGATTGCGGACGACAAAGAGAGAAAATACTGGATAGCTTGGTGTCATGGCATGGAAAACAGTCAACAACATAACTGATACGATGACCTGTAGATAGAAGATTGCGGAGGGACATGATCACCTACGCCAACCAGTATGGCACATGATGATGAGTATATTAAAGTAAAAAAAAGTAAAGTACCCCCGTCACGCCAAGTGGCGTATAGGGAAATGTGGTGTTAGTGACCCTATATTTTACAAACCTTCAGCACATGATTTTTTGAGTAATGTGGTCGGTATTACGCCCGTGCTGCTTTACTTTTCCAGAAAAAAAATCCGGTACCCATTTAAGGCTGGATGAACCCGGAAGCCGTCGATCTCATTAAAAATATTTATCATCGCCAAGGAAGACCTCTTCTTTGAAGAAGGTGGTTTCAAGACATCAAAAAGATCTTGAACTTGACATCAGAAAAGTGGGAGATAATGGCTAGAGACAGAGACTTCTTCAGACAGAATGTGATGAGAGCAAAATTCTGAAGGACAAGTAACCAGATGATGGCCAAAGTTTGCAGAAATTTCACCACCTTTATCACTTTAAACACTTGCAGCATTACTGTTTTAAGTAGATGGTTGATTTCATTTGGACTGGTGGTATATTCTATATTCTTCCTCACATGCTTATTAGCTGATTGTGTTGTGACTATTTATTCAGAACATTTAGAGAGCTCTCAGATTAAGAATGATAAAATAAGGCACTGGTGGAAGTCACCCAGCCATAACCATGGTTCTTCTCTGTTTCAAGAAGAGCAACAACTCACGTTAGATGGCAGGAAATTCTACTGAAATCATATTGCCTCTTCTTACAAAGTTCTAATATTCTTAACCCTTTCACTACCGCACTTTAAAAATAAAAATTACTACCCAGTAGAGGACCACACAAAAAAAAAACCAAGACAAAAACATGTACTCTTTAGAGAGACATATCTCTGGACCTACTGTACCATCGTGCTTCCAGTTTGTTGAAGCAAACTGGATAAGCAATTTGAATATGTAAATGTTATATGTGTGATCATTTAGAAATAAGTAAATGAAAACAGATGTGGTTTATTTTCATAAGGAGAGGGAACTGGAAAATCTTTCAATGTTTTTGTCTTTGGCATTATGTATTTTACTTATGTCTAAAAAAAAAAGTCACAGCAACAGAAGAATACAACACAGACAAAATACATAAAAAAATTGATTGACTTTATTTTTATTTATTATATTGTTATTCTAAGTAGTTAAGTTTTATTGGATACAATCATGGAACCTTTTTCCACCTAATGCCATCTTTATGAAAATGCAAGTTTCAGAATCACTATTTATTACATTTTCTTGAAAACTACAGAAAAAGCTGAAAGAAATAAACCGATGGAAAAGATGCAAGCGACAAAAATTATGGCAATAATTACTAGTTATATCCCTTACAAAATAAATATCATTCAAGTTTTAGCAGTGGTTTTCACTAATTTTATAATAATTTTTGTAATGACAAATACAGTTAAACTCAGTCTGTACACCTTGCAGTAAAAGCGCTGCTTCAAGTTATCGACGAATTGAGATCAAAAGCCACAAGAGGCGGCTTTTGTTTTGTAAATGTTCCTTCGAGTCATTTCCACTCCAAATTTTAGAGAAAACATTGTGACTCTCTTACTTAACTTTTTTTCCAAATTCCAGAGTACATTGTTCGAAAGAGCTTTATGTTAAATCAATTTTCTTACTGTAATTTCTAATTCCAGAGTACGTTGTTCGAAAGATCAATTTTCATGCTGTAATTTCTAATTTTTGTCATTGCTGTTTTGAAAATGGAAGTTGGTCCTTCTGGAAACAGTTGAATAAAACATTTTTCTGCTAAAAAAGCCATAGATGATAAGGTAAATGAATGGATAATAAATATGGAAGATGATGAAGTTTATCATCAGATGATGAAAATCAGTGTATACAAGCGAAGAGGATGCATCTAGTGAAGATGCTATTGTTATGGTCATATTGATAACTGTGCTGGAAATGGGAAGATACATGTGGAAAAAGGCAATTTTGTGATGATAGAACTAATCCTAATGATAGTAAATAAGCAAGAATTGAACTTATTGAAGATGCTGCAGCTGATCAGGAAACCGGCATGACAACTACAGATGGTTACACACGGAGAAGTGTTAATCATGGAAAAAACAGAAAATGAAAATCGTTTCACTGGCACATCAAACTGTGGATTGAATCGTGTAAAAATAACAGAACATTTTTCTGTGCTAAACTGTTTTATTAAATTATTCCGTCCAAATATTTTGAATGAACTTCTAGCAAATATCAATAACTATGCTACAAAAATGAAATGGAACTGCACTGAGATAAACAAATGTATTCAGTTTTCTAAAATTTTCAACCAGCTACAAATTCGTTGTTTTTATTGCATTGCTTATAGCAATGGGTATTGAAAAAAGCAATTCTATAAAGAGCTCTTTCTGTGTAAAAGAAGTGCCATAATTGTTTACATCTTGGTATGGACAGATGATGAAGAGGAGGAGATTCGAAGCAATCTATCACATTTTTACAAGTGTTAATGCTGAGAAAAAAATCGAACATAAGAAAATCTTGTCAGTTCATTTCATTCTGCATTTTACAGTGGTCAAAATTTACCAATTGATGATATATGGCCCTTTTCTCGTCTTGTCAGACAGTTTAGTGAAGACTATTATGTATATTTTTAAGGCTTTATTTTTGTCGAACGAACAGCTTCTCTTGTGGCTAATTCTACCAATGTTTTGACAAACACACGGCCATAGAATGAACAAGTCAGGCCCACTGATCCAGGGTTTTCCATCATTTTTCATGAGTATTTTCTCTTCTAAGTTTTGCCTTAGCACAGCCTCAAATGATGTTATATCATTCCTTATGCATGCTCTCCATGATGTGTGATCACTTGCCAGATGTTCCCATTCATTTTCACAGAGAGAGAAGTCATTCAGAGATGATTTACAGACATCTATATATTATCATAGTTAAGGCGGAATAGAAAAAGAAAGGAAGAGGAATTATTGAATATTTGATAATGCCTAGGTTATCATCATCATAATTTAAATATTAATTATATCAAAATGACAAATTAATTTAATGATGACACAGTTACAAGTTAAACAGTTGATGAGTTGTTACTAAGTAAGCTGCCTGTGGTGCCTAAATAATAACTTTTCTTTTTTACACTTTAACCCCTTTTTTAACTTCTCTGATGGTAGTGATAGTGAACTGAAATATTTTATAATAATTTAGTGACTGATAAATAAAGTATAAACTAATAAACTTTATTATTAGTATTAGCCAGCCATTTCAAACACACTAACAGATATTATCATTATGTAAATGTCTGTAAAGTATTCAGTTATAACTTTAATTATTTAAAATAAAATTAAAACAAGTCTAAAAAAAAAACTAAAGTCTGTCTAAGATACTATACTTTAACTTTAGATACTGTCTTGAGTGTATATTAAAAAATACATACTTTATTCTTTATTATTTGCTTTAATTAACTTTAATCCAAAAATAATTAGATTAGAATTACTATTACTAATACTATTACAGATTACTTATTACTTCTTAAAAGGTCCTTTACTTCTTTGGCGTTTAATATGCCTTTTGACAAAAAACATTGCAAAAATATTGTTTGCTTTTGCGAGCTGTTTGTCATTTCTGATTCGTGACTTCTCCAAGTGAAGGAGGAAGACCCGAGCTTAAATCGTTGGTTGATGATGCAAACTCCCTGATGAAAGTTGCCACGGACAAGACGTTTTTCCTCGATTATTGTGTGCTAGCATGATATATAAAAATATGCATTTTTGTCATACCTGATCAATTGTAATTGAACTAATATATAAAATTATTCACACCATCATTCAGTTAAATTATGCAACTCCCTAGTTTAAAACGCTATACTGATTTAATACTAGGCAAAGGGAAGCAATATTTAAATTAATAGATATAACTATAACTATTTTTGTGAGCGCGATGTATGCATTCAATTTGTTTACTGTTCAATTCCAAACACATTTTTTATTTCATGTCGGAAAGATGGCTGCTTCTGTGTGCGTGAAAGAGAAGTCCTCGTGGAAAGTTATCAAAATACCAGACGATCTGCTTAATACGCAGGAGTTTAGTAGTCTTTTAGAAGTTCGAGAGCTGACAGATTATGAGCTTGTGGCCGCTTGTAAAGATGATTTGGAGGTATGTTGTAACGCTGTTATTGTTATGTACACTTTTGACTTTACTCAACTTTACTGTAGTACTTAAGTACTGTAGTGTTGTACATTGTTATCATTGTTACATGATAAAATGAATGATTACAATTTTATACAATACACACAATTACATAGTAAGTTAAGTAAGTAGTAGTAGGACGTAGGGTAGGTAGGTCATCCGTCATCTCTGTCTATAATATAGTAAATATAGTTCATCTACTCTAGTCAGTCAAATAAGTCATCATCAAAATTAAATACTAATACTATACCAACCCTGCTGGCGTAGATGATCATGTCTCTCCACCATATCGATCGTATATCGATCACGGTCGAGACAGTTAATAGTTAATCATTTCTGTTGTTGACCTTCTGCCAAGCCATTCTCTAAGCTTCTGATACTATCTTATTATAATAATTATATCTTATCTTTTCTTAGATTCCTGTTTGCCATGGCTCAAATCTTAGCTTGTGTAGTGTGTGTGTGTGCTAGCCATGGCTCATATCTAGGTGTGTGTCATGTTAGTCATATCTCAATATCTCATATCTTGGTGTGTTTGTGTTAATCATGATCATGTCTCTTCTTACTTTATGTGCGTCTGAGTTTAGTATCTCATAAACTTAGGTTAGTGGGTATCTGTGTTAGTCATGTGTCATATCTAATATCTTTGTGTGTGCATGCCTCACAGTCTGGGTTAGGGATATCTCATATCTTTGTCATGTGTGCATGTTTATGTTAGTCATATCTCATATCTTTGTGTGTGCATGTCTGTGTTTGACTGTTTGTCACATCTCATATTCATGTGTGTGCATGGCTATGTATGTAAGTCACATCTCATATCTTTGTGTGTGCATGCCTATGTTAGTCATATCTTATATCTTTGTGTGTATGTCTATAGGTATGTGTCATATCTTTGTGTGTGCATGTCTAAGTCAGTCATATCTCATATCTTTATGTGCATGTCTATGTTGGTCATGTGTCATATATCTTGATGTGTGTCGGTGTTAGTCGTGTCTCGTATCGCTGTGTACATGTCTGTGTTATTCACATCTCATATCTTTGTGTGTGCATGTCTGTGTTAGTCACCCCTAGTTACTCGGGCAGATGGTGCTCGTAAACCTGGGAGGGCCGACCATCTAAGGGCAGAATCCCCCTACAGAAAAGATCATCTGCTGCCTTGCAGAAAGATTGGGAACAATCAAAGGCTAAGGAAAGCAAACCTGAAAAAATGTTGGCTGAAATCGGATGCACTGGGCCACTGGCGCAGAACACAGTGCAACGTATTAACGTAGGTACTTTGATAAGAATTTCAAAATATCTCTGTGATGAATCTGTTGTGATTTAAAACAAACTAGCTAGATAGCCCTTGATGCAAGCTAAACAATGATACCTTAATTATGGCTGTACGACAAATAGAAAAAAAGTTATGAATTTTTAATTGAATTAATTTTTACTGAAATTGATTAAGAGAAACATAGAGGAAAATATCATTGGGCCCGTTTGGATAGTTTTCTATGCCTGAAACATTGAGAGTTGGCTGATTATGATGGCACAATGGTTTATAAAGGGGATAGCCCCTGCCATTTAATAATATATTTAGATATAAAGTTAAAGGCATCAACAGATCACTTTCAAAATTTCACGCTCTTTTATTTAAATGGTAAATGAATTTTTACAAATCCATTGTTTTTAATTTCACTAGTTAATTAATTTTATTATTGTAAAAAAAAAAAAAAACAGTTATTCTGAGACATGGGATTTGACTATCTAATATGGCGGGCGACATGATTTCTACCCATGGAGATGCTCCCTTTAAATTATTATTTTACGTGATGGTATCGGCAGATCGCTTTCAAATGGGTGCATTCTTATGTTTAAATGGGTGCTGAATTAAAAAATTTGTGTTTTGTCAAGTTTGCCCAGTAAATTTACTGTTTAATATGGAAAAAATCATTAAAAATGTAAAAATAATGCATTAAATCACTAATATTTTGAAAACGGGTACGAGTATTCAAATAATTCTTTCACCAGACAGTAGGGTATTTCCTGACCTTTCACCTATCATATATAAATAGTAACACAAGTCATGTGACATCTCCGGGAAAATGCGTTAAAGTGCGTGTCCCTTTAACCAATTTCGGCCAAATTCCGAAAATGGCGGTGATGTAGAAAAAAATCAAATTTGGCTTTTCATAGCTCCCGCAAGTTACCAGTTTCAATTTATCAAGGTCCCTAATTAACGGGTGTTCAGTCAGAGTGGATCTGGTGGACTCTAAATGTGACGTTCTGTCTGTGGGGGCGATCAACACACTTAACCTGACAGCTGACTTCATGTGGGAGTCTGGAATCCTACTCTGACTGAGTCCTGATCGCAGAGAGAGAGAGATTTGCTTCCCTCTATCTCTTCGTCTCTCAATTATGAGTCAATTTTTCCAGTTGTTACAATATTTATATTATATTCCAGTTCCAGTGTTCTCTTCTCATTATGTGACGAAAAAATGATGATTGATGATTGTTTCTTCCTAATATTGGAAATTAGCTCTCTTTTTATGCTTTGGCCTCTTTCAGGCCGTTTTCATTACTCTACTTAGCTGTCCAAGTCCATGGAATTCTCAACATTCTAATTCTTCTGTAACACCACAATCACATTTCTACAGCTTCCGTTGATTTTCCTGTCTTTGTTGGACGTTCACGTAGATACTAACTTTGAGTTCATAAAAATTATTTGAAATAATGTCTAAGCTAAGGACTAAGATTCATATAGTAAAAATATTGACTTTTATGATTTAAAACAAGCTAGCTTAGATAGCACGGAACTGGCAAATGCGGTGCAGTGCTGCGATAAAGCTGGTAGCAAGGAGACAGATGTCTATTATAGTCTATATATCATCATCAAGTACCATGCCTGACAAGTGCCTGTTGGCGTAGGTGATCATTTCAGCATTTCTCTCCACAACCGTTCACGTTTTCCACAGTTTCTGTTGTTGACCTTCTGACAGTCAAGCCACTCTCTTAAGCTGTCACTGTCTGGTATCTTTTCTCTTTGCTTCCCTCTATCTCTTTGTCCCTCAATTTTTCCACAATATATTAATAACATATTATATTCCAGCTGTTCCCTTCTCATGATTACATGGTCAAAAAATGATAATTGTCTCTTACTAAAAAAAAAAAAACTATCTTTACGACACCTAGTACCATTGCTGGTGTATGTCGGGGGGGGGGGGGGGGCAACGATAGAACCAGAGGGATAAAGGCCGCTTGGTCAAGCTGTCGCCACGATGTGTGCGACTCAGGATTTTTATTTCACCTCGATAGATAGATAGAAAAAAATTGCTTTCTGTCTACCGCGGGCTTCGAACACCATACGTCAGCTTTTCAGCCAGCGGAACAGTAGTTTTAGCCGCGCCGCACGGCCACGTCCACCTCTTACTAATATTGCAAATTAGCTGTATTTTTCAGTTTACTTTGGCCTCTTTCACTTTCAAAACGTTTTCATTACTTTTCTTAGTTCTAGCTTTCCATGGTATACTCAACATTCTTCTGTAAATTCATATTTGTATAGCCTATATATACTTATACTATGATATTCATATTTCCACATCTTATCTATTCTCCAACTTGTGAACATGTAACACACTTCTCTCTCTTTTTATCATTTCATCTCTTATAACCCTCAGTGCCTCTGTCCACTTCTCCAAACTTACCTGTTCCAATCATCCTAGATGTAGTAGTATTTATCTATGTTTCATTGTTTGTTGTTCTTGTTTTCTGAGGAAGGCCACATGTAGGCCAAAACGTCAGTATTTTGTTGTGTTCCTTTTTTTTGTAAAGCTGTCACCATACCTTGTAGGAGTGTACATTGCACCCCACTACTGGCTCCAGCTAAATATCTATTCATGCAAACAAAACATTGATACCTTAATTATGTCTGTACAACAATTGGAAGAGTTATGAATTTGTCAGTGTATTCAGTTGTGCATAAATTCATAAACAAAGACACAGAGAAAAAAAATCAATAGGTTGTTGGCTTTTTTTTCTGAGTGGTATAGTATATAATACAGGATTACACTTACAGGTGTGTGGAATTTCATAATTTTTGCGGTTTGTTTTGGTTTTAATTGATGCACACATATTTTTAATGCTGACAAAATAAAAACATATTACATCACTGAAACCGTTCTTAGAACTAATTAATATTCAAAATGCTGACTAATAAACATAATTAACTCAATAATCAGCCGGGATTTTTTTTAAAAAAATTTTAATTTTATATTTTAATGTTATGTTGCATTTTAAAAACGAGTGCAGAACTAAAAAATGAAGGGCTACCCATTTGCAGTATTTATTAATATATGACTGACAGCTAATTAAGCTATTAAATATTCAAAATTGCCAAATTAGCATAAAAGTAAAACAAAAATATTTTCACTTGTCCTGCCTACAAAGGTGATTAAGGTATTAAAAAAAAAAACTATCTTTACGACACATAGTACCATTGCTGGTGTATGTCGGGGGGGCAACGATAGAACCTGAGGGGTAAAGGCCGCTTGGTCAAGCAGTCGCGACAATGTGTGAGACTCAGGATTTTTATTTCACCCCCGATAGAAAAAATCCTTTCTGTCTACCACAGGTTTCGAACACCGCACGCCGGCTTTTCAGCTAGCGGAACAGTGGTTTTAGCCGCACGGCCACGCACACCTCCGATTAAGATATTGAATTTGAAATTTTAAGGGCTATCTAGTTGTTCTGAGAAAAGTGGTAATAAGAAAGAACAATTAGCTGTAAACAATTCTATCTATCTATCTATTGACCTTTTGAGCCATAGCCGGCCCATAGGGCGTAGACCAAGATACTCCTAGCAATGACTTCAATTCTAATATTCGATGACATATGGGACGCACCAATTTTTTGAATGACCATTCTTGGTCATTTTGTGCAGTGTGTAGTGGGTGCTGCAATGGCTACAACATCATCATCGGTACGTGTCACGGCAACTGTTCACATGGGATCTATGGACACGACTGCTCCGGGTCTTGTCTTAGTGTCTGTCCTTTATGAGAGGAAAAATCCGGAAAATGCCTACAATGTAAACGTCCTAGTTACACCTGTAGTGACACTTGTCCCGATGGTAATATCATATATGACCTGGAAAGTACAGACTGTACGTGCAAGGAAACGTACTACGGATCAGACTGCACTCTCAAATGTCCGGACAACTGTTTCAACGACACTTGTGTACAGTCAACCGGGAACTGTACATGCAAGGGAACGTTCTACGGGTCAGACTGCAGTCTCAAATCTCCGGACAACTGTTTGAACGAAACCTGTGAACAGTTAATCGGGACCTGCGTCTCGTATGTCAATGATTCCCACGTTAAGAAGAGTACTACAACAAACCCAAGCATATGGATACCTTAATGTGTTTCTGTGCTTGACATGGTTCATTTCTTGGTGTTTTTCCGTGAAGCCATGGCTCATATCTTGATGTGTTTCTGTGCTAGCCATGGCTCATATCTTGATGTGTTTCTGTGCTAGCCATGGCTCATATCTTAGCTTGTGTGTGTGTGTGCGCTGGCCATGGCTCATATCTTGGTGTGTGTCATGTTAGTCATATCTCATTCTTGGTGTGTCCGTGTTAATCATGTCTCATATCTTTATGTGTGTATGTGTTTAGTCATATCTCATATCTTAGTGTGTATCTGTGTTAGTCATATCTCATATCTTTGTGTGTGCATGGTTATGTTAGTCACATCTCATATCGTTGTGTGTGCATGTCTATGTTGGTCATATCTCACATCTTTGTGTGCATATCTATGTAAGGCATGTCTATGTCAATCATATCTCATATCTTTATGCGCATGTTTATGTTAGTCATGTGTCATATATCTTGATGTGTGTCAGTGTTAGTCATGCCTCGTATCGCTGTGTGCATGTCTGTGTTGGCCACATCTCCTATCTTTGTGTGTGCATGTCTGTGTTAGGTACCTCTAGTGACTCGGGCAGATGGTGCTCGTAAACCTGGGAGAGCCGACCATCTAAGGGCATAATCCCCCTACAGAAAAGATCATCTGCTGCCTTGCAGGAAGATTGGGGACAATCAAAGGCTATGGAATGCAAACCTGAATAAAATGCTGGCTGAAATCGGATGCACTGGGCCACTGGCGCAGAACACAGTGCATCATTTTAATGGGTGTTCAATCAGAGTGGATCTGGCAGACTCTAATTGTGATGTTCTGTTTGTGAGGGCGATCAACACACTTAATCTGACAGCTGACTTCATGTGAGAGTCTGGAATCCTACTCTGATTGAGTCCTGATTGCAGAGAGAGAGAGAATTCTAATATTCTAACTTTCAGCCCCTTATTGTGATCAAAGTATATGACAAGCAAAGTAAAAATCTTGATTTCCTTGTGGCTGGAGGCAAGCTTGTTACACAAGCCACATTTATCTCAATTATTGTGTGAAGTAGTCGATGAAAAAAGGTATATGGTGACATTATTTGAAACAGAAAAATTAATCTGGTCCAAATCTAAAAATTATGTTCTTCCTGTTCTGGTCCTGAAAGAGTTAAGAGTTTAAGAGAATGGCTTGGTAGAAGGTCAACAACAGAAAGGATAAATAACTATCTAGATCGAAAGCTGTGGAGAGACATGATCACCTACACCAGCAAGCATGGTACTTGATGATATATCTATATCTATCTATCTATCTATCTATCTATCTATATATATATATATATATATATATATATATAGATATATGTATCTACCTACCTATCTCTCTATTGACCTACCAAAGTTGTGTGCTTAGTACACTTCTATACAGATCAAAAGCTTGTACTACCTATGCTGGGCAGGAGAAATGGTTAAACAGCTTTCATGTATGTTGCCTTTGTAATATTATGAACATCTAATGGCAAGACAAAGTAGTAACTAACTCTAACGTCTTACAACAAGCCAAATTCTCATCAATCATGGCAACACTTATGATTTGTAGACTAAGGTGGCTGGGGCATGTTAGAAGCATGGCAAACAATCGTATTCCCAAACAAATAGTGTATGACGAACTTCAGGACGTAAAGAGACCAAAGAGCAGATCAGTGTTGAAATATAAGAATGTTTGCAAGGCTTCCTTGAGGTGTAATTTTTTGTTTATCAGTGAAAGAAACAGGGAAAATATGGCTCAGCAACTTGAGACAGTGCTGATATCAAATTCAGAAGACAAAAGGCACAAGAGAACGTAAACAAGGCCAGGTACCATAAATACACATTGTTCGTTCTGTGGATCTGTCTGTCCAAGATTGGCAAATTCAGCCAAAGAGAAAAGCTTTTCAGTAAAGCAGCACCCAGTATGAGAGACTAATGCTTAACCAAACTACTGACTTATCATGATTGCTTGCTACCAACCGTCTGTCAAGATGCTAAAGGCCATACATATATTGACCTTTTGAAACGCAGCCAGCCCATAGGGCATAGACCCAGATACTCTTTCCCTTACCTAAATTTTTATTCTAGCAGTTTTCAATTCTTGTATAAATCTTTTATCAAATCTCGCCATTTGTCTCTGTTCTGTGCTAGCAACTCTATCTCATTGAGGGAGCTGATTCCTGCTGCTCTTGCCTCTCTGATCAATGTTCCTCTCAGTGTCTCTCTGGTTCTTTCTCTTTTTCTCTTACCTGTTGTTTCCCACATTAGGGCTTGCTTTGATATTCGGTTATTATCTCTTCTCATCACATGTCCAACATATGACCATCGTCTTTTATATATATATATATATAAAACCTAAAGACTTTTGCAACTGTCACTTAAGATTTTATTGAATTAATGGTTAGCAAACTTACAATTGATAAATGTGAGCCTCATATATTATATTGACAGAAACATGCATATTTAACTCACATAATTTAAAATGTTACTTCCACTGCACTACTTTCTCTCAAAACTCCCTTATAACCCTGAACAGTGGGGTTGAACAGGTACTCCACCTTGCCCAAGGGTGTCCTGTAAACTAGCATCTATCTATCTATCTATTGTCCTTTTGAGCTGAAGACGGCACATAGGGCAGAACCATAATCTCAAAAAAACAGAAACCTTGCGTGCCAAAATGGCACATATTGCAGAGATCACTGCTTAGGGAGTCTTATTTCTCCATTTGATAGGTGATACTCCTACCCCTGTCCTCGGTGAGTTATTTGTTGTTTGTTGTCGGGCAGATGGTATGCAGCTTGTCAGCTGTTCTCTCGGGACAACACACGCCTTTGAGCCCCTGTCGTTCTCTGTTAGCGTGACCTCCACTGGAATGTGGTGCTCGTGTTTACGCTCAGGCCAACACGTTTCCGGGCTAACTGGACGCTCGTCTCAGCCTTGACCTTGTCTCTGCCTGTAGTACTTCTGGTTTGTTATGATGACTGTTTCACATTGTGTTTCTGTGACAGCTTTACTGCTGTTATGATTCGTCCCCGAGGGTTGACGCTAGGCTAGATAAATGTAACTGTATAACAACGCTTTGATCTAATAATTTGTTCTGGCTTTTATTCCTGTCACATCGAACTCTCGTTCCACAATGTATATGGCAGGTCACACACTTACAGCGCACTCTGACAATTTCTTCAGTCTATCGCCCTAACACTTGTCTCTGGGCTCTAGCACATTCATACTCACATCTAAACTACTTGTGGACTGCCCCCATTGGCGGCCCCCCTATATTATCTCATTTCTACCGGTCCAGTGGTCTCTGGGCCACCGCTACTAACTGTCTCTTAATAGTGCTGCTCACTAATCTGTCCGCCTAACTGTTCGTACTGGCTATAATTCTATTACACTTGCTTAGTGTCCTTAGTCTTGATCTTCACTCCCTGCCAACTCATCTCTCCAAGTGTCTGGTCTTGAGTGCTCTATCCGAGTGCTTAAGTTTTTCTACTATTATTTTAACTCATGAACTAATCTACATTGCGTCTAATTCTATTAGGCTAAGGTTAGCCTCCCTATGGGCCGACCACCTGGTCGTCTGGCTCCTAACGAGCGCATGTGCTCCTGCCAACTACATTTCTCCAAGTGCTTCTATCCGAGTGCCTAGAATCTTTTGTGTTTACCTCTTAAATTTGGATCTTGTCAGCCAATCAGAATTGACCTCCTACCCTGTCTGTCCACCCACTCCTGGGCATGGCCTCCCATGTTTTTGCACGTGAATTTCGACCCATAGTCTCATTTTTCTCCTGACCTCGTCTAAATGTCTTTTTCCTTGACCTTGTTCTCCTATCTGTTTATTCCACTATTCTCTCCATTCCTCCCTCTTCTACACCTATGCGTGTGTTTGCCCTCTCACTTCTGGCATGGTCTCCACATTTTGCACATGCAGTTTGACTCATCCTCAATTTATTTTTCTCATGACTTCGTCTTAAAGTTTTCCTCCTTGACCTTCTTCTCTCGTCTTTGTTTCCTCCTCTAATATCTCCACTCTTCCCCTTCTATACCCCGTAACCCGATCATCTGCTCTTAAAAGGATATTAAGTGGGTATCATCTTCTTTCATTATCTGCCCTTAAAAGGATGTAAGCTCAGATACATTGGTTTGAAAATTTACTTATGTAAACATTACATCGCCTAAAGAAAAGTGTGTAAGAAATTTAGCTATAGACATGCTATATCTTCCTCAATGGGATCATCCACATTAAGACATCTTAAGTGCACATACTGGTTTAATAGATCACCTTTCACCTTTGCTTTTACGTCCATAATTATTTCTAGATATACAGCATCTTTTGTCCAAATATTGCTAATGCTCTGGGCTACAGTGGAAACTTCATCTCTAACAAATTTATCTAACTTATCAACTACTTCATCATCTAATCTACTAAATTCACATAAACTAGCCAGGGCAATCTTACAAGATAAAGTATCCTTGATAACTTATTGTTGCCTCTAGTCTCTATACTGTTTTTGTTTTTTTAAATTTCAACTTCCTGACTTGATCCTTATGAGCAGCTTCTTTTCTTCTAGTTGTTAGCAGCCTCATCTTTTAACAACAGCAAACTTAACAAAAGTATAGATTGTTCATTTTTTCACAAAATTTGTCAAGCCACTGAAGCATCCTGTTTTAAGTTGCTTTTACTTTTCCACTAATGAAGCTAAGGGTTGTGTTTGGTGTCAGTCTTCACAGTGCATTCATCATTCTGATTCATCATTCAGAATTAGAACTTAGAGCTCGCTGCCTGTTTGATTGTTTACTTAATTAGCCCTAGATTATGACACCTTCATAAATTTGACAAACTCACAAAACAAATTCTTGCAATTCAACAGTTTGCTGCAGGCAAACATTTCCCCCCTCCCAGTACCTTCCTAATTATTGCTTCTGGGGACCCCTGAGTGTTGCATTTGTTTCCTTTGATGTTGGATTTTTTTTTTTTTTTTTTTACTAATAATCACTGTGTACAAATTATGGTGTTGTAAAGGATGCTGTTGTTTTTATAAATTTCACCATTTTCAAGACATTATTTTTTTCCCCTTATGATGGGAGAAATTGTTGGCTGCCTGCGAGACATCAAAAAAATTTTTGTTACACAAGATAGGCAGTGAATGATGCTAAGAGTAAGGTGAACATATGGCTGGACTGGCGACCGATGTGTGGATAGACAACGTAACAATCTCTGGTAGCCACGGTGCCATGCATTTGAATTTCAGGCCATAAATTGAACCTATATCAGGAAATGATTACCACCGATTCCAGTGTCGCTCCTAGTGCAAACACTCAGCTTTGTAGCAAAAGTTCAAAGAAAATAAAATTGTTTGAACCCTAAATGTTACATTTAGTGCTTGTAAAATTTACGATAACGTGGCTTACGGATAGGTGCCGTAATATAGGGATAAATTCATATTATTGAAGTGAAGCTTAAATAACCCACTATAATACATTTGTATATACTGTTAACTTCACATATTTATATTCATTTTAATCTTACAGAGTGAGGCCCCTTCAAAACCAAAGTTATCCAAGAGGCAAAAAAGAAAAAGTGAAAATATAGAAAGGATATCTTCAGAATGTCCGTCACCTCTTTTAATTGAAGAACAGAGTAAGAGAAGAAAACTTGAAAATCTTGGCAGAAGTGCTAGTGTCTGCAAAGTAAAATCTGCTGTTAAAGGTACTGTAGCCACAAATGCAGATCTTCATTTGGAAAAAGTATTTCCCAAGATTTTAATGAGCAACAGCACTAGTGATTTTCCCACAAGAAGACAAGGTAATGCTGAAGCTGTTTCTGTTATTGAAAGCACAGACATAGATCACATGGAAGTCACAGTTTCAGAATTATGTGATAAATTAGATCACAGTTGCAATGAAATGTGTACTCCATCTACCTCTGATGCAGGTAAGATGAAAAAAAAACGAGGCAAAAAGAAGAGAAATAGCAAGACATTACAAGTTGATTTGAATATAAATGGCAGTAATTTTAAATCAGAGGCTAATAACAGCAGAACAAATTTGGATGCAAAACCAAGTTCAAATGATAAAAAAAGAAACAAAAATATGATTGATTCTCAAGTAAAAAGTCCACATAAGGAAATATGCATAGATAGTACACATCAACCAAGTATTAGCAGCTTTGAGGATGACAAAAATGCAGTTGTGAAAAAAAAGCATTTAGAATTAGGTAAGTTTTGATTGTTGTGGTATAGTCATTTTACATATTCTCTCCTGCTCTGATTTCATTATTTAATTACAGTAGAATCAGGTTATAATGAGATCATTGGGACCATTCAGATATTGTCATTATAACCATATCTCATTATATCCAATTTATCTTTAGTAATAGGTGAATGTACTATGCCAGTTTTAGAAACCGGTTGAGTTGTTACATTCTTTGCAAAAAGTTTGATATTACATAATCACTAGGTATTTCTGTCTGATCACAGCCAACTTTAGACTTACTTAAGCCTGTGGGGTTGAGAGGGATTTCCCAGAAAACCACCAACTAGCATGATGTTTTCAGCTTTGTGAGCAGGGATGGTTGTGGTTTGAGTGAAGTTGGTTGTCTATATCTCCTATAGTTGAACATGTCACTCTATTTGGTTGGTTTTCTGGTTTTATTATTTGCTCATGGGCCTTAGTAAATCTATAGTTGGCTGTGGTCTGATAATGAGATCCTGACTTCTGAGAGTGCTTTTTGTTGTTTTTGTGAGGGATAATCAATGAGAGGAGTCCCTGAGCCCAAGTCTCTCATGTACCTTCTATACTGAGAAGGCTCGTCTCTGGATTAAAAGAAAGATATTTTTTGAGGAGACTGATTGTTAAATCCTGTATAAGGCTCTGAAAAAAAGTTGAATTTTGTCATTTCATCAGAGCTGTTATTCTATTTCCCAAAAGACATTCACAGAGTTTCTACAGCTCGTGAAGCTACTTTGGTTGATTCGTATGAACAGGATTTCCAGTCTTGTCTTCTTCCTTTTTCTTGACAGCAGCTCTATCCTCCAAGATCTTTGTTCAATGTCTTGTGTTAAAAGCTCTGCAGCTGTTCTGTCCTCCAAGATCTTTTCCACAAGGCTCACCATTGTCACCAGTTCTATTTAACGTGTACACAATAACAATCACGGAACAACAGCTGGATGGGAGGGAAAGAACTATGACTTTTGCTGATGATATTCTGGTATATCGACAGGGAAGAGACAGACTGGGAATCGCCTCCACAATGCAAGACGAACTTGATTGCATTTCTTCCAGGTGTGGGGTTTCAGGTGCCTTGGTTAATCCTAACAAAGCATCATTTTCATGGTTCTCCCTTAACAATCATATTGTTAATATGACCACACTGGTAGTACGAAATGGGAGCTGATGAGGTGACCAGGGACAAGTTGATGACATACCTCGGAGTTAAGTTTGATCTCAGCCCGTGTTTTTAGGACCACATCAATGGTAAAAAGATCTTTGTTCAATGTCTTGTGTTAAAAGCTCTGCAGCAGCTTTGTCCTCCAAGATCTTTGATCAATGTCTTGTGTTAAAAGCTCTGCAGCAGCTTTGTCCTCCAAGATCTTTGTTCAATGTCTTGTGTTAAAAGCTCTGCAGCAGCTTTGTCCTCCAAGATCTTTGATCAATGTCTTGTGTTAAAAGCTCTGCAGCAGCTTTGTCCTCCAAGATCTTTGATCAATGTCTTGTGTTGAAAGCCCCTCAGCTGGAACAAAAGTCTCATCCATTGACAGGTACTCTTCAACGGTCAAACAGATTGGAGCAATGTCTCATAATCTGGCTTCCCAATTTTCTTGGCATTCTGCCCAAAGCTGCCTCTTGTAAATGCCAATATAATGTTGTTTCTGTCCTCCCAGAATTCTGTGTAGTGTGCTTGAGGGATTATCATGTTCCCAGCATAGTTCTGCTTTTGATTTTAACTTTTTGTCAACTTTCTTTATTAACATCGCTTTCGCTTTAAGTGATATGCTGCACTTGTGTTCTTGACAGTATTGAAAGCCATCATGATAGCTTGTGACTTGTGGATAAATTTGAACAAGCATGTAGAGATATTCTGTGTGCTTCAATACTCATCTTTTATAATGAAAGTCTAATGACCACTGGGCTATCCATTAAAAAAAAAAAGTTATTTTCGACTGCAGATACAAATTGTGCTTTACGCTTTGTTTCCCCAACCATACCTCTCTCATCCACTGTCATGGGCAAGTAGGCCATACTAGTCATGTTAACCCTGCTTGGCTACACAATTTACATAGGGACAAGAAAAGTACACTCCATTAACAGTTTTTTGTTTAGCTACAAAATTTTGACAAAATGCATTACAACTGATTATTAGGCTGGGTTATAGATGATATAGGTAAAGAAGAAAAAGATTAGGGAATTTTGTTAAATTGACATATCAGGATTTTTTTAACATGTTCTGTGCCAGGAACAACAACATGCAGCTTTGTTACCACCAACGTGGGAAATCCAAGAGCTAGATTTTTGGGGCTTTTAATCTATTGTTTCCACAATTATATTCAATAATTGTAATTCTTTATTGAATCTTTATTTTGACTTCCTGAGCAAATCCTCAGAACAAATCATGTTTTAGATACTCCTTCATCTGAATTTTTGTTCTAGCAGTTTTCAATTCTTTTAAAGATATTTATCAAATCTCGCCATTTGTCTCTGTTCTGTGCAAGTAGCTCTATCTCATTGAGGAAGCCGATTCCTGCTGCTCTTGCCTCTCTCATCAATGTTCTTCTCAGTCTCTCTCTGGGTCTTCCTCTTTTTCTTTTACCTGTTGTTTCCCACATGAGGGCTTGCTTTGCTATTCGGTTATTATCTCTTCTCATCACATGTCCAACATATGACCATCGTCTTTTCTTTATTACTGAAGATATTAGTGGTTGATTGGCGATTTTTCTAATTTCCTCGTTTGTTTTTAATCCGTTCCACGTTATACCACGTATTTTCCTTAGACATTTTTTTTCAAATGCGTTTAACTTTGTTTCTATGTCTCTTGTTGTTTTCCAGCTTTCACACGCACACGTAGGGGTTGATAGTACAATTGATTTGAATAGTCTAAGTTTTGTGTTTGTGCTGATGAGTTTTGATTTCCACAACTTTTCAAGGCTTCTGAAAGACATTGCTGCTTTAGTCATTCTGATTCTAATTTCTTTGCTTGTATCCCCTTCTCGATCAATGTGACTTCCAAGATAGATAAAGTGATCGATCTCTTCCACTGGTTTGTTTTCCATGTATATTCTGTCGTCTGTTAGAATTAAGCTTATCATGATTTCAGTTTTTTCATGATTGATCTCAATCCTAATTTTGCTGGCTATTGATGATAGATGTACCATGGACAGCTAAGAAGAGTAATGAAGATGTTCTGAGAGAGGTCAAAGCAAAAAGAGTGCTAATTTCCAATATTAGGAAGAAACAATCATCATTTTTTGGCCATGTAGTGAGAAGAGAACAACTGGAATATATTGTAACAACTGGAAAAATTGAGGGACAAAGAGAAAGAGAGAAGTAAAGAGAAAAAAATAACAGACAGCTTAAGAGAATGGCTTGGTAGAAGGTCAACAACAGAAATGATAAATAGCTGTCAAGATCAAAAGTTATGGAGAGACATGATCACCTATGCCAGTAGGCCCGGTACTTGATGATGATTGATGATAGTTCATTAGTGTTTTTCTGCATCGTTTTTATCTGACTGTTGATGAGAACTTTGCCATCAGCAAAGTCGAGGTCCTCCAAATGGTCTCCTTGTATCCATTTGATGCCTTTATTACCAGTGCAGCATTTCTTCATTATGAAGTCCATAACAACTCCAAATAACAAGGGCAAGAAATTAAATCCTTGTTTAATCCAAGTTTCTATTGGGAAACATTCGCTCAGTCCTTCCTCTGTTCGAACTGTACATGTGTAACCATCATACATGTCTTTAATAATATTTATGATTTTTGATGGTAAGCCATATTGCTTCAGAATTTTCCACAAAGAATCTCTATGAATACTGTCAAATGCTTTTTTGAAGTCGATGAAGTTAAGTACAAAAGGTTTTTGCTTTTCAATGTGTTCTTCCAATATAAGTCGTAGAGTGAAAATGTGGTCAAGGCAGCTTCTCCCTTTTCTAAACCCAGCCTGTTCTTCACGCATTACTGTATCTATTGAATCCTTTATTCTATTTAGGATGATTTTGCAGAATAACTTTGAGGCAACTGACAAATGTGTCACGCCTCACCAGTTGTTACAATCTTTAAGATTGCCCTTTTTTGGAATCTTAACAATGATTCCTTTTTTCCATTTATGAGGCATCATCTCTGCTTTCCAAATGATGTTGAACATTTTCTGGAGATGTATTAAATTATGGCTATCAATTGCCTTGAGGATCTCAGCTGTTAACATATCCTCTCCAGCAGCCTTGTTGTTGGCCATATGCTTTAAGGTGGTTTCTATTTCGCTGAAGGTGAAGTCATCTAAATTTACAGCTAATTCTGCTGCTGGTGTTTCAGCTTCAAAATCTATTAAACTGTGGGGTAGTGGACAGTTAAGAATTTCTTTGAAGTGTTCCGCCCAACGGGCTTTTATGTCTGTGCTTGTTGTTAGCATTAATCCAGATATGTCTAGAATTGGTGTTCCGCTGGATGTATAGGTGTTTGTCAGCATCTTTTGTACAGTATATAACACACTTAACCTGACAGCTGACTTCATGTGAGAGTCTGGAATCCTACTCTGATTGAGTCCTGATCGCAGAGAGAGAGTACAGTATAGAGAGTTCTGCTGTCTCCTGTAATTGCAGCTGTCTCTGCTTTCCCTGTCAAATTGTCTGTTTAAGCTCTTGTATCTATTTAAACAAGGATTCTTATTTTCTTGCTGCTATTTACAATTTTAAAAATCTTGAGAAATACGGCTGTGCCGCAGTATAACATCTTGGTAGCGAATGTTTTAAAGCCGGTCTCGTTATAAGTTGATTCTACTGTACATAAAGTAATGTTTGGTTATTTGTTGTAAGTAGTGTTTGGTTATTTGTTGTAAGTAGTGTTTGGTTATTTGTTGTAAGTAGTGTTTGGTTATTTGCTTTAACTCTTAGTTACGATACCTATCTGTAACTGATGTGTTTATGATGCTTTAGTAAAAATTACTACCACTTAAATGTAACATTAGGTGCTCTAAAAATAGTATTTTCTCTGAACTTTTTACACATAGCTGTGTGGTTCACATTAGGTGAGACACAGGGACTTAGAATTTCTGGCTCAGGTAGATATATGACCTGAGTTTCACCTCATCTGGCTGACTCTTAACGTAGCGATCTACATTGGAGAACCCAAACAACTCAGGCTCCAAATGCAAATCCTGCAGCGGTCAATGGAATACAAACTCTATTCCACCATCTTGGAACCAGTAGTCGAAAGCAATAATGAAAATAATCACCACCAAAATTAAATGTATCAGACACAAAGCATGAAAAACATTTATATATAAGATCAAAAGTGAAGAACTAAGAAGAAAGCTAGAAACATTTCTCACTATTGAATGCATAAATAAATGATGTAAAAAGGTGTCCTGGCCATGTTATAAGACAACTAGATTGTATGATACAAGTATTCTTCATTAAATGTTACTTGAACACCAGGCCCTAGTGCTGACTTTGAGAAAAGATAGGTGGAAAGAACATTTGATGAACTAGGAAATATAATAGTTGAAGTAGCCAATGAACGAGCACAAGACAGCAAACTATGTGTCCCCTTGGCACTGAAGGGGAAAATCAGAAAGGAAAGAAGTGATTGGTTAATTACTCTTGATATTATTGATTGTTTATTTGCTGTAGGTAGTGATTGGTTATTGTACTGTAGATGGTGATGACTTATTTTCTGATGATACCGTGTTCTATCTATCTATTGTCCTTTCAAGCCAAAGACGGCACATAGGGCACAACCACAATCTCAAAAAGAAACCTTGCGTGCCAAAATGACACATATTGCAGAAATCATTGCTCTAAATTCAATGGCCTGTTGATACCGTATTTACTAGATGACCCACAACTAGTTAACAAAGTAAACAAAGAATATTATTAGGATATGAATATTAACTAGACTAAAACTATTGCTATAAGCAGAAAAACACACAAAATATACAATTAGATGGAAAGAACCGTGTTCAAGAATATAAGCAATCTTGGACATCTTATAACAATGGATGGAAAATATAAGACAGAAATAAACAAAAGATTAGGAATGGCAGAAGGTGAATTTTACAACATGTAAAATATAACCACGGGCAATCTCAGAGAATGTAACAACTGGAGAGGCGTGACACTTTTGTCAGTTGCCTCAAAGTTATTCTGCAAAATCATCATGAATAGAATAAAAGATTCAATAGATACAGTAATGCACGAAGAACAGGTTGGGTTTAGAAAAGGGAGAAGCTGCCTTCACCACATTTTTACTCTATGACTTATACTGGAGGAACACATTGAGAAGAAAAAACCTTTTGTACTTAACTTCATCGACTTCAAAAAAGCATTTGACAGTATTCATAGAGATTCTTTGTGGAAAATTCTGAAGCAATATGGCTTACCATCAAAAATCATTAATATTATTAAAGACATGTATGATGGTTACACATGTGCAGTTCAAACAGAGGAAGGACTGAGCGAATGTTTCCCAATAGAAACTGGGGTTAAACAAGGATGTATTTTATCGCCCTTGTTATGTGGAGTTGTTATGGACTTCATAATGAAGAAATGCTGCACTGGTAATAAAGGCATCAAATGGATACAAGGAGACCGTTTGGAGGACCTTGACTTTGCTGATAACATAGTTCTCATCAGCAGTCAGATAAAAACGATGCAGGAAAACACAAATGAACTATCATCAATAGCCAGCAAAATTGGGCTTGAGATCAATCATGAAAAGACTAAGATCATGGATAGCTTAATTCCAACAGACTACAAAATATACACGGAAAACAAGCCAGTGGAAGAGATCAATCACTTTATCCATCTTGGAAGTCACATTGATCGAGAAGGGGATACAAGTAAAGAAATTAGAATCAGAATAGCTAAAGCAGCAATGTCTTTCAGAAGCCTTGAAAAGTTGTAGAAATCAAAACTCATCGGCACAAACACAAAACTTAGACTATTCAAATCAAATGTACCTTTACGTATGCGTGTGAAAACTGGAAAACAACAAAAGACATAGAAACAAAGTTGCTCGCATTCGAAAATAAATGTCTAAGGAAAATACTTGGTATAGCGTGGAACAAATTCAAAACAAATGAAGAAATTAGAGAAATCGCCAATCAACCACTAATATCTTCAGTAATAAAAAAAAGACGATGGTCATATGTTGGACATGTGATGAGAAGAGATAATAACCGAATAGCAAAGAAAGCCCTCATGTGGGAAACAACAGGTAAGAGGAAGACCCAGAGAGACACTGAGAAGAACATTGATGAGAGAGGCAAGAGCAACAGGAATTGGTTCCCTCAATGAGATAGAGCTGCTTGCACAGAACAGAGACAAATGGTGAGATTTGATAAAATATCTTTAAAAGAATTGAAAACTGCTAGAACATAAATTCAGATAAGAGGAGTATCTTGGTCTACGTCTTATGGGCCAGCTATGGCTCGAAGGGTCATTAGATAGGTAGAAAATATAACCACATCAAAGTAAATAACACCAGAACTAAAACTGTGAATTGTAAAATGTTATATATACTCAAAATTTCTGTATGGTGCAGAAACCTGGACATTAAATAAAAAGACAACAGAAAACTAAAGCCATTATAATGTAGATCTATAGAAAAAGTGGATTGAATTGGATGGAAGGAAAAGGAGACAATCAGGGAAGTATCAGTGGTTAATGGAACAAAGAACTATTGAACACAATTCGGAAAAGACTGAGATTTGTGGGACATTTGTAGAGGCATAATACACTACTCAATTCATCTTAGAGGGGAAGATACAAGGTAGCCTAGACAAGCGCAGACCAAGACTAAAGTGGACTGATAACATCAAAAGCTTGACACGTGAACCTGTTACAACATTGCACCATTAAGACAAGAGATAGTAAAATAGCACTTCATGGTAGCCATCTATTGTAGAAAGTGATTTGTTATTTGTTGTAGATGGTGATTGGTTATTTGTTGTAGATGGTGTCTGGTTATTTGTTGTAGAAAGTGATTTGTTATTTGTTGTAGATGGTGATTGGTTATTTGTTGTAGATGGTGTCTGGTTATTTGTCATAGATAGTGATTGGTTATTTGTTGTAGATAGTTGCTGGTAATTTGTTGTAGGTGGTGACTGGTAATTTGTTGTAGATGGTGGCTGGTTATTTGTTGTAGATGGTGATTTGTTATTTGTCGTAGATAGTGGCTGGTAATTTGTTGTAAATGGTGACTGGTTATTTGTTGTAGATAGTGATTTGTTATTTGTTGTAGATAGTGGCTGGTAATTTGTTGTAGATGGTGGCTGGTTATTTGTTGTAGTTGGTGATTGGTTATTTGTTGTAGATAGTGATTGCTTATTTGTTGTAGATAGTGATTTGTTATTTGTTGTAGATGGTGATTGGTTATTTGCTGTAGATGGTGGCTGGTTATTTGCTGTAGATGGTGGCTGACTATTTGCTGTAGATGGTGGCTGACTATTTGCTGTAGATGGTGGCTGGTTATTTGTTGTAGATGGTGATTGGTTGTTTGTTGTAGATGGTGTTTGGTTGTTTGTTGTAGATGGTGATTGGTTATTTGTTGTCGATGGTGGCTAGGAGTATAAAATGCCTAAACTTCTTCTATTGTACATTTATGTTGATTTTTGAAGAAGCTATATCTTAAAATTTAAAAACTTTTGTGGTTATAAATCTAATTGCATCCTCTGAAGCTCTCAGATTTGCAGATCTGTGAGATTTTAGTTAGAGCATTATTCCAGTATTCTTACATAAATATTAACTCTTGCTAAACATATTTTGTTATGTGTGTGTGTGGTGTCACAAATGTTAACTACTTCCCAAAAATAAACATTTTAAGTATATTTGCAATGTGCCAGACAACTGACATCAACACCAAATAATCCTGCAACGTTTCCAAGATTATAGTTATAATGTCACTTTGATATTAAAACAAGTGGCAGTGAGTTATAAGTAGTGATTGGTTATTTTTTAATAAATAGACTTGTTGACAGCAAATGTCCATGATATTAACCATGGTTATTTCACATTTATTGACATATTTTGCATAATCTGAGTCTAGCCCATAGTATAAGTTGTTTTCTTTATCTTTCTTAATTGCTACTATTTACGTCCAAACTCTTCAGATATGTGTCAGTGGAAGAACCTGCTTGTACCAGATGTACTCCAGCATGCCTTAGAAGAGGATGGCTTTGACACCCCAACCCCAGTACAAAACATGGTGCTTCCTAGTGCTATCAGGGACAGAAGGGACATTCTGGCAGCAGCTGAAACAGTGTGTGATCACTTTACTATTTATTGTTGATCTCACTGGCTTTGTTTATTATTATTAGAGCTAACAATTTACAGCACTCCTGGTAGATCCATAGGTATTCTGTCATCTTTAGCAGCCTATGAAGTGTGTAAAGTGCCCTGTCATGCCAAGTGGCATATAGGGAATATGGTGTTAGTGACCATAATTTATATAGACCTTCGACATGATTTTTGGGGTAATGTGGTTGGTATTATGCCCATGACGCTTAACTTTGCCAGAAAAAAATCCGGTACCCATTTAAGGCTGGGTGAACCCGGAAGCCATCAGTCAGGATCGAACCTGACCTCTTGTTCTTTGTAATCCAGCTCACTAACCACTGAGCTATCATGACTCCCTATGAAGTGTGCACACACCTAACTCATTCTTTCATGCTGTTCTTACTTGATTAATATTATATTCCACATTGTTGCGATCAAAGACTACATCCTCACTTAATATCCATATTGATTTTGAACAATATTTAAATGTGCCATTCATCTTGTGTATGTTAATTAGACCCACCATAGGCACACCCAAGGCCTCATATCAGCTCCTGCATTGCCACTAACCCCCACATAATTTGTAATGCATATTCAGATATTTTTTATAAAATGTTTGATTATTAAGTATATGTCATGTCAGTGACATCAGTTCTGTATCTTTTAAAGCATTGACTGAAAGTCTATCATAATAGTTTGGTGGTGGCTTTGAAACCCACTTAAGGCCAGCAGTATTCTCATTCTATTATTTCTCATACTAAATAGAGATTGTTGAACTAAAAACACCACCTCAAGCTCTTTTGAGTAGTGATACTGAAAAAACCAGTCAGTATGCAGTGTGGGGACAGTTGTTTATCACTACAGCGAGTTTATGAGTGGCAAAGAACATGCACCTCGCCCCAGCTGGCCTGAAACTGTGACAAACCCTAACGTTGTTGCAGTGGACGGTTATTTGAGAAGACAGACAGGTGACAATTGACAAAGTAGCTGAAATAGTCTATGTGCTTGTACACTGTTGTGGTGGTATGAAGCTGAGGGAGATGATTGTCTGCAACGCGTAGTTGCTGGCAGCTAATTATATTTTCATTACCAACCATAAAGTAAGAATGTATGTAAAGAAGGGCAACATTCACTCTTCCCAAAAGAAATTTAAAAAATTGTGCACAACTCAATCAGCCAGCAAGTAATGATCATATTTATTGGGGATGATGAATGTCCAATTCCTGAAATATGACATGCTCAGAGAAGCAACAGTGAGTTGTATTGTGACCCTCTTCTGAACTGTTTGAAGTCTACAATAAGGTCAAAACATTGTGGTTTGCTCACTTCTATCATTGATATGATATTGCAACATGACAATGCTGGTCGCATACATCACATGCAATAGATGAAGATCTTGAATCTCCATTTCAAGTAAATGCCTTCCACATTAATCTAATGTGCTTGATCACTTGCCGTATGGTGATCATATCTTTAGACCCCCTTAAGGAAACTCTGAGTAGCAAGAAATTTGAAAATAAAAAAATGGTTTTCTGCAGACAATGAGGTGGAGACGACAGTGGATATGTAGTAAACCAGAATAATTTCTTTTCTTAAGAATCCAATCACTGGGGAACAAGCAATGGATGGGTTTTTTTTTTTTTTTTTGGGGGGGGGGGGGGGGGGACTCTTGGGGTGTTGGAAAGTGATGGTGTAATTCAGTCACGTGCATTTAATCAGCAAGAAAGTAGTGGTTGCTTTTTGACTCACCTTTGTATTTCCAACAATATTGCAGTGTTTTTCTGTGAATTTTTTATGTTGTATTTCCAACAATATTGCAGTGTTTTTCTGTGAATTTTCTACTTTGTGAGTATTTGGAAGAACTGTACAATGTTTTTAGCACTTACCTTCATTTGTCTCTGAAACTTGTTTCTCTAGGGCAGTGGAAAGACTTTGGCTTTTGGTATTCCTGTGTTCTCAAGAATTTTATATGAGCTAGATAATGTGGAGAAGGAAAACCCTGATGAGAGAATGAAGCTAGATGGAAATGACCTCAAAACAAGCAATGTAAAGATGGAGGTAAGCAAAAGACAGTAATAATAAACAACCATATAGTTATTGATAGCAACATTGAAAGACACATGTATTGGCAGTGTAGTAAAGTGTTGATCTCTAGTGCTGGCATGGCACTGTGGCAAAGTTTGAATCCTGGTTCAAGCTGTACATTATTCTTTGAGTTTTCTTATTTGTTTGTGAATTTTCTTTTAGTGCTGTTAATACACCTGTGTCTTTATATAATGTATGTCTTGTGAGTCAATGCCAAAGTGAAGTTCAAAGTAACCCATAAATAGGCAGGCATAGCTTGAACCCATCTTGGTGCCCATGGCTGCACCACAGACTTGGTCATAGAAGTCACCATTAAACTCAAATGTGTTGAGGTTGAGGGCAAGCTTAGTGAGGTGGAGATTGGCAGTATCAACAGAAGGGTCCTTTGGTCTAGAAAGAACTGTAGAGCCAGGAGACTATCAGAGTGAGGGTAGAGGTGTAAAGAGAACAGACGTCGAGGGTGAAAAGTTGGTGTGAGTGACCATGGGAGAGAGAGATGGTAGAGAAGATTTTTAAGGCATGGTTCGTGTCTTTGACATAGAAGGGAAGGGTAGCCACAATGGATTGGAAGACGCTATACAGATAGTCGGATATGTGTTCAGTCGGTAAGCACACGCTGCCACGATAAGACGTCCAGGGTTGTTGAGTTTGTGAATTTTAGGGAGCATGTAGAAGGATGGCTTACCAAGACCACTATTAGGGATAATGAGATGGGACATGCTTATTCTGGAGGACAATGGTGACATCATGGCGAAGGTTATAAAAAGTAGAATAGGATAACTGTTTGGTGCCCTCGGGAATGTACAAGTCTTTACGCCAAACTACTACCACTCCCCCCTTATCTGCCAGTTTCATAACAATGTCCTCCTGGCGGCGAAGATTGGAGAATGCTCGAAACTCAGAGGAAGTTAGATTAGAGCGGCGAAGTTCTCTTCAGCAAAGTTGCTGGATCTCACATGATGTGACCTTTATGTAGAGGTCAAGGACATGTGATGCACCAGCTGAAAACAGAAAGAAAAAGATGCCCAGTGCTGATAAGAACATCTTGAATATGTTGTGGTACAGAGAAAGGAAAAGATACCCAGTGATGACAAGAACATCTTGAACATGTTGTGGTACAGAGAAAGGAAAAGATACCCAGTGCTGACAAGAACATCTTGAACATGTTGTGGTACAGAGAAAGGAAAAGATACCCAGTGATGACAAGAACATCTTGAACATGTTGTGGTACAGAGAAAGGAAAAGATACCCAGTGCTGACAAGAACATGTTGCGGTACTAAGAACAGCTTGAACATGTTGTGGTACAGGGAAAGGAAAAGATACCCAGTGCTGACAAGAACATGTTGCGGTACTAAGAACAGCTTGAACATGTTGTGGTACAGGGAAAGGAAAAGATACCCAGTGCTGACAAGAACATGTTGCGGTACTAAGAACAGCTTGAACATGTTGTGGTACAGGGAAAGGAAAAGATACCCAGTGCTGACAAGAACAGCTTGAACATGTTGTGGTACAGGGAAAGGAAAAGATACCCAGTGCTGACAAGAACATGTTGCGGTACTAAGAACAGCTTGAACATGTTGCGGTACTGGGAAAGGAAAAGTTACCCAGTGCTGACAAGAACAGCTTGAACATGTTGCGGTACAGAGAAAGGAAAAGTTACCCAGTGCTGACAAGAACAGCTTGAACATGTTGTGGTACAGAGAAAGGAAAAGATACCCAGTGCTGACAAGAAAAGCTTGAACATGTTGTGGTAGTGGGAAAGAAAGAAAAAGCAGAGAAAGTCACCCAATACCCATGTTGTAATGAAGATGTTGATACACAAATATTGCAGCAATTCTGTCAACAACAATACATCGCATTCATGTCAAATTAACACACTTTTGAGGACATTCTATGAAGAAGAGTTATCATCAAGTGAATGCAGAAGAAAGAATTTTGAAACCTC
The DNA here is from genome assembly GCA_032433765.1 of Megaustenia siamemsis. Taxonomy (NCBI): domain Eukaryota; kingdom Metazoa; phylum Mollusca; class Gastropoda; order Stylommatophora; family Ariophantidae; genus Megaustenia; species Megaustenia siamemsis. The sequence continues at coordinate 268,161 of JAVIAB010000160.1, forward strand.
TCCTTTGTCTCAGATATTTATAATTGTGTTGTCTCAGATATTTATAATTGTATTGTCTCAGATATTTATAATTGTGTTGTCTCAGATATTTATAATTGTATTGTCTCAGATCTGCACCTTCTTTCAATTCTGAACGTATGGACTTTGTCCCTCCTTCGGAAATCCTTGAAACGGAGTCAAGAGGGGGATAGTGCGACTGGGTAAAGCACTATTTCCATATTCTGTGCCCAGGCAGAGTAGGGAAAGTGAAATGAGGAAGAAAGCACCAATGTTTAAACTTGGCACATGGAACGTAAGGACCATGTGCCCTGTACTTGCTAAAGCAAACACACTGACAGATGGCCAAATTAGAACAACAGCCTTCATAGATAAAGAACTAAATAGGCTACATGTCGATATTATTGCCCTACAAGAAACAAGACTCTCAGACTGTGGCTCTGTAAAGGAAGAAAATTATACTTTTTTCTGGCAGGGTCTAAGTGTCGCAAAGCCGCGTCTACATGGAGTAGGCTTCGCTGTTAATAACAAACATATTAACTCCATAACCACGCCAAAAGGAGTGTCCGAACGCTCAATGATACTTCAGCTGCATACAAAAAGTGGATTAATAAATATCATTAGCGCCTATGCACCAACATTGGCTGCATCAGACAAAGAGAAAGACAACTTCTACCAACAACTTCAAATGATCATTGACTCACTTCCAAAAGATGAGCTATTATATATACTCGGTGATTTCAACGCACACACAGGATCTGATCAACAATCTTGGCCAACATGCCTAGGTCATCACGGCATTGGAAAAATCAACGAAAATGGCCAGAGATCCACTGTGCACACTTTCTTGGTAATCACAGCTAAGTTGTAAGGCACCACTGTGCACATTTTCTTGGTAGCCACAGCTAAGTTGTAAGACATCCACTTTGCACACTTTCTTGGTAATCACAGCTAAGTTGTAAGGCATCCACTGTGCACACTTTCTTCTAGTAGCCTTGATCAGCAATAGTCAGTTCAACAACGTGGTAACAAACACCAACACGACTCAACTAATCCTGTGCAAGTTTCTTGTGTCATTAACCTTCTGAGAATCATCTATACATAACAAATACCTACTTTAATGTGAAACACAAGCATAAAGTAACATGGCGTCATGCTAGAAGCGGTCACTGGCACCAACTAGACCTAGTTCTTACATGTAGGCAGTCTTTAAATAACATCAGAATAACACAAACATATCACAGTGCAGACTGCAATATAGACCACACTCTTGGCATCAGTAAGATCAAAGCTAGAAGTAGTCGTATTTACAAATCAAGAGAGCCTCCAGCTACCAAGATGAACATCACAGCGACTAAAATCTCATCGAACAAAGACATTTTTAGATCTAAGTTTGAAGAACTTGTAGAAGAAGCAGAAGATTCATTAAGTGTGGATGTCAACTGGTACTCTCTGAAAACACACATCTATAATTGCACTCTATCTACCTACGGCCAAAAACGGTTCTCAAAGAACGACTGGGTCGAAGAAAATGTAGTAAGACTAGACCCACTAATAGCTAATAAGAAAAAGGCGCTACTGAACTTCAAAAATAACCCCAATCAAATCACCAAGGATCAGCTTAAACATGCACAAGCCACTCTACAACTGAAGCAAGAAGATGAGCAAATGAATACTGGAACAATCTATGCTTTGAAATACAGAATGCCTCAGACAGGGGCGACTCAAAAACCATGCATGACAATATAAAAAAGGCCCTTGGACCAAAAATAACCAAATTAGCCCCCATAAAATCCAAGTTTGGAGAACCTATTACTGATAAGGGACAACAAATGGAAAGATGGGTTCAACACTACTCCAACCTATATAATGATGACAGACCAGCAAGCACAGCTCTAGCACAATCAATACCCAAATATCCTACATTGTCCGAGCTGGATGTCGAGCCTACTATGAGCGAACTTGCTGATGCTATAAATGCCCTCTCAAGAGGAAAAGCTGCAGGAAATGACAACATTCCCACAGATGTACTAAAGGAAAACTTAAATGTACTACTTCCACATCTTTACAAACTGCTAATCCAATGCTGGAGACAAGGAGAAATACCTCATGATATGAGAAATGCCAAGATCGTAACATTGTACAAAAACAAAGGAGACAGGGGCATTTCTCTCCTTAGCACAGCCGGCAAGGCTTTTGCTAGAGTTATATACTTAAACGCCTGCATAGACTTGCAGAACGTGTTCTTCCTGAGTCTCAATGCGGCTTCAGAGCCGGGAGATCTACCATAGACATGATTTTCACACTCAGACAACTGCAAGAAAAATGTCAAGAACAAAATATGCCGCTCTATATTGCCTTTGTGGATCTAACAAAGGCCTTCGACTCAGTAAATAGAGATGGGCTCTACGGGGTGTTAGAAGGCACAGGCTGCCCTCCTAGATTACTTAGGCTGATCATGTCCTTCCATGAAGACATGAATGGTACAATCTACTTTGATGGGAGTTCATCAGAGAATTTCAAAGTCAACAAAGGAGTGAAACAGGGATGTGTCCTCACCCCCACCCTTTTTGGTATATTTTTTGCTGCCCTCCTTAATTACACCTTCGAAAACAGCTCAGGAGATATTTACATTCGCACAAGATCAGATGGCTCACTGTTCAACCTAGCACGACTAAGAGCAAAAACCAAAACAAATGTTGCCCTACTTAAAGAATTTTTATTTGCTGACGATGCTGTTCTAGTCGCTCATAGTGAAGCCACCCTACAATCCCTGATCAACAACCTGGACAAAGCATGCTGTCTTTTTTCACTGTCAATTAATGTTCAGAAAACAGTAATACTAAGTCAAGGCGACATCAAACCTCTATCAATTACTCTAAAAGACTGTCCACTAGAATCAGTACAGAAATTTACATATCTTGGATCCACAATTACGCAAACCATCTCTCTTGATGAAGAAATAAACATTCGAATTGGTAAGGCAGCTACGACCTTCGGCAAACTCACTGAAAAGGCCTGGAACAACACGAAACTAACACTAAAGACTAAACTCTTAATATATCAAACTTGTGTGCTTAGCACACAATTATATGGATGTGAAGCCTGGACAACATACTCAAACCAGGAAAAAAGACTAAATGTCTTCCACATGCGATGTCTCCGCAAAATAATGCACATCAAATGGCAGGACAAAATAACCAACTTAACTGTCCTGCAACGTGCTAAGACACCAACAATCATGACGATGCTCAGATGTCGAAGACTAAGATGGCTGGGGCATGTCCACGGAAAAAGACAAATCGGCAGACCCAAACTACGATATAGAGATATCTGTAAATCATCTCTAAAAGACTTCTCTATATGGTAAAAATGACTGGGAACATCTGGCTAGTAATCGCACATCATGGAGAACTTGTATAAGGAACAGTATAACATCATTTGAGACTGCTAAGGCAAAACTTAGAAGAGAAAAGACTCATGAAAAAGGATGGAAAACCCTGTGGATCAGTGAGCCTGACTTGTTCATTATGTGACCGCGTGTGTTTGTCAAACATTGGTAGAATTCGCCACGAGAGAAGCTGCTATTTAACTAAAACAAAACCTCAAAAAATACACAATAGCCTCCACTAGACCGTCTGACAAGACAAAAAGGACCATATAATATATATATATATATATATTGTCTCAGATATTTATAATTGTGTTGTCTCAGATATTTATAATTGTGTTGTCTCAGATATTTATAATTGTGTTGTCTCAGATATTTATAATTGTATTGTCTCAGATATTTATGATTGTGTTGTCTCAGATATTTATAATTGTATTTTAGACAACATCTGTTGGTTGATTTGGCATGGTCTGGATTTTAAAAAAAAATTAATTTTCCTTAAAGGTGGGTAACTGGCAAAGACTACAACAAAGAGAACTAACATAAATTAGGATACTCATTTATTGATGTGGTCAGAAGAGGAGTGGTTAAGGTGAGACTCAGGAAGGTTTGGGAGGGATTATTCCTGATCAAATTAAAGCAGCATAATCAACTTAACTGAAATTACTTTTGTTTCTATGAAGGCTGATGTCAGTGAGTGTCATCCTCTTGCATTGATTCTGGAACCAACACGTGAGTTGGCTGTACAAGTGAAAAAACATCTGACGGCTCTGGCCAGGTACACTGACATCAAGGTGAGAAAACCTCCTGTGAGATTACAAAGTAAAGAATGAATTGTTCAGAGCACCAGATGCTTATCTCAATTTTATGTTTGTAAATATGAAACACTTGTCTTGACACTTAGTTACATCATAGACTGTAGAGTTGTTTTCATGAATTGGTCATGTGTAACAGCTATAATATATTTACTTTTTTTATTATTCAGAAGAATTTTTAACTTGTTTCATCATCATCATGTGCCATAGCAGTTGGTGTAGGCAATCATGTCCTTCCACAATCTTCTATCTACAGTGCATCGTGTCTATTCTGTTGTTGACCATTTTCCATTCCATGACACCAAGCTATCCAGTATTTTCTCTCTTTGTCGTCTGCAATCTCTCTTTCCTTTTATTTTGCCAGTTGTAACCAAGTATTCCAACTTTCCTCTTCTCATAATGTGCCCGAAAAATGTTGATTGTTTTATTCTGATGTTTTCTAGTAGCTCCCTTTTAGTGTTGGCTTCTTTGAGAATTTCCTCATTGGTCTTTTTAGCTGTCCAGGGAACTTTCAACATTCTGCTTTTTATTTTTGTGGTGCATCTTCCATCTGATGTTATTATTGTGCCCAAGTATTTGAAACATTGCACTTGTTTCAGATTTGTCCTGTTTATTTTTATGTTGCATGATGGTTATTAGTACCTCGTGTCTGAGAATACCTGCCTGTATGGCAAGGGACATTTCATCATATGGCTTCCAGTGGGAAAAAAGTAATACTCAATGCAAAATTCAGTCCCTCTTGACTTAATAAGAGAGATAAAGGTGATGTAAGTAAAGAAGATGCTCGTGTCAACACTCCACAGCTGTCACTGATTGTCCATTTTGATGATGCTATATATCCTAAATATTTGTAATTTTTCACTTGTTTCCAACAAAGATCATTGATATTGATTCTCTTTTAGCTGTTATAAAGACTTCTTATCTTTTTGATTAATCTTCTTGTATTAGGGTGTTTCAAATGAAAGCCGTAAATATTTTTATATAGCAATTTATTGATCCTGAAAAGGTAGCAGGTATATAATTTATAATTTTTTTATAAATATAATGTCTCTATGAAGTCTATATGATTTTGGTGAGACTTGGACCATTCAGCTTTGAAGCTCTCCAGAATCTCCTCACAAGCCTCAGTACATTGGTCCATCATTGCTGCAGTCAACTGATGACCCAGAAACTTATTGGACTACAGAAAAACATGAACTTGTCATGTGCTAGTCCAATACTCCTACTCAATCTAGCAGTTATTTCTTTTCACTGTCATTTCTACAACAGCAGTGACTTTTGGCTTCACTACTTGGTGTGACCTGGTTCAGGAAAGTCTTTCACAGAGTTAGAGCTATTTTGACATTTCTATTTGTACACTTGTTACAGTGGCATGCATGCATCATCATCCTGGGCTTTCATTCTTTGGTGGGTGTGACCCCTTCATTACTTATAAATTGAAAAACACAACGCTGCCCCTCTTTGGTACATGCTGCCAGTGAATTCACCATTTTTACAATACCACCCTGTATTCTTGTAACATTCCAGCCTGACGCTTAAAATACTTTCCAAAACATACTTATCAATGTTGCTAATTTCCAGGAGAGTAGTGCACTGTTTCTGAATTTGAATGCACTCTAAGGTTGATATTTGAAGTACTTTACAGTTATTTGAATCACTTGTTATTTGTGGCTAGCTAACCAGTTCAAATGATTTCTCATATTTAGATTGTGACTATTGTTGGAGGCATGTCAGTTGATAAGCAGAGAAGAGTCTTAAGAAAGAGACCACATGTTGTGATAGCTACCCCAGGACGGTTATGGCAGCTTATTGAAGAGGTAATTGCATTTGGTAACAGTAATTAAGTAATGAACTGTCATTATCTACATCCCAAAATATCCCTTCTAGTGCTGTCAGACATCACACATGGTTTATTGTGTGCCTTGCCATAAATCTCTCTCGGTCAACTTCTTAATTTTTATAGCAGAGCCAATGCCTTCTGTCTTTGCCACATTTGCAGTTGTTCTTCTCAAGGTCAACATCCTCTTTTTTTTTTCCTGTTAATCATGATTGTTTGCTCTGTGTTTCTTAGGTTATTTCCTTATCACATTGCCTACATCATTACAAATGGGATTGTTAATTGCATGGTCATTTCTCTTATTTCTGCACTACTCCTGGATTCATTCCAATATAAAGAAAGTATTTTCCTTACATTTTTGCTTTTTAATGTATCTAATTTATTCTCTATTCCTTTGTTTATTTTCAAATTTTATGTGTGTTTGAATGATGTATTTAGTTAAATATATCCTGTTTATTATGCTATTAATTTTGTTGTCTCCGTTCGCCAACTTTATATCTCTAGCCAAATTCTAAGGGACTCAATTTTGCATGAACATCACTTTTTTCCTATTTTTCACACCAGCAGCCGTGTACTCAGGTGTCCTCGCCCATACAGGCAGATTTTCTCCTGAAATAGAGAGAGGAAGAAAGAGAGAGAGAAGAGGAAGACAGAGACGGACAGATAAAATAAGGGGAAAGAACTTAAGGAAATGAGGGGAGAGAATTAGGTCAGGTAGGCTGACTGAAGACAACACTAGAGAGAGTGACAAGAAAGTGTGAAAAGTGTGATAGTGTAAAAACTCAGAGAGATGAGTGTTGCATGGAGAATGTGTGTGTCACGTGAGGGAGGTAGACAGGAGAAAGTTGAGAGAAAGAGATAAGTTAGTTACGAACTAGCAGGGGACGCGAACAGTCATTTTCCGTAGGGTGTTAGCCCGTGAGGGTTGGTAGCCCTTAAATTTGTATATAGTTAGTGTAAGTTTCAGTGTCTTTATGTAGTGAATAAGTGAGTAGTGCGCCAGAGCTAGAGCGGGACAGACGTGCCCGCCGGGCCGTAGAGATCAAGTCTTATTTTAAGTTAGTGACTAGATAGAGTCTAAGTGTTAATGGCCTACAAATAAGGCAGTGCTAGATCAGAATAACTTCATGAGTATTCTAGAATAGTAGGACGCACAAATGTGTAGAAGTCTGATAATTCAATGTGGTTCTGATGTCGGACACAGAGTGTGAATTCTCCATTGGTGAGTAGAACACTCTAACTTTATCAAAGTATGTCAGAGACTGGTCAATTATGATCGCAGAGTTCTGCTGAATGCAAGGCTCAAGAAGAGGTCTTGCCGTCAATTATTCTCACAGATTCGGCAGACAGAGTTCTGCTGAATGCAAGGCTCAAGAAAAGGGCTTGCCGTCAATTATTCTCACAGATTTGGCTGTCAAAGGGCTGCTGAAGTAGCAGTCAAAGACGACAAGCTTAAGTCAATGAAACCCAGGTGGGCAGGAGAAGTTGTCAATTATTATCATCGGTTGGCAACACCATCAGGACGAATATGACACTACAGCCAGTGTTGTCATCACATTTAGATCAATGATAACATCACATTTGAAATTGAATGGTAACAGCAAGAGTGAGTTATGTGTCGCACAGGTGATTGTTAATGTGAAACTGTAATAAAGTTAATATGTGTAACCTTCATTAGTGTTGTGTCTGATGTGGCTTTGGTGTTTTCAATAAGTCCGCGGAGAATGGACAGGGGTTGTCGACAATGTCATTACAGTGCGAAGTACTCAAGTAAGATCATCAGGCATTAGGGAGTGATCGTCAAAGTTGAACAGTGAATCATAGAACGGGTGCTGCGAAGAACTTTTACTGTTACACTCCGGCTTCAGAGGTAGTCTCATATTTTTACTGTCGATAATTTTAATGTTTTTTTGGGTAGATTTTTTTTCCTATTAATTTTGTCCTGGCAGCTGCCATTTTTGGCCAACTCTATTCAATTTCCAGCTATCAGGGATTCTTTAATGTGCACAGAATGCATATGGGATTTCTTGTTTTTTACTGATTTCTTGGAAGATCTTATTACTCAGAGAGAGGATAAAGCCACAGATTAGTTGTTTTTTTTTTTTATTTTATTGAACCCGGGACATTCTTGTCCAGAGACTGACATCTTACCTCTAAACAACCCGCCCCCTTATGATTTTGATTTTCATATTTTCTCAAGGTTTCTTAACTCTTTCCCTTATCAATTATTTTGCTGGTTTGAGCTAAATTATCTGACTTAGATTTGTGAAAACTGATGTCACAAATGTCAAAATTCTGTTGTAATGATGTTTTTAAATAAAGTATATCATATATCAAATTAAAGTTGGAGTATTGCACAGAATGGAAATAATATTTGTTTGACATAAAATCATTTTGGTAAATATTTAAAATTTGAAAAGCGAAAATAATGAAAGTTTAAAAAATTGACTGACACCTCGGTTACAAAAGATGAATTAATAATATAAATATACTATTACTTATGAAAGTTAAGTTTACTTACATTTTACAGATGTAGCCTTTGAAATAATCCATGGGAAAGAAGGGGGTTTCACCCGTTTTCCATTGGAAGTCATGATAACAGGAAATAAACACACAAAAATATGCACAAACTGAAGCAAAATTTTAAAATATAAGGGCATTTCCCCCAACACATTATTTATAGGTTTCGGTAGTGGATATATAGAAAGGAAAATCACTTTACTATACAATTAGGTACGGTAAAACTTCAAGAAAGAGATACAGAAGAATTATTGAGTTTTTTTGCAGTGGACGGAGAGAGCTTATGTTGGAATTCTGAGGACATGGAAGTACAGCGGATTGAGCATTACTGGAAAGGGAAAGAGTTTAAACCAGTGCTAGTTATTCCGGTTTCCACTACCTTTTTTTGTTCTCACCTTCATTTATACTACTTCCAAGATATACAATGCGGTTTGTCTGCATTTTCCACAGCTTTCCTTTCCAATTATGACAGTGTCTTTCAGCCTATAGTCACGGACCTCCCTTCATATGTCAAAGACACCAACGACACTCTGAACATCTTTGCCTCTATCACCCTTTTTCCTGACCGCAACTACCATCTCTTTGTCATGGATGTCTGATTCCTGTATACTTCTATTCCCCACACCGATGGCCTTCAAGCTCTCAAATGTTTCCTTGACCAAAGAAGCCAGCTTTCTATCGCTACTAATGTCCTCCTCCGTCGAGCGGAACTAGTCCTTAACCGTAACTCTTTTGAGTTCAATGGCAAATTCTTCATTCTGATTAGTGGTGTGGCAATGGGCACCAAAATGGGCCCCAGCTATGCCTGTCTCTTCATGGGTTACCTTGATCACCAGATCATCCACACCTACCAGGACCCTCTTCCCCTTATGTATCGTAAGAGGAGTTAAACGTTAACTGTGGAAAACCAATTAAGGAAGAAATAATGAAAGCCATCAAGCTTTTTAAAAATGGTAAATCCACAGGACCAGATGAAATTCCTTCAGAAGCCATCTATTAACACCTCTACCAAGACATTACTTAATCTACTAGATACAATATTGAAAAGGGAAGAAATGCCTTAAGACTGGAAGGAAAGTTATATGATCAAACTACCAAAGAAAGATTATGCTGCTATCAATGCCAGGAAAAATAAGCAGAATCATTCTGGAGAGACTAAAAGAGGCCATAGAGAAACATTTGGGAAATGAACAAGCAGGTTTTAAAAAAAAAAACAGATGTTGCACTGATCAAATAAGTACCCTACATATAATAGCTGAATAAAGCTTAGAACTACAGTTCCCACTTTATTTTGGATTCATAGATTACAAAAATACATTTCATAGTTTAGACAGAGGAATGCTTTGGAAGTTACTGAGTCATTACAGAATCCCCATAAAGTTTATTAACCTGATAAGAAAAATGTATGAAGGAATTAAATGCAGTGTTGTTCACGAAGGGCAGCTGACAGAAGCATTTATAATACGAACAGGAGTATGGTTGACGTGCATTTTATCTCCATTTCTCTTTTTGCTGGCCATAGATTGGATTATGAAAATAACTCAAAACATCAGAAATGGGTGGTCACTGAACAAGTAACTTGATTACTTAGACTTGCTGATGACTTAGCTAAGAAGTAAAGGCATCAAGATGCACCAAGATGCGAAGCTGCTGTAAAGCTGATGATAATAGCAATACTAAAAAAAATAAGAAGAAAAAAAGTGGTATGGTGACAGCTTTACGTGGTAAGGGACAAAACAATAGTCGATGTTTCAGCCAAGTAGGCCTTCAGCTGGAACAACACACAACACAAAAAATATATATAAGGATATGTAAACAAATCTAACTACATGGCGATAATATGCTAGATACTCAAGAAAAGTGACTTCGCTCTTCTGTCACACAACCATCAACAAACGTAAGATAAAATGGGCATACTTGATGAGAGATCATAACAGCTGGGACTGAGACCAATTTCATGAGAATTAATGCAGTTGGCAATAACCAAATAACAATAGGAGAAATATCTCTACTAGATATACAATCTTACATTTATCTGGGCAGTAATATAGATAAAGGAGGAACAGAATGATACCAAAATAAGGATACAAAAAGCAAGAGAAGCCTTCGTTGTACTAGAAAACCTGGAAATCCAAAGAAATTAGGTTAAATACAAAAATACAAATTTTCAACTCCAATGTTTAGTCAGTCTTATTATATGGCTGTGAAACATGGAGAAAAACAAATGACAGTCACAGAGATACAGACCTTCATTAATGGCTGCTTGTGCAGAATAAAAGGATGAAAATGGCAAGACAAAATCACTTATGTAGAATTATGGAAAAGTACCAGTCAAATACCAGTAGACAAAGAGATACAATGGAAAACTTTTTTTTTTTTGGCAACATCCAGGGGAAGAAACAAGGAGAGAGACCAAAATATTCTTGAAGAAGAAAGGGGTAAACAGATATTAAGATAATGGGGAAGACATGGAATGATCCTAAAAGAATGGCAAGAAATAGAGCAGCTTGGAAAATGTTTGTTGAAGACCTATGCTCCACATGAAGTTGAAAGGAAGAAGACTTATGCCTGCGAGAGCTGAAAGACAACTAAAGAAATAGAAAATAAATTGGATGCATTTGAAAACAATTGCATCACGAAAATACTTTGTGTTCCATGGAATGAATTCAAGACTAGTGCAGTTGACTTAAATACTTTTATATTTTCTTAGTAGCAACAAATAAGATAAGTTTCAGTATAATTACAAGCTTATGATACTTTCACATTTTCTGATAACAGGGGAATGAGCATCTGAGTCAAGTTGACAGAGTTCTGTGTCTGGTGGTAGATGAGGCTGATAGAATGATTGAAAAGGGCCATTACGAGGAGCTGACAAAGCTTATGGAGATGATGAACAAGTAAGAATAAACCTAAGATAATGAACATGTAAGAGTGCAGGATAGATACACAAGAAATAGATACTTGTAGCTTTGTATGAAGCTAAAACTTTAGACATCCAATGTGTATAGTATAGTAGTAAAGTGTGAGGCTGACATTTAACAGTTCATTGTTGCATCAATGTTGACTGTTGTGTGGCCATTTAAATAATATGGCAGTGGATTCTATGGAGAAGGCATTTTGTGTGATTAAATTAAGGAGATCAACTCTGTTACTGATGGAGTAGGTTTTATCATCGACCCAGAACATGCAAAGAACATTCTAGAAATAAAATACCATTCAGAAAGAATTATCACAATTAAACTACTAGAAGACGATCGAAAAACAAATTACATTCAAATCTATGCACCATGCAACAACAATGCAAGAGACAGCGAAGAATTCTATGACACATTGAATGAAATCATTAACAAGATTGGCGAAAGTGATGACATGTTAGTGATGGGAGATTTTAATGGAAGGCTTGGGAAACGCAACAGTGAGAACAGTGAAATCTTAGGACCCTTTGGCAATAAAACAGCTGAAATAAACAAAAATGGAAGCAGACTGCTGGAACTATGCAATCAAAATGATTTATTTATCACCAACACATTCTTCAAACACAGAGAGTCGCAAGTATACACCTGGTACAAATGGAATGACACAACATGCAGAAGCCAGATAGATTTTATACTAACAAGACAAATGAACAAGAAAAGAGTAACCGACAGTAGAGCAATCCCAAATATTACAGATGACACGGATCACAAGATGGTTATGATCACACTAAGACAGCCAAAAATAAAGAGAATATACAAAAACAAACAAAAGAAGCGAAAAGAACAGACAATAAAAATAAAACAATTAAAAGATCAAGAAACAAGGAAAACCCTAGAAGAAAAACTAACAGGAATTCAAGAAACTCCCTAACGAAGTATGCACAATAGAAGAAGCGTGGAAACAATTTAAGGAAACAGTAACCAACATCTCTAAAACAGTTCGTGGAACGAAGCTAAGAACAAGAGAAGGGAAAAAGAGCACCCCGTGGTGGAACGAAACAATCAGAGAAGCAATTAAAGAAAAGAAAAAACTGTTTAAAAATTGGAGGGAGAACAAGAACCAAGAAAAATATGAAAAATATGCCTTAGTTCGAAAAAGAGTTAAAATTTTGATCAAAGAAGCTAAGCAAAGGAATTGGACAGAATTCGGACAAAACATGAGCAGGGACTTCAAGACAGCCACAAGAGATTTCTACAAAACAGTAAAAGCCACAAGAGCGAGAAAAGAAAACCATTATCCTACTGAGCAGATAAGTGACAAAGACTGACAGACAATATCAAATAACCAATGTTTGCAACAGAGATGGAAAGAATATTTTGAAGACCTGTTAAACATACCAACTACCAATAAGACAACAAAAACCACGCTAAAACTCACAAATACTGAACTCAATATCATGAAAGAGGAAATCAAAGAAGTAATCAAATATGCACCAAGAAATAAAGCACCGGGAATAGATAACATACCAACAGAAATAATAGCAGCAGCAGGAGAATCAGGAGTGCAGTGGCTGCACAGAATATTTAATGCAGTATGGCACCAACAACAAGCCCCAGAAGACTGGCAACAGGCAATCATCATATCAATATGGTAAAAGAAAGGTAGCAAAAGAGACTGCAATCAATATAGAGGTATATCTCTTCTCAGCCATGTAGGAAAGCTATATGCCAAAATCTTGGAAAAAAGGCTGAGATCAATAATAGAACTACAGTTAAGTGTTTCTCAAATGGGGTTCCGAAAAAACTGAGGATGTACTGATGCACTATTCACATTAAAACGGCTTGCAGAAAAAAACGACAGAACACAATCAAAACTTATACATAGCCTTCATTGACCAGGAAAAAGCATTCAACAGGGTAAACAGAGAACAACTGTGGGAGATACTAACAACATACGGAGTAAGCCAACATCTAACAAACCTTATTAAAAGTCTCTACTCCAACAGTAGCTGCAGGATCAGAACAGCAGCAGGATACACAGACCACTTTGAAGTTAGATCAGGTGTAAGACAGGGGTGCGTACTATCCCCCCTACTGTTTATTACATACATGGACCATATATGCAAGCTAGCCAACCCATCAGAGACAGAGGAGATCAACAAGCTTTTATTTGCAGATGACCAGGCACTAATACATGAAACAATAGAAGATCTACAAGAACACTTAAACAAACTCAACATCTTAGGCACAAAATACAACATGAAAATCAACATCAACAAAACAGAAGTCACGAATGTCGCCAAAAATAAACAGAACATCAACATAACTATAGAAGGCAGACAACTAAAACAAGTAGAGGAATTCAAATACCTAGGAAGTCTAATGACAAACAATAATTCTCAAACAGCAGAGATAGAATCAAGATGCAACAAAGCTTGTCAAATCATTGGACAGTTATCACCACTATTGTCCAACAAGGAAATAACTCTGGAGGCAAAATGAGCACTATACAATACAATCTCCATCCCAACTTCATCCATTGGTGTGCTATCAATGCCAGACCTGGACCCTAGAGGCAAGAACAATAAGAAAAATAACCTCTACAGAGATGAAGTGTGTTAGACGAATGACAGGAAACGCCCCGCCATAGAATATATAAGGAAACAACAGATAAAATGGTTTGGCCATGTGACAAGGCAGAAAGAACAAAACACAACACAACGAGCCTTCAGCAAATGTTGTGAGAACACCAGACCCAAGGGTAGACCACGAAAAAGATGGGTCGATGGAATATTAGAAGCACTAGGAAACATAACAGCAGCAGAGGCGAACAGAAGAGCAAAAGACTGCAAATTATATCTCCCCTCGACGCTGAAAGGCAGATGAGGAAGGAAAGAAGAAGAAGAACTCTGTCACTGTTGTATTAGTGTATTTTGTGTGATAAGGAGATCAACTCTGTTACTGTTGTATTAGTGTAGTGAGATCAACTCTGTTACTGTTGTATTAGTGTATTTTGTGTGATTAAATTAAAGAGATCAACTCTGTCACTGTTGTATTAGTGTATTTTGTGTGATTAAATTAAAGAGAGATTAAAATAAAGAGATCAACTCTGTTACTGTTGTATTAGTGTATTTTGTGTGATTAAATTAAAGAGAGATTAAAATAAAGAGATCAACTCTGTTACTGTTGTATTAGTGTATTTTGTGTGATTAAATTAAAGAGATCAACTCTGTTAACTGTTGTATTAGTGTATGAGTGATTAAAATAAGGAATCAACTCTGTCACTGTTGTATTAGTGTATTTTGTGTGATTAAATTAAAGAGATCAACTCTGTCACTGTTTTATTAGTGTATTTTGTGTGATTAAATTAGGGAGAACAACTATGTTACTGTTGTATTAGTGTATTTTGTGTGATTAAATTAGGGAGATCAACTCTTGTTACTGTTGTATTAGTGTATTTTGTGTGATTAAATTAGTGAGAACGACTCTGTTACTGTCATATTGATGTATTTTGTGTGATTAAATTAGTGAGAACGACTCTGTAACTGTCATATTGATGTATTTTGTGTGATTAAATTAGTGAGAACGACTCTGTTACTGTCATATTGATGTATTTTGTGTGATTAAATTAGTGAGAACGACTCTGTTACTGTCATATTGATGTATTTTGTGTGATTAAATTAGTGAGAACGACTCTGTTACTGTCATATTGATGTATTTTGTGTGATTAAATTAGTGAGAACGACTCTGTTACTGTCATATTGATGTATTTTGTGTGATTAAATTAGTGAGAACAATAGACAAATAATAATAAACAAATATTATCATTGAGTGAAACTTCAGAGGCAATAGATCAGCAAATCATTTAAGAGAAAGAGCTATGTTTGCAACACTCAGAAAAAAATTCACAAAACAAGAAACTTGCACTAGAGTACATGGTCAACTAGGTAACCTTGTTGCTTAGTGACCATGTGCTTTAAGCTGTATATTGTTCTTTATTTTTTTCTGTTGTTGATTATTTGTGAGTTTTTTCCGAGTGTTGTAAACAAACCTGCTCCCCAGAAATTATTCGCTAGTGAGAACAACTCTGTTACTGTTGTATTAGTGCATTTCAGTCTAAAATACCGTAGAGCACACCAGTGATGTAATGTGAATAGAAAGTCCTAGAAGACCACCCATGCTACAAAGACAAGTTGATCATGTTTGTTTTTTTTATCTCACAACATAGCCTATCAGAGACAAGTTGATCATCTTTGTACTGTTTATCTCACAACATAGCCTATCAGAGACAAGTTGATCATCTTTGTACTGTTTATCTCACAACATAGCCTATCAGAGACAAGTTGATCATCTTTGTACTGTTTATCTCACAACATAGCCTATCAGAGACAAGTTGATCATCTTTGTACTGTTTATCTCACAACATAGCCTATCAGAGACAAGTTGATCATCTTTGTACTGTTTATCTCACAACATAGCCTATCAGAGACAAGTTGATCATCTTTGTACTGTTTCTCTCACAACATAGCCTATCGAAAAGACAAATTGATCATCTTTGTACTGTTTATCTCACAACATAGCCTATCGAAAAGACAAGTTGATCATCTTTGTACTGTTTCTCTCACAACATAGCCTATCAAAGACAAGTTGATCACCTTTGTACTGTTTATCTCACAACATAGCCTATCGAAAAGACAAATTGATCATCTTTGTACTGTTTATCTCACAACATAGCCTATCAAAGACAAGTTGATCATCTTTGTACTGTTTATCTCACAACATAGCCTATCAAAGACAAGTTGATCATCTTTGTACTGTTTATCTCACAACATAGCCTATCAGAGACAAGTTGATCATCTTTGTACTGTTTATCTCACAACATAGCCTATCAGAGACAAGTTGATCATCTTTGTACTGTTTATCTCACAACATAGCCTATCGAAAAGACAAATTGATCATCTTTGTACTGTTTATATCACAACATAGCCTATCGAAAAGACAAGTTGATCATCTTTGTACTGTTTCTCTCACAACATAGCCTATCAAAGACAAATTGATCATCTTTGTACTGTTTATCTCACAACATAGCCTATCGAAAAGACAAATTGATCATCTTTGTACTGTTTATCTCACAATGATATCAGGTCAGGTAATTTTACCTGCTACTGTATGCAGTAAACAGTACAACCTGTGTCTGCCCTGCTGCCTTGCAGGTAAGCTCTGGAGAGTAAAAGGCTAAGGGAGGGTACCCCGAAGTAAAACAACCCCAATGCCTTGTGGGTGAGACTTTTTAGTTAAAGGCTAGCGCAGCCAACTGTAAACAAACCGACGGAAGGCAACAGAAAACCACCGTCATAACTTCTCTGTACAATCATGAATAGCCACAACAATAGAAATCACGAACAACAACTTTAAAGGTGATTCCAATTGAAAACCCTCGTTTGGTATCGACATCATGTGCTACAGGTGATACCCGATCGTCATCAAGCTACTGTAAGCAAAATAAAGATAAAGCAAATTCTAAAGATAGGTATTTGGAATGTGAGAACACTCATGCAGAAGGGTAAAATGGGAAACATCATACAAAAAATGAAAAGAATAATGGGTTTACATTTACTATGATTTTGCTAAATGAGATACACCGGATCAGGGGAGATGTATTCTGATAAACATAAAATAATCTATTCTGGAGGTACTGAACACCAAAGAGGAGTAGGTATCATCTTGGATGCAGAAAGAGCAAGAACAGTGAAAGGCTTTTACCCAATATCTGACAGAGTCCTTTTAGTGAAATTGAATGGAAAGCCAATAGATATTAATCTCATTCAAGTTTATGCACTAACAGTGACAGCCTAGAGGAAAAAATTGATAAATTTTATGATGAGTTAAATGAGGCACTTCATGAATGCAAACCACATGAAAAGACCATAGTTCTAGGGGATTTTAACGCAAGAGTTGAGGAAGTAGTTGGTCATTATGGCTTAGGTGAGAGGAATGATAGAGGTGAGAAATTTATTGACTGGGCATGAAAACACAAAATGATGATAGGAAACACCTGGTTTAAGCAACATCCAAGACGTCTCTTGACATGGAAAAGCTCAGGAGACAATGCACGTAATCAAACTGATTACTTAATTATAAGCAATAGATTCAGAAACAGTCTGGTGTGTGTGAAAACTAGACCAAGGGCAGATTGCAATAGTGATCATGTACCAGTTGTGGGAAAGCTTAGAGTAAAATTAAAAACAACAAAACGAACCTCAGTTAACATCAAGTTAAATTTAGATTTACTCAAATCAGACAAGAAGCTGCGAGACAAATATAAAATTACAATTCAGAACTGGTAGAATGCAATAGAGAAGATACAAAGCATTGATGAACAGTGGGAAATGCTAAAAGAATCAATGCAACAAACATCAAAAGAGTTCATGCCACCAGTGAGGACAAATTCAAGAAAGAAATGGATAACATTTTGCTGCTAATGGGTATAAGAAGAACAAATAAAGAAAATAAAGATGAGCATAAGAAATTAAATAAAGAAATTGTATTAAAATGCAATGAAGCAAAAGAAGCATGGCTAAAAGAGAGATGCAAAGAGATTGAAATGCAACAAAAAGGAGATACAATCTACAACAGCGGATATATACCAGATGAGCCCTACCCAAGAAATCTGGTGCGATTGAATGTGATGATCATCATACAATAAGCCTTATGAATCACATAACTAAGATATTACTAAGAATCATCATGCAAAGAATGCAAAACAAAATCAGTCCAGAAATTAGCTGTGAACAATCTGGTTTTTTTTGGAGGTAAAGGAACCAGCAATGCCATATATATCATAGGATCTTTAGTAGAAAGAGCCATAGAGGTGAAAACAGATCTATACCTATGTTTCAAAGATTATACCAAAGCATTTAGCAAAGTAAAGCACCAAGAAATAATCACAATTTTAGAAAGCATAAATGTTGCCAGCAAAGATCTAAGAATAATAAAGAACATGTACTGGCAACAAACAGCTGCCATAAGAACTGGATACCAATTGGGAATGTTTCAACAAATAAAACAGGGTGTTAGACAAGGTTGTGTGCTGTCACCAGATTTGTTTAATATTTATAGTGAGATTATTTTAAGATCCATAAGGGGCATGCCTGGAATAACAATTGGAGGTCATAATATAAATAATCTAGGGTATGCTAATAATACAGTATTAATCGCTAAGAGTGAAAATGAGTTACATGAAATGTTGGACATTATAGTGAAATCAAGTAAAAATAAAGGACTCAGCCTTAATAGCAAAAAGACAGAAGCAATGGTAACAACAAAGAAAAAGACATCACCTAAGGTGCAAAATAAAGACAAGCGGAACAATATTAAAACAGGTAAATGAATTTAAATATTTGGGAACTTTGTTAACCTCAGACGGAAGATGTACAAAAGAGGTGAGATGCAGAATGGCTCAGGCAAAAGCAGCTTTCCAAAAAATGAGGAAGATACTATGCAATCCATTTTTGACAATAGAAACAAGAAAAAGAGTTCTTAAATGTTATGTAGAGCCAGTCATAACATATGGATGTGAATCATGGACAAAAGGACAACAAACTAGAAAATCACTGGAGTCTGTAGAAATGTGGTTATGCAGAAGAATGTTAAGAATACCATGGACAGCTGAGAATAGTAATGAAAATGTTCTGAAAGTGGTCAAAGCAAAAAGAGAGCTAATTTCCAATATTAGGAAGAAACAATCATCATTTTTTGGCCATGTAGTGAGAAGAGAACAAATGGAATAAAAATTGTAACAACTGGAAAAATTGAGGGACAAAGAGATAGAAGGAAGCAAAGAGACAAAAATTGGCTTGGCAGAAGGTCAACAACAGAAATGATAAAGAACTGTCGAGATCGAAAGTTGTGGAGAGACATGATCACCTACGCCAGTAGGCCTGGTACTTGATAATGATGATCTCACAACATGGCCTATCAAAATGACAAGTTGATCATCTTTGTACTGTTTATCTCACAATATCATCATCATCATCAAGTACCGGGCCTACTGGCATAGGTGATCATGTCTCTCCACAACTTTCGATCTCGGCAGCTATTTATCATTTCTGTTGTTGACCTTCTGCCAAGCCATTCTCTTAAGCTGTCTGTTATTTTTTCTCTTTGCTTCCCTCTATCATGGCATAGCAGTTTCAGAACAGCACAATCCTATGATGTTTTCTGTGTTCGCTATAAAGCTGCTGCTGCTACACAATCCTGACCAATTATAGGTGTGGACATTATTCACTTGCAATGACAAAACTGCTTTGTTTACATCATAAACCTCTGGAAGCGAATCATTTATGGGACTAATAATATAATTTATTCTTCCATCGGGGATATCTTCATTGAGTCCCCCCAATAAAAAGGTCTTTGGTTAAAAAGCACATATGCTTTTGAGTTAAACACAAAATGAGCCCACTTCAAAGATTCAAAATGATCCTTGCCAATGCCATCCGTTTGCACAAGTTAGGTCCTTAGCTACCAAGGTCACATACGAAGCCATCAAATTAAAGACTTTATCTACAGCGAAGGTTAACGAACTGTGAACAAACATTTATATTCAAACCCGTGAATACATTTTCAAAAATCTGGCAACTCGCTTCACAGCCATATAATAGGACCGACTTAACATTTGAGTTGTAAATTTTTATTTTTGTATTTAACCTAATTTCTTTGGATTTCCATATGTTTCCCAGTGCAATGAAAGCTCCTCTTGTTTTTGATATCCTTATTTTGGTATCATTTTCTGTTCCTCCCTCTTTATCTATATTACTGCCCAGATATATGTAAGATTGTACATCTAGTAGAGGTATTTCTCCTAATTTTATTTGGTTATTGCCAACTGCATTAATTCTCATAATGTTGGTCTTATCTCTATTAATCTTCAGTCCTAGCTGTTGTGATCTCTCATCAAGTATGCTCATTTTATCCTGCATCTGTTGATTGCTGTGTGATAGGAGAGCTATGTCATCAGCAAAGTCTAAATCATCAAGTTGTTTGGTTAGTGACCACTGGATTCCATTTCTGTTGTTTAGAGTTATTTTCATTATCCAATCTATGGCCAGTAGAAAGAGAAATGGGGACAGAAGGCATCCTTGCCTTACTCCTGTTCTTATTTCAAATGCTTCTGTAAGCTGTCCTTCATGCACCACTCTACATTTTGTTCCTTCATACATTGTTTTTATCACATTAATAAACATTATGGGGATTCTGTAATGACTCAGCAACTTCCAAAGCATTCTTCTGTCTAAACTATCAAATGCCTTTTTGTAATCTATGAATCCAATATAAAGTGGGGATTTTAGTTCTAAACTTTGTTCAACTATTATACGTAGAGTAGTTATTTGATCAGCACATGATCTGTTCTTCCTAAAACTTGCTTATTCATCTCTCAAATGTTTCTCTATAGCCTCTTTTAGTCTCTCCAGAATGATTCTGCTTAATATTTTTCCTGACACTGATAGTAGCATAATTCCCCTATAATTTGTGCACTCCTGTAAACTTCCTTTCTTTGGTAGTTTGATCTTATAACCTTCTTTCCAGTCTTTAGGTATATCTTCCCTCTCCCAAATTTTATCTAATAGATTACGTAACATCTTGATAGAGGTGTTGATATCTGCTTTGATGGCTTCCAAAGGAATTTCATCTGGTCCTGTGGCTTTACCATTTTTTAATAGTTTGATAGCTTTCATTATTTCTTCTATGCTTGGTTTTCCACAGTTAACGTGTAACTCTTCTTCTGCTGGTAGTATATCTGGAGGATTATTTGAGCCGGGTCTGTTCAAAAGTTCTTCAAAGTGTTCTTTCCATCTCTCCATTTGTTCCCTTATATTACTAAGCAGATTTCCTTTCTTATCTTTAATAAAGGCATTGATCTGTTTGTATTTTCCACTTAATTTCTTTGTGCTGTTGTACAGTTCTTTCATATTCCCTTTATTTGCTGCTTCTTCTGTCTCTTTAGCTAGTTTATCTATATATTTCCTCTTATCCATTTTAATGCATCTTCTCACTTCTTTGTTCACCTCTGTGTAAGCTTCCTGTATCTTGGCTTTATTACTTCTTGTTTTGCTTTTATGTATGTCTGCTTTCTTGTACTTTCTTTCTTTAATTTTATCCAGGGTCTCTGCTGTCATCCATGCCTTATTCTGGCATTCTCTTTTCCCCCAGCGTTTCTTCGCATATCTCTTTCCATATATCTTTTACCTGTTTCCAATGATCTTCTATATTTATTGTATTTTCTAGTTGTTGGAGGACTTGGTATTTGTTTGATATTGTGACTGCTAATTTATCTTTAATACCTTGTTCTTTTTTAATACCTGAAGATTAGTACAGATACAGAGCATCCATTGCACCATGTGCTCAACACAGAGAAAGGTACCAGGCTAAAAAGAGGCAAATCAGGGGTGGGCCGAGCAGAAGATGTCATCAAACAGGTCTGTGGGCTTACCAATATCAGCGTTGATGAGGAGTGGATACCGGTGCCTACGTCATTCAAGGGGACTTTCTCATGTATTGTCACACTCAACAGGAAAAGTAGGGAACAGAACCCGGTCGTGGTTAATGCTGAGGTCAACGGTCTCATCTGCGATAACACCGATGAGAAAGATGCAGTCATCTATACAGACGGATCTGTAAGACGACACAAAAGAAGTGCATGGGCATTTACAGCACGCTCGGCAGGCAGAATAGCCAAGGAAGACAGTGGTGCATACGCCATGACCACGAGTAGCATGACAATGGAGGTGATTGCAGTGATCAAGGCATTCAAATGGTTAGAGTCACAAGACTACACCCACGCATGTATACTGAGTGATTCAATGAGCATGATAAAAAAAGTGGAGGCGGGCTTTGTACGTATGCAATGGGTAGAGTCGTTGCAGAAATCCAAAATACGTAAGGTCACCTTTATCTATGTCCCTGGACATGCGGGAGTACGGGGAAATGAGAGCGGACAGGTTGGCTAGCTGCGCTGTCGTTTAGGACAGGCAGCCGATGGATCGGGTGGACATCATCAATGCCCTCCGAGATGTGGGAAGAGCACAGGACTTGACAAACACAGATCAACGTCACTTCTTCGGATGACGGAAATGGGAGTTAAGATGGGCACAGCCAGAAATGAGAAACTTGGTGGCCGTGTAAGAAGACTTATCAACCAACATAGAACTGGAGTCGTCAGTCACTGGACACTGAGGGAATTGCTGAGGAGGGGATCGTCTTGCATCCATCTGACATTGTAGCTGTTTATATAAATCATCTTTAACTAAATCATCCTTATTGTAGGTTGGTTCATAGCATTGGATAATGTGTAATTTTATTTTGTTTTTGGTTGTTTTAAATGTTGCTCTCATTAGTCTTGGTCCTACTGCTTCCCTTTCTAATAGTGTTTTCTGTGCATTCCTTGATAGCATTATGGCTACCCCTTCACTATGTTGTTCTCCAGGTTCCTGGTGTCCTGATGATAAAATCATCTCTCCTGTATTTAGTTATTATTTAGATTATAGTTATAAAATGTGATGTAAAACTTTATTCTATATAATATATTATCTATCTTTCATTCGCCTGAAGTGTTGTCTATATCTGCAATATTGTTTTCTGTATAAATTTTACTGTATTTTGTAATTCTTGCTGTGGCCCATATATATTTTTTCTGTAGTGTTGAATCTATGGACCAATGGGTTTTCCTCAGTCTACTATATTCAGTGCAGTATTGGGCGCCTGTCCTCATGTACATGTAGTTGAGGTGCCAATTTTGAATTTTGTATACATTTGACTCTGAAGTCAATTGTGACCTGTTCTGAGGCGTGTGGTCCTCTGATTGATTTGATTATCTGTTTCTTATGATGGTATGTAACCTGTGCATCTGGTCGTGCGCCTGTTGTACCTTCTTTTTCCAGTTGATCTACTTTCTCATTTCCTGGTATTCCACAGTGAAATGGGATCTACTGAGTGGCAGCTCTGTGGTGCTTGCAGAGCTCAGTCTTTAGGGTCTGCAGATGTGGCAATTTTTGGGATTGCAGTGCCTGGGGTACTGATCTGTCAAAAGCACTACAGGCTATGGGTTAAGATTACTGTTCATCAGTTTTTTTATTTCCTACTTTATTGCTTGGATTTATAATATACTAAAAGTGTCTAGCTCTTTTGTAGTGACCCATAAGTCTAGGATGCTAAACATGTTGTATATGTCAGATGGTGAGCATGTCAATACGTTTTTTTTTTTTTTTTTTTTTTGTGCTCAGAGGTCCAAAGCACACAAAGAACAGGCAAACGTTCGTCATGTCTGCAACACTGACAATGGATGTGGCAGTTCCAAAAAGGGTTGTGAATAAGCTGAAGAAGAAGAGTCCCATTGATGACAAACTCAGTAAGTACAATCGATGTTGACAATATGTAGGGAACATAAATAATTGCTATGCTGTGGTAAAGCTGGTAGCAGGAGCAAGTAGTGGAGTGTAACATATACTCCTGCAAGGTATGGTGACAGCTTTACAAAGAGGGAACACAACAAAATACTGACACTTCTGCCTACATGCAGCCTTCCTCAGAAAATTAGAACAACACAAACGAACAATGAAATAAAGATAAACTCTACTATATCTAGAATGAGCAACACAGGTAATTCAAGGATAATATGTGAAAATTAGTAAGCTAAAATATATATAAAAATTAAAGCAAGACTTAACTTCTAGATTCAAAAGCTCCCAGCGAGTAGATGACTGAGTTAAATTGGGGGGGGGGGGGTGTCAGTCATGTGATCAGACAAGAAGTTGGATGAGATTACAAGGTGGTAGATTGAGGTTTGAGAAGCAGTCAAGTGTGACACAGGTAATTACTAGAGATAGGGAAGTGTATATATAGATTGAAAACAAGCAAAGCCCAATGTTACTCAGATAACATGGCTATAAGTGAGGTGTAATAGGGGGATTATGGAGGGCTGGCAATGCAGGGTGTTGGAGAGTCAGACAGGAGTAGTGAAAAAGCTATAGGAAAAAAAAGGAAAGGGAAGAGTAAGGTAGAACTGGATTATAAAGTGGTAGAATATGTATTGATAATAATTATAAGTGGAGAACAGGCAAACAATAGCTGTGCTGCTGTAATTATAAATATGAGTTGGTAAATAGGGATCATGACTCCTGTGGAGGGTGCCAACATACTTTCCTATATGTTATAAAGACCCAACTCCATGAGTTGGTATGTAGATGTTGTAACTCCATGAGTTGGTGTGTAAATGTTGTAGCTGCATGAGTTGGTGTGTAAATGTTGTAGCTGCATGAGTTGGTATGTAAATGTTGTAGCTGCATGAGTTGGTATGTAAATGTTGTAGCTCCATGAGTTGGTATGTAAATGTTGTAGCTGCATGAATTGGTATGTAAATGTTGTAGCTCCATGAGTTGGTATGTAAATGTTGTAGCTGCATGAGTTGGTATGTAAATGTTGTAGCTCCATGAGTTGGTATGTAAATGTTGTAGCTGCATGAGTTGGTATGTAAATGTTGTAGCTGCATGAGTTGGTATGTAAATGTTATGGCTCCTTGAGTTGATATGTAAATGTTGTAGCTGAACATTGAACTCCTTTTATTTCCCCAGAAACATTGATAGAGCGCATATGCATTGGCTCCAAGCCAAAAGTCATAGACTTAACACCCAAAAATAAAGTTGCTCACACTTTAACTGAACTACGTGTCAACTGTAAAGCAGATGAGAAAGTAAGTTATATTGTTTTATCATTCTAAAACTTTTGAAGTGACTGCATAAATAGTTTGCAATATGCAGCATATGTGAGTGATGTTTTATTTTTTTGTAAGCTTTGTTCTTAATATTTGGAATATGGTATTGCTTGTCAGTGTTTGAATTTTGTTATTGGTCGCCAATGTTCATTTTTTTTTAATTGCTTGTGTCAGCTTTAAACAGGACAAATTTGAAACAAGTGCAAAGCGTCAAATACTTGGGCACAAGAGGAGACCTGTAAGAACACTTATAAATAGATTTCACAGCGCAGGCACCCAATACAACATGCAAATCTACACCAGTAAGACAGAAGTCATGAATATCGCTAAAGAAAAACTAAACATCAACATAACAGTAGACAGCATATAATTAAAACGTGTAGGAATTTAAGTACTTCGGAAGTTGAATGACAAGCAACATATTTCACAAGCAGCAGAAATAGAGACTCAAGATGCAACAAAGCTTTTTAAATCATTGGACAACTACCACCATTGCTGTCCAAGAAGAAAATAACATAAGAGGCAGATCAGGCATTCTACAATACAATCTTCATCCTTTTATCCTAAAGTTGTCCTGCTGATGCCAGACCTGGATGAACAATAAGAAAAATATGTATATGTTCATCATCTTTTCTGTATATGTCTATCATCTTTTCGAGCTGAAAACGGCACATATAGCATAAATTCTAGACTCTTGTGTCCAACAAACTTTGAACTATCAGATTTTGCACATGACCTGCTTTGTGTCTTGCCACACAGCTCTGTTCTGGATGAGTTTCTCAATCTTTTTGAGGGAGCTGATCCCTGCTGTTGTTGCCTCTCAATTCAATGTTCTTTTTAGTGTTTCTCTAGGTCAGTCTCTTTTTCTTTTACCCTCTAGTTCCCATTTGAGGGCCTTCTTTGAAATTCTCTTGTTGTCCCATCTCAACGAAACGCCAACTTATGACCACCTACTTCTCTTGATGATGGTTGATATTTTTGCTTAATAAGAAAATAGAATAAGAAAAATAGCCAGGACCATGATGAAATGTGTTAGACAACCTAAGGTAAGAAATCGCCTGAGAGATAAGATCAGAAATGAAGAACTGAGAAAAAAAAAGCTAGGAATAATTACCACTTTGAATACATAAATGAATAATACATAAAATGATTTTGCCATGTAAGACAGAAAGACCAAAACAGCATAATAAACATTGCTAGAACGGCAGTATCGAGGGTCGACCACAAAAAAGAGCGGTTGAAGGATTATTAGAAGCACTAGGAAACAGAAGAGCAAAAGTCTGCAAACTTTATCTCCCCTCAACCTTGAGAGGCAAACGATAAAGAAAAGAAGAAGTAGTGTCACAGTAGCATTGATCAAGTATTTTTTATTTTCACATTTTAAAAATTTCTTATAAGAATGTTGTCATTTTTTTTATTTGTTTCTAATAGGATTTCTACCTGTACTATTTCCTGTGTCACCATTCTGGCAGGACTTTGGTTTTTGCCAACAGTAAAGACTGTGTACGACGTCTTGTTTCAGTGTTTACTCTCCTGCAGTGCTCTCCCTTGCCACTTCATGCTGATATGCAGCAAAGACAAAGACTAAAAAATTTGGAAAGGTTTGCAGGTGTGTAATGACTAATGCATTTTATGTGGCTATCATTTAGTCTGCACTGTTGTTATTGTGTTTATGTTTTTGACTTTCTATTAGTGCCATATAATATAATAAGAAATTATGTGTGGAAGTGAGTGTGCGTGTGAGTGATAATGTCAAATATTCAACCTTGTCAACTTTTTTCAGTCTTTTAAATATAGTTTGTAAGTCTTTTTGTTGTCTATGTTTGAAATATACAGTTGTTTGTAAACCTTTGTTGTCTATGTTTGAAATATAGTTGTTTGTGTGTTCAATCGATGACATAGATCTTTGTGAAGAAATGGTACGAGTGACATCAGAGTGCAGTACATCTTTCTCGTTGTCATCACTGTAGATAGAGAATGTAGACAAAGAAACCCATTGGTCATTGAGGCAGAAGTGCAGGCCTTGATTTTTTAGAACTCTTCTAATAGTGACACAGTTATTTACATAGACTGGTCTGTTATTTGGCACGTACAGAGCTTGCGGGCTTTCACGGCTCCTTGACAGAACTGTGAAGGAAGGCAGTAGTGCTTTCACGTTGGCTATAAGTAGTTTGACCATGGAAATTATGGCTTGAGACACAGCTTTATACACGTGTGTGTTTCATCAGTGAGTCTGTTCAGAAAGATCACAACTGGCTGTGCTTGATGGCAGTGGTTACAGTCTCTGGGGACGTCTATTCTAAATAAAAAGTGTCTGCTTCATTTTCATGCCAGGACACATGGATGTAATGAGTGTGCTGACAGACTTGTCAGTTTAAATGAAGCTGAATGTCGAAGGGCACTGAACTGCTTTGACATTCTGAGTGCCCTCAGGGGCACTGGATGAAAAACACGACCAAAAAAAAATTACCATGAGTCCTGTAATTGAGATCCATGTGTCCATTCAATGCCTTTATTACCTGCACAGCATTTCTGCTATGAAGTGATGGCAATTCCAGATAACAAGGTAGATCAAATACATCTTTGTTTGCATTCCAGTATCAATCTGGAATTGTTCACTCAATCCTGCCTCTGTGCAAACTGCACATAAGAAGTTGTCATGCAGATCTTTGGTGATGTTGCTGATTTTTTTTTATGGTATTCCGTATTATTTCAATATATTTCACAATGTATGTATGCTGTCGAAAGCATTTTTGAAGTAAATAACAAAAATTATTTCTATATTTTCCTGCAATATAATTGTTAGAGTGAGAATATAATCAGGTAGCTTTTCTAAATCCTGCTTGTTCTTCGTGTAATAACAGTCTCTGCTTCATCTTCTGTTCATAATGATCTTACAGAATACATTAGAGGCAACTGATAGAAGAGTCATTCTTCTCCAGTTGCAATCCTCAAGTTTTTTGTTTTTTTTTGGACAATCTTTTTCCACTTTGGAAATACCTTTTCTGCTTTCTTTGTTGTAGTGAGTATTTTTGCAATAGTTTTAAGTCGTTGTTATCATTAGTCTTTAGCATCTCATATGTTATATTGTGTAGTGTAGGAGCACAACTTGGAGGTATATGTAGAACAAAGTAAAGAGTATTGGTTAGCTGGAAGGAGTGTATCTGTGCATTTTCAACAAGACAATCTTGTAAAACGTGTAAACAATAACGGACACTCCGTGTATAGCAATGAGGTATCTTCTTGACTTTCCAACCATGGAAGACCGAATCAAGAACTGGAGAGCACGAGCATACCTGAAGATTAGTACAGATACAGAGCATCCATTGCACCACGTACTCAACACAGTGAAAGGAGCCAGGCTAAAAAGAGGCAAATCATGGGTGGGCCGAGCAGAAGATGTCATCAAACAGGTCTGTGGGCTTACCAATATCAGCGTTGGTGAGGAGTTGATACCGGTGCCTACGTCATTCAAGGGGTCTTTCTCGTGTATTGTCACACTCAACAGGAAAAGTAGGGAACAGAACCTGGTCATGGTTAATGCTGAGGTCAACGGTCTCATCTGCGATAACACCGATGAGAAAGATGCAGTCATCTATACAGACGGATCTGTAATACGACACCAAAGAAGTGCATGGGCATTTACAGCACGCTCGGCAGGCAGAATAGTCAAGGAAGACAGTGGTGCATACGTCATGACCACGAGTAGCATGACAATGGAGTTGATTGCAGTGACCAAGGCATTCAACTGGTTAGAGTCACAAGACTACACCAGTAGTAGGGGTGGCGGTATACCCAATCCAAAAAGTGCACGTGCATGCACCAAAATCGCACCAAAGACAATGGATTTTGCACCGTGCAATGGTGCCAAAAAAAAAATTCTCTATTTTTTTCGAAATTTACTTTTTTGGGGGTAATTTTTTTTTGGGTTCGTCAGTTTGTCGAAACGGTCCACTGCGTCTGAGGGATTAACTCACGTAAATTGAAAAGATCGTGGCTCGGTGGTAATCGGCTTATCACGTGGTGCGTGCGGGTCGTGATCGGCTCTCGCGGGGTCTGTTGCTCGCTGGTTATGGACACCAGTGGTTCTAAAACTTGTGTGTCAGCGGTTCTAAAACTTGCGCGCTCATGCCGGTTATCGGGGCGTGCGGGTGGGGAAAGGGGGTGCTTTTATTGGTCGAGTGTTATTAGTATCGTTAGCATCATGTGTGAGGTGGGTATTAGGCAACAGGAGGCGACATGTAAAAAAAAAAATGCTGACAAGCAATGACGTTGAAGGGTGGTATTGTTAGGAAAAGGTAAATACGACTATCTCGCGTGCGACGAGGGTGGGTGAACGGGGTTGGTCGGCACAGGGTGTGTTATTGTAGTATCGCTATTATCATGTACCAGGTGTGATTATAGCGATTTTTTTTTAGTGACACATCATCATTATGTGCCACCCTCAACAGCAACATGTACCCTTCATGTCCTATCATCATACCACACAAAGTATCAAACCGATTATTAGTGACACATCATCATCATGTGCCACCCTCAACAGCATCATCAACCCTTCATGTCCTATCATCATCATCATCATCATCAAGCCACACAAAGTATCAACCAGCGAAATTCTCTCTCTCTCTCTCTCTCTCTCTCTTTCACATTCATGGTAAAGCAAAACAAAATTCGATCTATATTTCACACCTTTATTATTAATACAACAAATATACAACACTTATTTGAAAATATATATATTACTGTCCGGATGTTGACTTTGGGCATCCATGGGCCCCTCGAAGCCGAAGTTTCCACGGGGTGAACAAACGATAAATGATACGGTCGTTTATGTGCTGTCTCGATGAAAAAGGCATGAGAATTCTGTTAAGTTTCGCGACACGACACTTAAGAAGTATATAATAAACACAATATAGACCGCACGTGTTGCTAAACAAATCTTGCAACACCCGCGGGTTGTAGACGAATGGAACGTGTGAGTTTTGCTCTATAAAGTTTAAAATATCCACGTGTCTGGGAGGCAAACCGTAGGAATCGAAATACTCACATTCGCCGAGACCGTTGTAAAATAGGGCCACCCAATGCTCACCGGGTTCGTGCGCAGGGTCGGTGTTTATGACAAAGGCTGCGGTCGCTGTTGGGTCAATGCTGGGCGGTAAGTGGTCTCGTGGAATGACACTAACGAGGGAACAACGTCGAACGAAAATATCCGACATCAAAAGGTTGTAAATCTCCCTCGTGTTCATCTTCTTCCTCTTTCTCTCAAACGGCAAAGTCTATTAGAATCTGCCTTGTCTTGGACACCTCGAGCACCGAGTCCAACTCGGCGTAGACGATAACTTGTAGGGGAGTAGTTGTGGGAGCGGCAAACTTTAGTTCCTTCGTCAAGGGTCCGCTTGTGGCTAGCTCAAAATGGGAGCCGTCCAGTAGGCTGGACGAGAGGTCAAAACCAAATAAACAGTATCCGTCCTTGAACTCTCTATAATCAACGTTATTCCCAGCGTCTTTACCAATCAGACCCATGGCCAGATTTGTGCCGAAAAAAGCTCTCGCGTATTGATTTAGTTCAAAGTCCATAGTTAGAGGCTTTCCCGAGATACATTTCCCATCGACCGTCAGGTTCATATAAATCAGACCAAAGTGTTGAAAATTGAACGGGTTAGCTGTATAAACACCATTAAACGCACTGGCCGTAATTAGACCTATCACTATACGGGTCGGTGTTTGAGACAAAAATAAATTGTCTTGACTGTGGGAGAACATCCCGCTAGCGATGGAAAATGTCTTGATGGTAACCCTCTTGATCGGGTACCGCACATTCCCGCTTAAGAGAGCCTTTTCGTGGGCCAGAGAAATCGCGGGGTTTAGCTTAGCTTTCCTGACCACGAGCGCGGCGTAGGTGATAACACTCTTATAACTCACAGAGCTATCGTGATCCGTGAGGTTGAACACATCCTTCGAGGGCGTGAGTTTTATCTTTACATCGACTCTGTTTAACATGTAACGATCCTGAACAAAGACATCAGAGTGCAAACGACCCATCATTTCAACCTCTTTACTACCCGAAGTCAAAACGCGCCGTGTTTTAAAACCCTCATTTTCTTTCAAATCGTCATGGTGGCCAGCTGTGTCTTGGTAGAACAGAGCGGCCGTCAAGTATCCCGTTTTCGCATCCTCCCCGTAATTTAGCGTGGCCTCAAATACTGCTCTAAAAGGATAGGTACTCTCCGACGGTGTAACCAACGTGTCGTTTAGCGATACGTCGACTTGTGAAAATACACTGTGAAGATAATTGTTGACCGGTCCTACCTCAGCATCGGGTGGTACACTATCACCATTCGGGAGGGTGATCTTGACCCGCAGATGTAAAAACGTGTTGAAAAGATCTAGATACTCCTCGCTGTTTCCAGAAATGAAAAACTCTATCGGTGCGCTATGCGACAAGGCTGCGATCGGACGAATTTCAATAAACTGACCAGAGTCTAGAGATGTCTGTGTGGGTGGAACGCTAAATAAATCCAAACCAGAGTGAAGACATTCACACGATTTGGGGTGAATGAGGGACATTATTAGTCAAAAATATCCTTTGCCACCCTCGTCTTCTTGCTGTTGTGCACCGAATGAAGATGGAACCGTCTAGCTGTCGGTTTTATCCTCTTCGTAACGGGTTCTCCTGGTGGAGGTAACTTCATAACTCGCTTTCTGCTTTGCCGTAAACCACTTCCTGATTGGTTGTTAACACTCAGGTGGTCTACGGCCCCGTGTATCAACCGCTGACCGGCCTCCTTAGCTCGTTCTTTGAAAGCTTCACCGACATTTTTCCCGGCTAGTGCGACCTGCAGACCGGTCCCCAAGCCTTCTCTGAGCAAGACCTTACCGCCGGTTTTTAGCCAGGGTAAAATAGCCCTCCCGATTCCACCAAAGAAACTACCGATTCCTCGACCGCTCTGACTTCGACCTCCTATAAACACGGACATTCAATCACCCGCCTGACAACAGTAAAAGTCTTCGTATAACTCAACATCTCTATGAAGGGGGGTGTGTCTCACCATTATACCAGCTCGAGATGTTTCTTCACTCGAAAGTGTACCGTTAGCACCGACGTCCCACTGGTGAATGGAATGGTTTTTCCGTGTTTGTTGGCTAAAAGGATCTCCACGGTATCGAAGGAAAATCGACTATGGGGGACGTAGTGAGGCTTATCGTAGATCTGAAACACCGCGGTGTGATTTCTATTGAGAACAGGCACGCTCCTGAGGAGAGGTACCATCACATCCCCGACGGGTCTGGGGGAAACGAGATCGCAGTAGACGTAGACATTCTTCGCAACACTTTCCAAGTCCATTACGCCCACGCTGAAGATATCGGGAGCCGTGTCTGATATAGAGGTCGTGGGGAAGGCTAACATGTTTTTCAAAGTGTCGCTTATGGTAACACTGACTCCTTTTTCGTAAAGTTTCAAGATGGCTTTATTCACCTCTTTTACGTAAATGAATTTCATTTTTTTCCCTTTCACACCCCTGTACGACTCATCCTCTGCTTTTATGATCGCGCATTCAACGCGCCGATGAACGCATCGGGTTTCGTGTATAACCCAGGCTCCAAGGTCACGTTGAGATGAAATCTAGCATCGCAAATATCGTCGTTAGCGAGAGATTCGTACCGAATCCAGACATCACCCTCTATTACATTGAAATAATTTAGCGGAAACTGTATCTCCACCAGTGCGATCTCATACTGCGTCGAAATGTCAATGGTCTGAGGGAGTTTAACGAAAAAGTGGCCGGGGTTATTATCCTTAAAAAGTTCCATAGATGCGTTGCTGGGCAGGGTGACATAAAAACTCATTTTTTTTTTTACTCGTTTCACCGTCGCCTCTCCAAGTTTGGATTCGGTAGCATGTAACCCAAACAGCTGCTCAGTAGGGCTATCCATAGTTTTCCCTCCTTCGCGTCTGGCTTTTCGGTGGTCAGATTGAACAGCGAGACCGCTACAACTGTATATATAACTACCACTTGACAAATAAAGACAAGTTCTAAGTAGGGGGATAGTTTCCCAAACATCGACCCCCAGCAGCATGGTTCGCCCTCTCTCCTCACTCCCGAGTTTACGGCTCGCAAATCGGGCTCTCCACCAAAAGTTACCACTTCTTCTTCTTCTCGCATCTCTAGTTTTTGTATCTGACAATGTCCTTGGACGGTATCCAACTGTTAAATGAGGAATCGTACCCAAACCATTTGACTAAACTCTCCTTTCGCCCAAAGGATGTGCGACGCTCGGTTATGATACTCTCGATTCTGTACTCGTGCTTGTCTCCAACTTTTAAAATTCCGGTGTGTAGAATGACCCCTCTATCTCATCGTCTTTCAACACATATGTAACGGGGTTTGTTTCATTTACTCGACTGATGGAAAACAGTTCCTCCGTCCAAGCCGGGGCATAACCCTTTTTAAAATTGGCTCTGCCCAGGACCAGTCTCACACTCGATCACCAGGCTTGTACAGGGGTCTTTCAAATTTAAAGTTGCGTTTGCTATTATACAACGTGTTCCATACCTGTTCTTGATTGTCTGCGTTGACGTCGACCGGTGCCATTTTTATACTTCTGTGATACGAATGGTTATAACTTCGAAGTAGGGCGGGTAGGACTCGGACATAAGACAGTTTATTGGATTTCGTGAAATATCGCCACATCCGTTGTTTCAGAGTCCTATTAAAGCGTTCCACCACGGCGGCCTTAATATCTTCGTTCTGCGTAGTGAAAAAGTGAACGTTGTTGTCAGCGAGGAATTTCTGAAATGTTCTGTTCAGAAACTCTGACCCCTTATCCGTTTGAAAACTCGCGGGTTTCCCATCGAGAAATATCTTACCGACGGCTTCCACTAAGGATTTCCCCGTTTTGGTTCATATCGGTACAGACCACGCGAATTTACTGAAAACGTCCACGCAAGAAACTAAATAGGAATATCCATCGTTGTGTTTTTTCAAATGTCTCAAATCAATTAGGTCTGCCTGATATTGCTGTTGGGGGCCACTCGTTATAATGGGACGCCTTTCAAATCTGCGACGAATTGGTTTATGAAGGGTATAGGTATCCTGATGACTCAGCCATTGTTTGATCTTTGCGAGTCCCAGTTTGGTGTTACGTTGCAGGGCCGTTGCACCACTATACGCCCCTGGACGACTAGGGTCAAAGTAATGACATCTCAATATTTTCTCCACCGTTCCCATTTTGGTGTTGGGATTCCGCTCTTTCTTTTTTTAGGTCTCAGTTTATACGTGGTTACGGGCGGAGTGGTTTCATTACCTAGCTTTGGGGTTTCCACTGGTGGTGGTGTCTTGGTCTGCTCTGGTGATACCTCGATTGATGGTGGTGGGGAAGGTGTTTTTTCTGTTGCCGTGTTGTGTTGAATGAGATCGACCGAGCCCAATGAGCGTCGTTTATACTGCTCCAATCTAGTTAAATATTGATGCAGGGCACATTGGTACACTCTGGCCTTATCGGCGGGTGCTAAATCATCGCGGAATAGGATACGTTGCATTTCATCATCTAAATCTCTCAAGTTGTCACCGATCGCCTCGGGTGGGGTATACGTGCTAGTAGTCTGTTTAAGACAATCGAGGATCCATCAAAATCATTTTTTTTGCCATTGTTACGCACCTAGTACTCCACCGAGAATACTTAATATAGGACGGAGCAAAGCACCTATGATAGCTCGCACTTCTGTCGCTGAGTGAGTCTAACATTACCTTTTCACTTTACATTACATTATCACTCGCACAAAAAGTTAATGAGTTTGGGTGAGGCTATTTCTAATATGGCTCTTAAACCGCTCGGCGAGGCGGCGTACATACATTTCAACATTTCACCGTGCCGTCTAAGTGCTTCATCACACATGATTCTCTACTTTGGCACGTAAAGGATTTGTCTCTCCCCCGGGAATATTTTGTTCTCAACCTAAGATTATCAGGTGTGTCCTGATGAAGATCGACCAGCAAATAACCGTGAGGAGATGCTGTCGCGTCCTTAAAACTATCTTGGAGGTACCCCACCTGGCCTTGGTACATTTGTTTAGCCAGATTCATAATTTGACTCCCGTCTCTCGGGTTCTTGAAAAGGACTAAATAGTGCGTATTGAGACTTATGGTTCGATGTTCTTTATTTTTTCCGAATAGATTTTGAACAATGTACATCACACTAATATCTCTGTGATGACTACCTTTTGTGAATAATTTTGTTACTCGCTCGTCCGTCTCAGATATCAAGTCATCGATAACGATCAGTCTTCTCTTCTTACCACCTTCCAATTTATCGACGTCTGGTAGACCTTCGATAAATCTCACTGACCCCATAGTCTCGTATATTGGCTGCCATTCCGCATAACACCATATAACTTCCTCCGGTACGGGGACAGCTAGCTCATGAAGGTTCTGTATAAACTTTTGCACAAATACTGTTTTCCCACACCCGGTAGGACCGGCTATCAGAGCTGTGAAGGGGTGATTCCATCGGGGATCCATCCTCACAAGTGCTACTAACTTTAGT
The DNA here is from genome assembly GCA_032433765.1 of Megaustenia siamemsis. Classification (NCBI taxonomy): domain Eukaryota; kingdom Metazoa; phylum Mollusca; class Gastropoda; order Stylommatophora; family Ariophantidae; genus Megaustenia; species Megaustenia siamemsis. The sequence continues at coordinate 303,946 of JAVIAB010000160.1, forward strand.
GATTATATCACCGACGAAAATAATGAGTGATTTTAGGTCAGCGCGCGAGGTTTCCCCCTCTTCAACTAACACCTATTTTTAAAATCCACAACCTATATAAACACTACAGGGGGAGGAGTTTCCTAGTCTCAAGCCGCATTACCTGAGACCGAATTGTTACACGCATCATATTTCCCCACACATCACCCTATTGGGTCAGTTCCAGAGGTCACTGAACAAGTCGCAACACGACTGATTACCACGCCTGATAACGTATTACGTTAGCTACTATAAATAGACGGTCCTCGACCCGATAAACATAACGGGTATAAAAACCCCCAGTCGATCAATGTGCACACACATAACCAGCGTCTGTTTCCAGGTGGTTTGTGTTTGTTTTCTTTGAATATGGAGTCGTGTAGCTTGAATACGCCAACTTCGTTTGATGTCAGTGATCAGCGCATATTTATGTCACGTGGAAATGAGACTGTAGTTCCATTGTCTAAAGATGGCGTTAAGGCAGTCTCGGTTTGTGTTTTTCGTAACAGACCATTGATAAATATAAGGACATAGCGGTGATAGTTTTTTGAAGTTTCCTACCAGAACTGGGATAACACTATCGAGAGTGGAATTTATCACGTTAGTTGAGATGCGAGAGGAAATTTTAACCGCTTATGCTAACCTCAACTACACACCGCCTGTTGTTAACCAGATCAGCTACACGCCACCTCTCGTTAACCAGATCAACTACACGCCACCTCTCGTTAATCAGATCAACTACACGCCGCCTCTCGTTAACCACCAGAACTACATACCATCTCTTGTTAACCCAAATCTCATCGACTACACGCCCCCCTTTGTTAATCAAGGGAACCTCGCTCTTGTTAATCAGACGACAGATCCGGCAGCCAATATGAATGCCGCGGGTGTTTCAGCAGAGTCACCAATTACCTATTCCAGCTTTGATCAAGGTTTTGTCAAAATGGAGGAAGGTTGTGTTTTGAAGACTAATGAAACTTCCTATGCACCCGTGTTTGATAGACATTTAACAAACAGTACCACCAAAACAGGAGGGAGGAAACCCAGATGCTTAAAATTATCAACAACCGGACAGTAATATATATATGTTGTATATTTGTTGTATTAATAATAAAGGTGTGAAATATAGATCGAATTTTGTTTTGCTTTACCATGAATGTGAAAGAGAGAGAGAATTTTGCTGGTTGATACTTTGTGTGGCTTGATGATGATGATGATGATAGGACATGAAGGGTTGATGATGCTGTTGAGGGTGGCACATGATGATGATAGGACATGAAGGGTTGATGGTGCTGTTGAGGGTGGCACATGATGATGATGTGTCACTAATAATCGGTTTGATACTTTGTGTGGTATGATGATAGGACATGAAGGGTACATGTTGCTGTTGAGGGTGGCACATGATGATGATGTGTCACTAAAAAAAAATCGCTATAATCACACCTGGTACATGATGTTAGCGATACTACAATAACACACCCTGTACCGACCAACCAAATCCTCGTCGCATGCGAGATAGTCGTATTTACCTTTTCCTAACAATACCAACTCCCCTTCAACGTCATTGCTTGTCAGCATTTTATTTTTAAATGTCGCCTCCTGTTGCCTAATACCCACCTCACACATGATGCTAACGATACTAATAACACTCGACCAAAAAAGGCACCCCCTTTCCCCACCCGCACGCCCCGATAACCGACGTGAGCGCGCAAGTTTTAGAACCGCTGACACACAAGTTTTAGAACCACTGTTGTCCATAACCAGCAAGCGACAGACCCCGCAAGAGCCGATCACGACCCGCACACCGTCACACGATAAGCCGATTACCACCGAGCCACGATCTTTTCAATTTACCTGAGTTAATCCCTCAGACGCAGTGGACCGTTTCGACAAACTGACGAACCCAAAAAAAATTACCCCCCAAAAAATAGTCAATTTCGAAAAAATAGCGAATTTTTTTTTTTTTTTTTTGCACCATTGCACGGTGCAAAATCCATTGTCTTTGGTGCAATTTCGGTGCATGCACGTGCACTTTTGGTGTGGGTATACCGCCACCCCTACTACTTACACCCACGCATGTATACTGAGTGATTCGATGAGCATGATTAAAAAAGTGGAGGCGGGCCCTGTACGCATGCAATGGGTAGAGTCGTTGCAGAGATCCAAAATACGTAAGGTCACCTTTGTCTATGTCCCTGGACATGCGGGAGTACGGGGAAATGAAAGAGCGGACAGGTTGGCTAGCTGCACTGTCGTTGAGGACAGGCAACCAATGGATTGGGCAGACATCATCAATGCCCTCCGAGATGTGGGAAGAGCACAGGACTTTGACAAACACAGATCCATGTCACTTCTTCGGATGATGGAAATGGGAGTTAAGATGGGCACAGCCAGAAATGAGAAACTTAGCAGCCGTGTAAGAAGACTTATCAAGCAACATAGAACTGGAGTCGTCAGTCGCTGGACACTGAGGGAATTGCTGAGGAGGGGATCTGAGCACCTTTGGACATGTTCGGAGTGCAATGATGACGACCCGCAAATAACTCAATAACTCAATCTTGTCATACAGTCATCAACTATTGTAGTCAATATATCAGTTTATGATATATATATATATATATATATATATATATATAGTTCTGCTTCCTCATCATGTCATTTCATCTCTTTCATTCTTATACAACTGTTGCACATTGTCTTTGTTCTAGAATAAAAAATGGGTTTCAACTTGCCACTTCACTACTATGCACTCCTTACTCATCAAAATCTCTACTGTATAACTGGCCATCTGGTTTCATTCCAGGTGACTATGGAGATGAATGAATCATCTTAAAGCACATTACAAATAATCGTTGATATTCTTTTCTCCTTGGTAGATGTACAACAGAGGTGAGATGCAGAATGTCTCTGGCAAAAGCAGCTTTCCCAAAAATGAGGAAGATACTGTGCAATCCATTTTTGACAATAGAAACAAGAAAAAGAGTTCTTAAATGTTATGTAGAGCCAGTCTTAACATATGGATGTGAATCATGGACAATAGGACAACAGACAAGAAAATCACTGGAGGCTGTCCTTTAGGACTTCGTAGCATTTACTCGTTAAGTGGGCGTGGATGTGTTGTGTCACTAGTTTACATGCAACAATGTCATCTGTGCCTTTCAGCTTGACACATCCATCTTCGACATGGGTGCATAGAAGACATGGGTGCATAGATTTGCCTATCAATTTTTGTCCAGACAATTCCCATTCTTGGCCTACTCATTAAAATTTTTGACTGCCAAGGGTTGTTTAACATGCGCAAGTGCATATGGCGCTTCTTATTTGTCACCATTTTCCATGAGGGCTAGACATCAGATCTCACTACCCAGAGAGCACATGAGGGTAAAGCCATGAAGAAACCATGGATTACATTTTTTTTTAGAAATTCCCACCACCTTTTATGGGGATCAAACTTGGAGACCTTCTTGTCCAGAGGCTGAAGTCTCTCCTCTAGACCACCCAGTGCCCTCCTTTGGGACAATTTCTTGCCAAACACTTCATCGTTGTACATCTTCTTTATCCTGCTTGTTCCAAGTTTCTACGGTCGACACTCTCTTAGTATGTCTCTGCTATCCGCCTGATTGGGCAATAATCTAGCTGTACTCTCAGTAGACATGTGATGAGAAGAGATAATAACCGAATAGCAAAGCAAGCCCTCATATGGGAAACAACAGGTAAAAGAAAAAGAGGAAGACCCAGGGAGACACTGAGAAGAACATTGATGAGAGAGGCAAGAGCAGCAGGAATCGGCTCCCTCAATGAGATAGAACTGCTTGCACAGAACAGAGACAGATGGCGAGATTTGATAAAATATCTTTAAAAGAATACTGCTAGAACAAAAAATTCATATAGGAGAAGGTGTATCTTGGTCTACGCCCTATGGGCCGGTTACGGCTCGAAAGGTCAATAGATAGATAGATAGACTCTCAGTAAGTTAAAAAAAAGTAAAGTACCCCGTCACGCCAAGTGGCGTATAGGGAAATATGGTGTTAGTGACCCTATATTTTACAGACCTTTAGCACATGATTTTTGGGTAATGTGGTCAGTATTACGCCCGTGTTGCTTTACTTTCCCAGAAAAAAATCCGGTACCCATTTATGGCTGGGTGAACCCGGAAGCCGTCGGTTGGGATCGAACCCTACCCCTTGTCCATGGTAGTCCAGTTCACTAACCACTGAGCTATCGCGGCTCACTCTCAGTAGTGCTGATAATGCAATTGGAGAGAACTGTCTTCTGAGTTTCTGATTTTGACATTGTCATCTAAAGGGGTCTAACAAATCATTCATTGGCTACTTGTTTTGTTCCAGAATATACTTGAACCAAATAAAAATGGTTTCCTAATAGGTGTGACAACTAATTACCTCCCTCCTTGAACAAACAATGCCTGGGCAAATCTTGTTGATCTTTAATAACTTTCTGTATTATTTGAAATCTAGGTCAATGTTCTACACTTAATTCTAACACGGAGTTCGCCTTGTTATTCTCATTTAATTCCTACACTACATTGTCTCTGTACTATTCGTAAACAGAATGCTGTCATTTTCTGGAGTTCCCTTGAATTCTTTAGATCTCTTTCATGTGCTGTCTCTGTCCTTCGTAATCAAGATCTCATACTGTAACAATATCATCTTTACCCTATTGTTATAAAATCGTCTTTTCTTCATTCAACGTAAAGTCATCTAAATTAATATATGACTGAGAAGTTGGTGAGTCAGCTGTGAAGGCCTAGCTAATGGAACAATAAGGATTTCCTTAGTATTCTGCCCATCATAACTTTATTTCTTTCTTTCGTTTCTTTTTTCACTTCCTTTTCTACCGTTCCGGTTTCGATGGAGATACAAAGTTCTGATTCTACCTTTGGCAGCTTCACTCATTGTCAGTTCATGCTGTTGTAGCATTTCTTTGATGTTGTCTGTCCATCTTGCTCTTCTTCCTTCTCCTCTTTTAATATATACTTTGTATGGTTAGAAATCACACGACATTCTTTCTAGATGGGCAAACCAGTTTATGTGTTGCTTCTGTATGTAACTTGGGATTGGTTCAATGCCTACTCTTTCTTTTATAATGTCATTTATAACTCTTTTCTGGTTACTCCAAGCGCTTTTCTCAGACATCTCATCCCTTTGGTGACAAGTTTTCTTTTGTGCTTAGATGTAAGTGCAATCCATTTTTGACAATCGAAACAAGAAGAAGAGTTCTTAAATGTTATGTAGAGTCAGTCTTAACATATGGATATGAATCATCGACAATAGGACAACAAACAAGAAAATCACTGGAGTCTGTAGAAATGTGGTTTTACAGAAGAATGTTGAGAATACCATGGACAGCTAAGAAGAGTAATGAAAATGTTCTGAAGTAGGCCAACGCAAAAAAAGAGCTAATTTCCAATATTAGGAAGAAACAATCATCATTTTTTTGGCCATGTAATGAGAAGAGAACAGCTGGAATATATTGTAATAACTGGGAAAATTGAGGGATGAAGAGATAGAGCAAAGCAAAGAGAAAAAATACCAGACAGCTTAAGAGAATGTCTTGGCAGAAGGTCAACAACAGAAATGATAAATAACTGTCGAGATCGAAAATTGTGGAGAGACATGATTACCTACGCCAGCAGGCCCGGTGCTTAATGATGATGATGAGATGAAAGTGACCATTTTTTGGCATTGGTAGCACAATGTTGAAATTAAAATACTCTGTATAAGATGTTTCTTGGTGGTAATAGGTATACTTAGGATAGGCTACACTGTGGAATTCCAAAATTTCGTGACACTGATCTAGTTTGCCAGTCACTGCACAGTGGTTACTAAGCTCTAGGATAAAGTTTCTATTGATGTTGTCATCTTCTGTTTGAGACCCTCTTCAGAGGCTTTAGTTTCTTGTGTTGGCTTTTCAACTTTACATGTATCTTTGCAGTGCATAAATTATGGTCACTGTTAACATCTGCATCTCCATTGTCTATAAGGAAGTTCTGAATTGTCTTCTAATACATTGATAGTCAAACTGATTTTTAGTTCTATCATCACATGAAAACTGTTATTTTGTGTGAGAAAAATATTCCACCTATAATGCATACACACTGTATTAATATGCATATGTTAATACACCTAATAATGATTGGCTCTCTGACATTTCAGATAACAGCAAGGGAATTTTGGTGGCCTCTGATGTTGCAGCACGAGGGTTAGATATTCCTAATGTTGATCATGTGATCCATTACCAGGTACCAAGAACCATGGAGGTAACAAGATGTTTTCTTCATCATTCTGGTGATCTTTGTATTTGTTGACCTTTAAACAACTGGACAAAATTGGAGACAAATAATAATTAATTAATTACGGGGGGGGGGGGGGGGGGGGGGGGTGTTCAATAGTAAATTATAAATAGGTTAACCAATTTAATGTGAGGCTTGTGCCTGAATTTCACGCTGTCCATGTTTGGTGGTATTTGACTACAGCAATGTGTGTAGTATGTTTTATAAATGTGTGCCAATCAGTTTCTTGCTTCTGTTACTTTTTATTTGTTATTTTTTTATGTCAGGAGTGTAAATTAATTTTCAAATCAAGCACAAGTCAGAATAGCTTGATGGGCCAGTTCTGGCCAGAGACAGAGTTCTGGCCCTGGACAGAGAACAATGAGAATAGTAAAAGACAACATATATATCTGATTTTATAGAAATGTTGTGGGGATACCATGGGCAACTAAAATATGTAATTAGAACATTCAAGAAGAGACTGGAGTGGAGAAAAATGTTGCTATCAAAATCAGGTGGATACAATCATCACTTTTTGGTCGTGTAATGAGAAGGGAATGTCTGGACTGTATGGTGACAAATGGGGAACAAATTAGGAAAGAGGAGGTATAAGGAAACAGAATATATTGGATAGTTTAAGAGAATTGTTTTTTAAGAAGTCAACAACAGAATTTATAAACAACAATAAAAACAGATCTTTCTGGAGAGGTGTTCTTGCAGGTTTTGTGTGTTCATGAACGCATGGTACTTGTGTGGTGACCTCCTTCTATATTTTTTCAAACTTTTTATGTTCGTTTTGATTTGTCTTCCCTGATAAAGGCCTCTCATTAATCCTCAAGATCACCTAGCAAGGAATTGTTAGCTTAGTTGAATGAAACTAATATCTCTTGATACTTCTATATATTGTATTGTTTATCTCTCCTCTAGCATGTATGTTTGAACTTGTTAGCTTAGTTTGGCTAATTCTGTTGAATGAAACTAATATCTCTTGATACTTCTATATATTGTATTGTTTATCTCTCCTCTAGCATGTATGTTTGAACTTGTTAGTTTAGTTTGGCTAATTCTGTTGAATGAAACTAATATCTCTTGATACTTCTATATATTGTATTGTTTATCTCTCCTCTAGCATGTATCTTTCAACTTGTTAGCTTAGTTTGGCTAATTCTGTTGAATGAAACTAATATCTCTTGATACTTCTATATATTGTATTGCTTATCTCTCCTCTAGCATGTATGTTTGAACTTGTTAGCTTAGTTTGGCTAATTCTGTTGAATGAAACTAATATCTCTTGATACTTCTATATATTGTATTGCTTATCTCTCCTGTAGCATGTATGTTTGAACATATTGTTGGTATGTTTATTTTGGGGATAATGTTTTATTTTAGCAAAGTTACTGATTGATTACTTTGCCTGATAAAGAATGACAGCCACCACTAGAGGGACACAATGAAATCTATAATTTGACTAACCGCTGCTAGTCTGTACAGATGTCCATATCAGATCAAAATTCAATTAAAACAAATTTTAAGTTTCTTTATTGCCAAACATATAACCACTGTATAATTTACACAGAATTACATTCACCGAAGTGGTCGAACTGCGCGGGCCTTAAACCCAGGTCTGAGTGTTATGTTTGTGGGACCTGAGGATGCCAGGGATTACCGTAAAATTGTACATGGTGTACGAAATGGTCAGTTTGAAATTATTTTTGTATTTCTTCAATGATCTGATTTGTATTTATGACATTAAAAAAACATGTTTAATTATGATCAGAGGTAGAGACATGAAATATATGACTAAACTGATGCTGTTTACTGCTTCTACTTTTTCTGCATATGCTTTTCGAAGAAATCATTTGTCAACTCAAGACTGGTGACATCTCCATACAGCTTGTTCCAATACGGTACTGGTGATGGCTACATAGCTTTTTATGCTCATTGTGTGTTGGATATGATTTTAGCAGATGTTCAGCAGTCATTTTTTCTGTGCCACATTCATCAGAGGTTTCTATCCTCAAGGAAGTTGAAGAAAAGTTGCTACTTCTTCTATCTGTTGTGGACTGCCGAGTCTAAAAATTTTACTTGTTCTTTTCTGTTGAGCTGGTAGTAGGCATCATTTTTCAGTTAGCTCCGGTGTTCTGCATTCCATTTGTTCCTTTCTGATTACCCATAAGTTGTACTTGTATCTGGTTGCTGTAAGTGGCCACCTTTCTGTGTCAACCTGTCTGCCTCATCATTTCTGGGAATATTTCACTGAGATAGAATCCCCTGAATGAGACTCCTGCGTCTCTGACAGAGTTTGTAGAGTGTTTCTGAGATCATTAAAGTACCACATTTGACACAGTAAAATTGTTGGGTTGGGGGAAGAGGATTATAGGGGCTAAAATGAGAGATGGCAGTCATTCTCTCCAAAAGACATTTATTCTGATTGATAAATCCACTCAACACAGAGCACTGAAAATGTGGCCCTAACCAACAGTGAATGCACTGTATCAGAGAGTGGTGATTAGATTCAGCATTGATACAGACAGCTAAACTGACTTCTGTGTTGTCTCTTGGGCATTGATAGGTGAACTCACTTTAGCAGAAATGATCAAGTTTGCCCAGATACAAGTACAACCAGTGCATTCAATTTTATATCAGTTACGTTCCAGCTAATAAAAGCTGTTTGGTAATTAAATATTTAATTTCAGAACTTAGATAAAATTCTTTCATATTTAATCCAATCCAGATTTTTAAAAGTTTCAAATGTTTACTTTTGTAACTCAATCATGCTGATGTTATTTGAAGTCGTTTTTATGATGTTTTTAATCACTAACAATCGTGTGTTATTCCATGTGATTAAATTTTCACTGATAAAAAAATTATTTACCCCATGAACGTAAGTAACGATACTAGATCACATGTGAGGACCATCAGACTTTCAGATATACATTAGATTGTTTATACTGCCCTCTCAGACATTGACAAACAATACTGGATGTGAGGACTATGTAATGAAGGAGGAAGAATATTATTGGCGTGAAGATGGTTTGCACTTCATTCAATCTACAACATTGATCAACTTTGGTTATTTGGTTATGAAATAACTAAAGTTGATCAATGTGGTGTTCATGATCAACTTTTTCGACTCATCTTATTCTGACAAGCATGATTCTATCTATATAAATACATCAGACATGCAAATGTCAATATTCACTGGATGTCAAAACAAAAATACCACTGAATATGTAGGTAGGTGAAACAATTTAATGTCACAATTTATTTACTGTTTATTAGGTGTTTTTGGCTGTACGTCTACACTATGTTATCTGCTATAACGTAGTTAAAGATAATGCACTTCATATCTTTGTTCATAAATCTAGGTGAAGAGCTTCCCATACTTCCATTTGAAGTAGATCTTTTCCCTGCAGTGAAGCAAAGAGTGGGTTTGGCTAGAAAAATTGACGTTATGGAATACAGGTTTGTGCTGCATGAAGTGATCAAATAAGCAATATCAAATTGTGGACATTCAAACACATAACTATAAAGTTAACTATAAAGCTATCAGATATATGAACATTGCATAGTGTCATAAGTGCTGGTTTATATGTGACAGAACCTAAAATCATAAGTGCAGGTTCATATGTGGCAGGACATAAAAGTGCAGGTTTATATATGGGAGGACCTAAAGTCATGAGTGCAGGTTTATATATGGGAGGACCTAAAGTCATGAGTGCAGGTTTATATATGGGAGGACCTAAAGTCATGAGTGCAGGTTTATATATGGGAGGACCTAAAGTCATGAGTGCTGGTTTATATGTGACAGAACCTAAAATCATAAGTGCAGGTTCATATGTGGCAGGACATAAAAGTGCAGGTTTATATATGGGAGGACCTAAAGTCATGAGTGCAGGTTTATATATGGGAGGACCTAAAGTCATGAGTGCAGGTTTATATATGGGAGGACCTAAAGTCATGAGTGCAGGTTTATATGTGGGAGGACCTAAAGTCATGAGTGCAGGTTTATAAATCATCATGTACCATACCGGTTGGCATAGACAATCGTGTCCTTCCACAATCTTCAGTCCTTCATGCATCATATCATTTCTGTTATTGACTGTTTTACGTGCCTTGACACCAAGCTATCTAGTATTTTCTCTCTTTGTCTGCTATCTCTCTCTTTCCCTGTATTTTGCCAGTTGTAAGCAAGTTTTCCAACTTTCCTCTTCTCAAGATGTGCCCGAAAAATTTTGATTGTTTCTTTCTGATGTTTTTTTAGAAACTCCATTTTTGTGTTGGCTTCTTTGAGAATTTCCTCGTTGGTCTTTTTAGCTGTCCAGTGAACTTTAAACATTCTTCTGAGAAATCCCATCTCTGTGTCCTCTAATTGTCTTTTCAATTGTTTGTTTACTGTCCATGTTTTGCTTCCATAGGTCAGACTTGGCTCTATATAGCACCTATGAGCTCTCTTTCTCACTTCTATAGATTTGTTGCATAATATGTTTTTCATTTTCTTTTTATGCTATTTTGGCATGAGCTATTCCGTTTTTATTTTTGTGGTGCATCTTCCATCTAATGTTATTATTGTGTCCAAGTGTTTGATTCATTGCACTTGTTTCAGATTTGTCTTGTTTATTTTTATTGTGCATGATGGTGATGACTGTTTATTCGATATGACCTTTACTTCTGTTTTCTTACTATTCAGACTGAGACCTTCCTTGTTGCTTTCTTTTACTATTATTTCTATCATTTCTTGTAGTTGTCTCTACTATTAAGACTGTGTCATCCATATATCGCTATAAACATTGAAAGCAAGACACCCAGATTGAGGCCACACATGGACATTAAAATTTAATTTGGGAGTGACTCCTGACAGCGCAGGAGGCAGACACAAGGTCAACAAATAAAAATGTGCATGGGTAGAGTGAGAATAACAGAAACTGGAAATAACAACAATATAAATAGAAAATCTTACTCTTGGAGACAGACACTCTCATGTGACACACTTGGAGACCAATGCTCAGAAGAAGCAGGACACTTAAGAGACCAACACTCACAGAGAGAGTCACACTGGCAAAGATGCCAAGAGATAAGGACATAGACACTCTCACTGAGAAAAGTAACTAGTTTAGCTAGACAAATCATTCAAACTAGATCAGTAATAGATGAAGTGAATAGACTATCTGATCTAGTGAGTCCACACAGGACTTGCTTATGGATATCAAAAAAGCATAACCTGTGATGTGTTAAATGATTCTAGAGATGTGTGATTGAGCGGTCATCCAAACCACCAAGTAGGAATTATTATATTATAACCATATAAAGCACCAAGAAACAACAAAATAAATGATGCCATTATATTTGCTAATCATTTATGTTGTGACCGTTGACTTCAGTTATTTTTATGTCTACTATTGATCTACTATCTAATATTTTCACTGTAAAGTGAAAACAAATCTGACGACAGAACACAAGACTTGTCTGACTCACTGTTTTATATATTGGAACTGTCCTGTTTGGTTGCTAATTGTAATGGCTGCTATTTATTGCCAGTACATGTATTTTATGATTAGCAGATCCTTGGCACCAATGTTTAATTTTTCCAGCATATTGATTATTTCCACATGCTTTACTTTGTCAAATGATTATTTTGTATATAAAGCACATATAGATCTTTCTTTACCTCTATAGCTGTTTCTTTCAATGTTCTCCAAATGTACATCACATAACTGGTGCCCTTTCCTTCCACAAATCCACATTGTTCCTCACTTATTTCTAGTTTAATTTTGTTCCTTACACATCTCATGATGATACTTAGTAATATTTTCATCATATGGCTCATGAAACTAATAGCGCGGTGGTTCTCACATCAGTGGTGCCTGACTTCTTTGGTATGGCTACAAAGATAGATTTTAGTAGATCTTCGGGTATGTGTCCGGTGTTATATGTCATTGAGTAGTTCTGTTATGACTTGTACTCCCAGCTCTTCAAATGCATTTATCTCCTCGATTGTTATATTGTCAGGACCAGGAGCTTTGCCTCCTTTCATGTGTTGAATTGTCTCCTCCACTTCACTTTGCATTATTGGTGGTCCTGTGTCTTTGTTGGAATTGTTTAGCTCTGGTCTTTCATCATCATAGAGTTGACTGATATACTCTGTCCATCTTTACATTGTCTTCTTCTGTCCCATTATTATATTTCCTTCCTTTGATTTCACACATCCTGAAAATTTGACTTCTTTTCTTCCTGTTAATTCATTTAACTAAATGTAGTGTGGTGCATGAAGGACAGCTTACAGAAGCATTTGAAATAAGAATAGGAGTACGGCAGGGATGCCTTCTGTCTCAATTTCTCTTTCTACTGGCCATAGATTGGATTATGAAAATAACTCAAAACAACAGAAATGAAATCCAGTGGTCACTGACCAAACAACTTGATGATTTAGACTTTGCTGATGACATAGCTCTCCTATCACACAGCCATCAACAGATGCAGGATAAAATGAGCATACTTGATGAGAGATCACAACAGCTAGGACTGAAGATTAATAAAGATAAAACCAACATTATGAGAATTAATACAGTTGGTAATAACCAAATAAAACTAGGAGAAATACCTCTACTGGACATACAATCTTACATATATCTGGGCAGTAATATAGATAAAGAGGGAGGAACAGAAAATGATACCAAAATAAGGATATCAAAAACAAGAGGAGCTTTCATTGCACTGGGAAACATGGAAACCCAAAGAAATTAGGTTAAATACAAAAATAAAAATTTTCAACTCAAATGTTAAGTCGGTCCTATTATATGGCTGTGAAACATGGAGAACAACAAAATTGACAATCACGAAGATACAGACTTTCATTAATGGATGCTTATGCAGAATAAAAGGATGGAAATGGCAGGACAAAATCACTAACATAGAATTATGGAAATGTACCAGTCAAATACCAGTGGATAAAGAGATACAGCAAAGACGATGGCGCTGGATAGGACACACACTACGGAAGCCAACTGGGAGTATTACACAACAGGCCCTTTTTGGAATCCCCAGGGGAAAAGACAAAGAGGAAGACCAAGGAATTCTTGGAGAAGACAGATAGAAGCAGAAATGAAGATGATGGGGAAGACATGGAATGATCTTAAAAGAATGGCTAAAAATAGAATGACTTGGAAAGTGTTTGTTGAAGACCTATGCTCCACTGGGAGCTAAAAAGGTAGAAGAAGAATTCATTTAACTGATTATACATAATTTTGAGTCTTTCTTTTGTTGTTTTCCCATTTCTTCACTTTTTTGCTTTAACCATCTTTCGTTTTCTTCTCTGCATTTGTTTTGGAACTCTTTGTGCAATATATTGTATGTCCGTTCTTCTTTCTTATGTTTTCATCTTTCATCCATTAGTTCTAGTATTTCTTCTGTCATCCATTTATTTGTGTTGATTCTTTAAGTCACTGGTATTACCTTGAATCGATTGTTTGAGCATTTCCCACTGCTCCTCGATGTTCTGTATTTTATCAGTAGCATTATATCTATTTTGTACTATCATACTATACTTATCACTCATCTGTCTATCTACTCTATGCATATCTAGTTCTAATTTTATATTTCTTGGGGATTTCTGTGTCTTCTGTAGTTTTATCCGCATCTTTCCAACTACTGGTACATGGTCACTCTTGCAATCTGCACCGGGCCTTGTTTTAACAGATGTTAACCCATTCCTGAATCTTCTCTGTACCAGTATAAAATCAATTTGATTGTGTACTTTTTTGTCTGGGCTTTGGCATGTCCATAGTTGTCTAGGGTGTTGCTTGAACCAGGTGTTACCTATAATCATCTCATGTGTCTTTGCCCAATCTATCAATCTATCTCCTCTGTCATTCGTCTCTCCAAGGCCTTGTCCTCCAGCCACATTTTGCACTTTAGCTGTTCCTACCTTTGCATTGAAATCCCCTAATATAATAGTTACTTCTTGAGATTTACACTGTACCATGGTCATCTCTAGCTCATTTTAAAAAGTGTCAATGTCTTCTTTGCTATTACTTGTTGGTGCATAAACTTGAATTATGCTGAAATCCATTTGCCTAAATCTCAATTTTACTAGCAGAATTCTATCTCATACTGGCCAAAATCCTTTCAGTTTTGCTACTTTCTCTATCTAACATGATGTCAACTCCTCTTTCGTGTGTGGTTCCCCAGAGTAAATTACATTTCCATTGTCATGTTGTAATAATCCTGCTCCTTTCCATCTCATTTCACATAGTCCCAAGATGTTCAATTTCATTTTCTTCATTTCTTTGCCTGATGTTTTCTAGTTTACCAACCTGGAATGCTGATCTAATGTTCCAAGTTCCTATTGCTATTGTCTCTTTATTTTTGATCTTGCATACAATAGCTTGTTGATGATCGGGTGTCACCTGTAGCACATGACGCTCCCTACCGGATGAGATGGCTGTGGAGTCTCCAATAACGTCATTAGCTGTAGATATCAAATTGTAAAAGGACATCATTTTATTTGGCAATATGAGTAGGTAGTTTGTCATTCCTTTCCTTCTTGGCAGTGACTGTACTAGTCTGAGATCACAGCCATTGTCTCTACAAATGAGATCCTCTGCTGCCATCACGGAGTGGGGACCATAACCGGCACTACTTGTCGGCTGCTCACACAATACTATCCAGCACCTACTCCAACAGCTTCACGTAACCCTCATATGGAGCTAAACAGGACCTCCACCTTGCCCATGGGTGTCCCTAGGACTGGCAGAGGAAAGGAGATGTCTTACTCCTCCTTTGGTAGGAGATAACTCTACCCCGCTAACCACACATATATAATATATATATATATATATATATATATATATATATATATATATATATACATACACACACACACACATATATGGCAGGACCTAAAGTCATAAGTAAAAAAGTAAAGAGCCCCCGTCATGCCAAGTGGTGTATAGAAATTATGGTGTTAGTGACCATAATTTTTATAGACTTTCAGCACATGATTTTTGTGGTAATGTGGTCAATATTATGCCCATACTGCTTTATAAAGTCATAAGTGGCAGTAACTAAAAGATGATTTTTAAAAAGTAGCTCTCCTCCCCTCCCCCCGTAATTGGGGGGGGGGGGCTGATAGGAAAGGGTGAATATGTGTTGTAACAGTGGCACAACACCCTTCCTTATTATGTCTGAAATGACACGCCAGGGTGCACTAAACGTAACAGGGCACAACAGCGCACAACACGATAGCACTAACCACTCTACAATCACTGCCCCTCACGCGGGCCGACTTTCTCTTGTATTGATCTGCTGTTGCTGATCTTCAGATGTTGATGTAATGATATGCCCGTCTTGAACGCTGAAAACCAACTGCAATAATTGACAACCAATGAACTGACAGCTCTTCAACCTTGAGCCTGTTTATCATCCCTCTTCACCACGAGCCATCATTACCGCAGGTGCTTCCGCACGATGAGCTATGACTCGTGATGCTGCTAATGGCCGGATTGCTGATGGCGATTTGCTCGCCACTCTTTATGATTTGCTACTTGTTCTCACTGCCAATGCCAGTCTCTTTGGACCGTCATGATCTATAGTTTGTACTTCACGTTATGCCGTTGCTAATTCTCCGCAACTTCCCCCAGTTCATTCACTCGCTAGACCGTTGGAACAATTAAGATGCTTTAATGAACTTAACATAAGTCCACACTGTACACAAAGACATCTTTAAAACAGCTCACCCAATTCACGCTTATTTAGCCCCTTCTCCCAAAACAGTTCACCCAACTCACGCACACCTGACCACTTCTACTTATCTCCCATTATCTCCCATTTCTGTTTACTATTTCCCTACTAATATAGCCTGTTTCAGTCAACTCTTATCTATATTCTGTTTCACTTATCACCCTGCTACAAGCCGTTTCACACACCCTCTTTTATTCCCTGTTTCAGTGTAACAATTGAGTGAATGAATGAGTGAGGGAAATGTGGAAAAAATCCACGTTGAGAGAATGGGGAAATTAGCTCAGGTGGACTAAGGGATTCTCAGGATTTTAAAGGAGTTCAAGGGTGCTGAGTGGCGAAAGACCAAGCTGAGAGGATGAGAGTTGCTCATATGTCCCCCTGGTGGCAGGTTATCTGAAGGTGGGGGGTCAGTTGGCCTACCAGCCTTCGAAGATGTGGTCGTTGTTGAGTTTGGCCAGTTGTTCAGTGATTGTGAGCAAGGAGTTCGTCATTTGGTGTTCAGTTACATTTCAAACTGATTGGTTACCAGATTATTATGAGGCTGTGTGAATTGGCTGTGGACTGACTATTGTTGTCAAAGTGAATCTGTTGAAGTCTTTTCTTGAGGGTGAGCAATGTGCTTACTAAGGTTGCGGCTTTGGTGAAGAGCTGATTAAGTGACCAACTTCTGTGTATGTTTGAGTCACGAAGGTTGACAGTGGGGCCGTATCATCTTGGGATTGACATTGAAATCCTGTCCCTTGAACTGTGTATGATTCCTGGAGTGCGAGAGAAAGGTCAACTTATTAGTGAATTGTATGAACAAGGCATCTTATTGAGCAATTCGGAGCGAGCGAATGTCTTGCTGAGGATGCGGTCATATTGCCTGAAACTGAACCTTTGTATTAATATTTATGTGTGAGCCAGTGTTGACTTGTGGATGTACTATAATGAATAGGCCAGACTGTCTGTTTAATTTGAGCGAGCGAAGGCACTTGCATATTTTAAATCTGTAATTGTGCAAATTGAACATTGTCAGAATAGTGAGTGTGTAAGGTGGTCATCATTTGTGTCTGCTCGAGTAGTCGAGGGGACATGTTTTAAGCAGAAATAAAAGCGGGGCCTATTTATGAAAACATTGTCCCTTGTTACTTGGATTGAGTCAGTGTGATGATCATCTCGGGTGTGGCGATGAACGAACAACGGTTGGCGGAGCAGATGACAGGTTGGAAGTCTGCATGAACTATCGTTAAGATACAGCGCGAAGTACTACCAGAAGGGGGATGCTAAGGCAGGCCTGCCGTAGTGTCCAGAACCAGTCCTAAGCAGCGGGTCCAGTGGTGATCCGGGAAGCCAGGATTCCAGAAATCTACGCTAATCATAAAGTGGGCATCAGCTGTGCAGACACTCAACACATCAACTAAACAACACGGAGCATCATAATCTAAGAAAGGGCGAACCAAAGGGATACAATTAGTGCGGTGACCTGCGGCAGTCCACTTTGGAGTACAGTACAGGCAGTATAGATTATGAGGAAGACGCGACACCACCACCCCCACCCCTTTTTTGACATGGGGGGGGGGAGGGTGTTCATATATAACATTTGATCATTCGAGGAGGTGGAGCATTCTTTTGTCAATATTCCCCAACTCAGGTATCTAATCTTTTATCAGTTGGAGAGCATCAAACTACATTTGCTCCTTCATTCATAAAGTCAGCCCATTATATTTGCACTACTTATACTTCCCATAAGATGGTACTAAAAATATGTTTAGTAGTTTGAAGAAAATGCTAATGTTTTATGATAAAGGTAGTGTAGAAATGCTGTCGTCTTGGAACAGAACTGAAATACATAACAAGAATAAATGCAAGTTTATTCGTGCTATTATTTCAAAGATGTTTCTTTCTTTTCTCAGAATAAAGAAGAAGAGGCTAAAGAACAACTTTTTTACAAAGGCAGCTCAAGAGATGGATATGATAATTGATGATAGAAATCTGTATCCTTTTGAAACAAACTGCAACTGTCATATGCCCATTTATGCATGGATGTGTGTGTATATATCACTAAAGTGCTTTACACATGAAAACTGTTCATATAATATTTGGGTGTTGATTTGAAAATGACATTTTAAAATATTCTGAGATATACACTTCCTGTATAGAATTTGTACATATTTGTGTGATGCAACTTTAGTGGCAGGTTGCATAATTTGTTTACCTCCCCTAAACCACACCTCACACCCAATACCCTAAAGTGAACTCAGTGACCATGTCAGAATTTACCCAAGAACAAGGCAGTTGGGGGCTCCAGACAACAAAAGTGGAATCTGCTGGTTTTTGATGTTTGAATTTCTGTGTTTCAGGATCATCAGAAACATCTTGTTACATTTTTCTTTCAAAAATGGGGATTTTTCTGTTTACCATATTTCTGGTTTACAAGGAGCCCTCAAAATCAATTACAACCAGATAATTTGAGACTTTTCATTGATTTCTCCAAGATGAGTCTTGAAGCTGTTTTGCTGCCATGTTTGACCTTCAGTTTCTGTTGGTCATGCAACTCATGTGCAAGAAATTGATAACATGAAACAGCTTTTGAAGTGTATAAACTACATCATTCTCTAGTGGCTTCGAAGTGCTCACTCTTTTGCTTGGACTTCACGATGGATGCAGCAAGTACTGTTGTTTTCTTTGTGAGTGGAATAGTCGTACAAGAAATGAACACTACACCAAGTACTGTGTTTTCTTTGTGAGTGGGATAGTCGTACAAGAAATGAACACTACACCAAGTACTGTTGTTTTCTTTGTGAGTGGGATAGTTGTACAAGAAATGAACACTACACCAAGTACTGTTGCTTTCTTTGTGAGTGGGATAGTCGTACAAGAAATGAACACTACACCAAGTACTGTTGCTTTCTTTGTGAGTGGGATAGTTGTACAAGAAATGAACACTACACCAAGTACTGTTGTTTTCTTTGTGAGTGGGATAGTCGTACAAGAAATGAACACTACACCAAGTACTGTTGTTTTCTTTGTGAGTGGGATAGTCGTACAAGAAATGAACACTACACCTAGTACTGTTGTTTTCTTTGTGAGTGGGATAGTCGTACAAGAAATGAACACTACACCTAGTACTGTTGTTTTCTTTGTGAGTGGGATAGTCGTACAAGAAATGACCATTTAACCAGGTACTGTTGCTTTCTTTGTGAGTCGGATAGTCATACAAGAAATGACCACTTAACCAGGTACTGTTGCTTTCTATGAGTGGGATAGTTGTACAAGAATTGAACACTACACCAAGTACTGTTGTCTTCTTTGTGAGTGGGATAGTCGTACAAGAAATGACCACTTAACCAGGTACTGTTGCTTTCTTTGTGAGTCGCTGGTCATAAGAAATGACCACTTAACCAGGTACTGTTGCTTTCTATGAGTGGGATAGTTGTACAAGAAATGACCACTACACCAAGTACTGTTGCTTTCTTTGTGAGTGGTATATTTGTCCAAGAAATGATCACTACACCAACTACTGTTGTAAACCACTCTGTGAATGTGATAGTCAAGCAAGGGAAGACCACTACACCAAGTACAGTTGTACACCGCCCTGTGAGTGAGATAATTGTGCACATTTATATGCCTTTGGGCATTATTTGAACTGGACCGCTCGTTCCTTTCTTATAATGTGCTCGGTCATTAGTGTAAACTGTCAATCTTCGTACTTCACGTTGTGTTCTGGTTCGTCTGTTGGGTCGAAATATGTCACAACTGTCTACATGAAATTGACCGCACATACACGTCTCTTGTACAAAAAAATAGCAATACTTTATTTATATAACCACTTAACAGAGGTTATCAATATAAACAGCCCAGCGGCACTGATTACAACTCGGGTATCAAAGTAAATGCTAAGTAGGCTCCAGTTACCCCCGAACTCTTGTAATTAATCTCAGGGCTCTCCCATCACACATTGAACCAATTATCTCTGTCCACATTTCCTGAACAGTGTACAGAACTTAACAACCAACATATTGTCCATGTCATAAATTCATCTCATGGAACATCTCATTACAGACACTTCCTCACTAGTCTGCTCACTGTCACTTCACAGCATGATTACAAAAATATCCAGCTTCCGATACTAAAGGATTCAGTCTCACTCTTTTAACTTTAACGTTAACACCTTTAACTACATCCAACTACTTAAATAAAATGTCAACCTTATGGTTTTCCCTACACATGTAACAGTAGATATAAGGATGTAGGGAAATAATGGATTGTGGACAGTATAAGGAGAATTGGGAGAACCATCTTGTGTTTCGGGAAAGTGACATTCACAGGATAGATTTAAGCTAGTTGTTTAGGTGAGTAGAGATCGGAAAATCTCGTGATTATGAGAAAAGGGTTAGAATCACAAAGAGGTGATTTCATTGACTGGGGAAATGACATAGGTAGTTTATTATTGGTCGAGACATGAGATACTTAAGGGTAGGGGCAGACAGAAAACGACAGGAGATCACATGTAAGCTAAGGAGGTAGATAGATACAGTCGATCTAAGTTAGTAGAGAAATGGATTCTTCATGTTAGTAGAAGTGTAAAGGATGCAGTGTTCAGAAAGATTCATAGAGACAATTACCTGAAATTCAAGTTATTTGAGAAGTGGATATTTTTTAGTGGCAATAGGGTGAATACCCATATCAGCTAGCCGTGTGTAGGGACAACCATAAGGTGAACATTTTGTTTAAGTAGTTTAATGTGGTTAAAGGAACAAGTGAGACTGAATCCTTTAGTATAGGAAGCTGGATATTTTGTAATCATACTGTGGAGTAGGGAATGTGGAAGAGATAAGTGGTTCAATGTGTGATGAGAGAGCCCTGAGGTTAATTACAAGCGTTCAGAAGTAATTGGAACCTCCTTAGCATTTACTTTGATACCCGAGCTGTAATCAACGCCGCTGGCTGTTTATATTGATAACCTCTGTTAAGTGGATTATGTAAATAAAGTATTGCTATTCTTTTGTAGCAGAGACTTATGTGTGTGCAGTCAATTTCATGTAGACAGGTGTGACATATTCCGACTGTCTTCCACCTTCGCACTGGTTTGCAGGTGGAGTGCAATGGGGTTCCACGGAAGTGATCACTATCCATGTGTCCTCCTATTGAGAAAAGCAGAAATAGAAGCCAGAAAAGAAATCTCCACACATTCCACTATGAGAAAACAGACCAGGACGTCATTAGCAAAATCAGACATAGGAAATAGAGCGTCCCTCGTAGGAGGCAGGAGAGATGGATGCAGCCACCCTTGTGGAACGTAAAAGTCGAGGGAGCTTGGCGGTACAAGAGACAAACGGCCAAGACATGGCAGAAAGCCAGAAAGAATGGAAGAACATAGCCTGAGTTCTTGAAGTGTCTGAAAGAAGAGGTGGACCAAAAAATGAAGCACTTAAAACTATATGCTAAGCAGGCTAAGAATGCCAAATCTGTAGAAAAGTGTGCTCAGAAAATCACTAGCCACATTCTGGTGCCTTCATCAGAGCATGAATGGCACAACACGACACAGAGGCATACCAGACTTTCAGAGCACAGGCCGGATATGGCACAAATCTGATGAGAGCAAAAGGAAGACCTGCTTGCCTGCTACATTGAGCAGACGGACCAAAGAAATGAGGCTGTAAGAATGAGGATACGGGGATCACTGTCAAAATTGTGTAAGGATGTAGTGCCTGAAGATCATCTCACAATCACAACCAATACCATTCGGACAACACTTAAAAGGTCACACAAACACTGCTCTGGTCCCAATGGTGTCATTACGATGACATAGGCGATTTAGCTGACGACAACTTGACAAAACTGGCCAATGAGTTTAATGCCAGCATTCGGAGTGGCCAGATTAAGGAGGAGTGGCTACACGGCTACTTACTACCGCTACCGAAGCCAAACAAGGTCCATTCTCATATCAGTGCCTACAGAATCATCACAATGCAGAACACTGCGGGCAAGCTGCTGGAGAAAATAGTTGCCTGTGTCCTTACTGTCACCTTGAACAGAAAAGCGCATTCCCACCCACACTCGTAGGTTATAGATATAACAAAGAGACATGGCTCAATGCGGCAGTCTTTGCCTATGACGTCTTCGAAGGCTTTCACAGACGAGAGAAGACATGTGTTGCTGCTATAGATCTGGAGGATGCATACAACAGGGTACCATTTGAATACTGGGTACAAATAATAATACATAAATATTATTATATGGAGAACTTCCGAGGCGATAATAGGGAATAATAGAACAAAGAAGTATGTGTTAGCACTCGGAAAAAATTGACAGACAAACAACAATAGAAAAAAACGAAGAACAATATATGGTCCGAAGTGGGATCGAACCCGTTACTCAGTGGCACCGCGCCTTGCGACGAGAAGCCGAACGCTTGGCGCACTGCCACGCAGCCAACTAAAAAAATTGGCTATTGCAGCAGTGTCTTACACGATGATGTTCTCAATGACTATAGCATAGGGTAACGATCACAGACCGGAAATAAATTGTATATTTGTACTTCCTATTAATGCAAGTATCTCCCAGTAGGGCTGAATACTTGTGTTGTAGACAAACATTTATTGGACGAAACAGCACGAATAGTAGTTCCCAGTGGTTATATACTGGGTACAAATAATAATACATAAATATTATTATATGGGGAACTTCCGAGGCGATAATAGGGAATAATAGAACAAAGAAGTATGTGTTAGCACTCATGTGTTAACACATGATGCTATATAATGCCTTCTCAAAGTCCAAGAAGGTTCATATATTAGGACGAATTCCGTTCTAGTGACTGTTCTACTATGGTTCACAAGAGAAAGGTCAGATCGGTACATGATCTCCCATTTCTAAAGCCTGCTGCTTTTCTCTAAGTTTTTCCCTCCACCCTATTCTTTATGCGTTGGAGGAGAAATCAACAAAATATCTTCCCAGAAACTGACTGACAGCATGTTTATACCTCTCCAATGTTCACAGCGACTAAGGTCACCTTTTGTTAGGTATTTTTTCAATAATGCCCCTTTTATGCTTTTTGGTACTTTTCATCTTCCCATATTTATATTGAATAATGACTTTTGCACTCCATTCTAGATCTGCCTTTAACATGTCTGCAAAAATTCTATATTCACCAGGTGATTTATTACTTTTGGTCTGTTTGATGGCAGTTTCAATTCATGGCATGGTTCTCGTAGCAAGGCGCTGTGTCGAGGAGTGTGGGTTTAATCCAGCTTTCGACCGTTTATTGTTCTTTGTTTTTATCTGTTGTCTAATCTAATGTCCCACTTCTAGCTTTATTTCTAAAATCTAATGTCCCACTTCTAGCTTTATTTCTAACATCTAATGTCCCAAGACTTGCTTCTGTATTTTCTTATATATATATAAAACATTGTCTTTAGCTTTACTTCTAATGTCTAATAAGTCTTGTTTGTAGCTTTATTTCTTATAACTACAGACCTTATCTTTAGATGTAATTATAATATCTTCAGGTCTCAACATCATGTCATAATATTATTTCAAGCTCTGGTTAGTCTTGTTGCTACATTTTCTGCAGTTATGGTTACTTATCCTCTCATAGTTAGTTGGCCTGGTTATTACATCCTCTCATAGTTTAGTTGGCCTAGCTGTTACATCCTCTCATAGTTTAGCTGGCTTAGTTATTACATCCTCTCATAGTTTAGCTGGCTTAATTATTACATCCTCTCATAGTTTAGCTGGCCTAGTTATTACATTCTCTCATAGTTTAGTTAGAGGGAGCCGCGATAGCTCAGTGGTTAGTGAACTGGACTAACACGGACAAGGGGTAGGGTTCGATCCCAGTCGACGGCTTCCGGGTTCACCCAGCCTTAAATGGGTACCGGATTTTTTTCTGGGAAAGTAAAGCAGCACGGGCGTAATACTGACCACATTACCCCAAAAATCATGTGCTGAAGGTCTGTAAAATATAGGGTCACTAGCACCATATTTCCCTATACGCCACTTGGCGTGACGGGGGTACTTTACTTACTTTTTTTTACTTTATAGTTTAGTTGGCCTAGCAATTACATCCTCTCATACTTCAGCTGGCCTAGTTATTACATCCTCTCATAATTTAGCTGGCCTAGTTATTACATCCTCTAATAGTTTAGCTGGCCTAGTAATTACATCCTCTCATAATTTAGCTGGCCTAGTTATTACATCTTCTCATAGTTTAGCTGGCCTAGTAATTACATCCTCTCATAGTTTAGCTCTAACTCTAGCTCTAGCTACGATGGTCATATGTTGGACATGTGATGAGAAGAGATAATAACCGAATAGCAAAGCAAGCCTCATGTGGGAAAACAACAGGTAAGAGAAAAGGAAGACCCAGGGAGACACTGAGAAGAACATGATGAGAGAGGCAAGAGCAGCAGGATTCGGCTCCCTCAATGAGATAGAGCAGCTTGCACAGAACAGAGACAAATGGCGAGATTTGATAAAATATCTTTAAAAGAAAACTGCTAGAACAAAAATTCAGATAGGAGAAGGAGTATCTTGGTCTACGCCCTATGGGCCAGCTATGGCTCGAAAGGTCAATAGATAGATAGATAGTTTAGCTGGCCTAGTTATTATATCTTCTCATAGTTTAACTGGCCTAGTAATTACATCCTCTCATATTTTAGCTGGCCTAGTAATTACATCCTCTCATAGTTTAGCTGGCCTAGCTATTACATATTCTCAAACTATAGTTACATTCAAAATTGTGCTTATCTAAAGCTGGCAACTCTCTCCAGTAAGACATCTTTATTTTGAGTTGTTATTCTTCAAGTTAGAGATGGATTATGTTGGCTATTATTTGATTGATTAATGTTGGGATGAGATAATGCGCTTGTTAACATTTCCTTTCATCAGTACCTGACAGGGCTGCTGATTTATCATCATTATTACTTTCAGTCCATGGAATACTATCAAGTTTATTGACTGATGATAAATTTTTGTATTTTATGTTTGTTATTTTTCTTGATCAGGCTGCATTCTCTTTAGTCATTGCAGTTTTGTACACTCGTTTGTAGATTAGAACATGCCAACATAAAAAAGTGTAGTGAAATAAAACTGGGCAGGAGATTTAGAAGACAGTCATTATGAATCTGTTAGAAACATCAATACATTTTCCTTGACTCCTGCCAAGTCTAGAGGACACCGGAGATGTGGTAGAACAAGCCCAGGAAAAGCAACATCTTAGACATATGAAGGTCCAGCTGGTGTCTCTGTTGCGAGGATCTCTCAAGCCAGTTCACATGACCAAATATCCAACAAAGTCTGGGCAGTTGATCTCAAGCAAAACACTTAATCTTCACAATTTCAGATGAATATATGTAAACAATCAGGCTATTTAAACTCCATCATCATTATATATACAGTAATGTTTTTATTTTCTTTATGGTGCCACATATTCATCAACATTAGTAAATGTATTAATCTTTTTTTAAATATCAAAGTTGATGATAAAGGACACCTTTGAAAATCATCAAAAAATATTGCATATAATTGTTACTTTCTGTACCAAATCTTGTCACCAAGCTTGTTCAATCTATACACTGAGCAAATCTTTAAAAACATCACAGAGATAGGCCTACAAATTAATGGAAGGATAATCAATAACCTAAGATACGCTGACGATACTGTACTACTAGCAAAAAATCCTAAGGATCTAAAACCATTACTTAACGAAATAAACATGACAAGCAAAAAATATGGATTAGATAAAATATCAAAAAGACTAAAACTACGATCATAAACAAAGAAAATACTCAAAACCCACAGGTGGATATCAAAATTGATGGAATAGATTTGAAGACAGTTCAGAACTACAACTACCTTGGACATACTATAACCAGTTATGGAAAATGTAAAACTGAAATAAACAAAAGAATAGGAATGGCGAAAAGTAATTTTAATGTCATGAAGAACATTCTAACATTAAAACAAAAAAAACACCAGGGCTAAAACTAAGAATAGCAAATGTTACATTTCTGAATATTCCTATATGGTGCAGAAACATGGACATTAGACAAGAAAACAGAACAGAGAATTGAAGCTTTTGAAATGTGGATATATAGAAGAATAGTAGAATTGGATGGAAGGAAAAGAAAATAAACAATGAAGTCTTAAAACAACTAAAAATGAAAAGAGAACTACTAAGCACAATTCAAACAAGACAAATGCGATTTTTGGGCTATGTTAAAAGACACAACAGCCTACTAAAAGTAATCTGGAGGGGAAAATACAAGGTAAAAGATTCAGAGGCAGACCAAGGCTAACATGGACAAGTAACATCAAAAGATGGACAAACCAGTCTATGATAACTGCACCATCAAAGCAAGAGACAGCAGAATGGCACTCCATGGCAACCAACCTTCGTTGCGGAGATGGCATGCGATGATGTACCATATCTTGGGTTTGTGAGGGTTAAATTATGTGCAAGGAGAGTGAAGTTACTAGAGCTAACAATAGAACTTTGGACAGTGGAATTATTGTAGCGAAATAGCCCTCTGGCTATTTTCTCTTTCTTTTGTTCTGATTCCTCAGTAAGCGCCGCTTCTCACTCCCCCACCTGTTTCTCCGGCCCTGACTTCGCGTTGTGTTTCAGTTGCTGACAGACTCCAGGAACGTTCATCACAGGAAACATCACCCCTCGACAACAGCCTGGTAACAGATCTTAACAATCCCAGAGTAAGCACAACAGTTTCTTTTAATCAACAACAACATAGGATTCATATTACACGCAATCTTCTGGTGGTCTCTGGCATGTAGACCCCCAGTTCATACAATCAAACCGACAGCCTCTGCAGGTGTACCACACATCCATAATTATTATCGACCTTGGTATTGTAAGGTCTACCTTGACATTCAATAATCTTCATAACTGTCTCTGTAGTTAAGGCCCACGGCCTATAATTGCACCTCTTCCAGAGAAGTGAAGGCAATCTACCATAACTACCACTATGGAGATATGGCAACGTGAATGGTGAATGGCCCTGAGCCGATTCACCCCTACCAGCACGATGCTGATAAGTATTTACTTGACGCTGAAATGGTTGATTCGTGGTCTGTGATGAGAATGGCCCACAGCCTATTCACACCTATCATCATGATGCTGACAATAGTAGTTAATTGACACTCGACGTGATTGATTCATAGTCTCTGATGAGAATGGCCCACAGCCTATTCTAGTATTATCCTTAGACATTTATTTTCGAATGTGTCAACTTTGTTTCTATATCTTTGTTGTTTTCCAGCTTTCACATGCATATGTAAGGGTTGATAGTACATTTGATTTGAATAGCCTAAGTTTTGTGTTTGTGCTGATATTTTTGATTTCCACAACTTTCAAGGCTTCTGAAAGACATTGCTGCTTTAGCTATTCTGATTCTAATTTCTTTACTTATACCTATGATTATAGGTCTCTATAAAATGCCTTGACTATGATGTTATATACCATTAAATCCGTTGGAGTACTGTACAGTGGAGTCAGTCTCTAAAAAAATGTTACATGGGTTGTCACTTATCTTGCTGGCTATGGATGTGTATAACTGTCTACACTTGTTTGAGCAGCTTGTTTGTAACAGCTATACTGTGGTCAGTGAGAGAAGCTTTGTCTGGGGAGAACTGGCCTTAAGTCATAACAGACCCCAGAGAATAGCGTATTTATACAAGATCACGCTTCGCTTTATAAGTACCGTCAATGCCTTGAACCATGCCCTTGAATAGCACAAGAATAGTGTGGAAGTGTCGAAACATAGTTCCCTGTCCTTACATTTTACCCACTACCATTTTATAGCCAGTTTTTGACTCAAATACCATTTACCTACTACCATTTTATAGCCAGTTCTGCTCAATGACCTTCACCTAGTGTTTTCCTAATTGTTGTGGGCATGTGCTGACACTATACACTGTCACTGTGTTCTTTGTTCTCAAATGCAAAATTTACATGCATATGATCCTGTCATAAGTCAGTGAGATCTCAATATCATCTCCTCATAAACTGAGTGGTCATTGGAGTAGTCTTGATAACTTCCCTTCATGAATAAAAGCTTCTGTCTGGGAAGGGTCCATTCTCTGATGTTGTCCTCTAGCTTCTTTTTAGTTGCTGTATCTTCTTTTGTCCTGTAGAATGGTCTTAACAAGTCAAACAAGAGAGACCCACAATGAATAAAGTGACTGGTAAAAGTAAAAAAAATGTCACAGAAAGCGAAAGTTGATAAAAATGAAGAAATATTAACAGACAATTAAAATATAGCAAAATATGAATGAAATATATAACAAAACAACTCATCATCATCAAGTACGGGCCTACTGGCGTAGCTGATCATGTCTCTCCACAATTTTCTATCTCGGCAGCTATTTATCATTTCTGCTGTTGACCTTCTGCCAAGCCATTCTCTTAAGCTGTCTGTTATTTTTTCTCTTTGCTTCCCTCTATCTCTTCGTCCCTCAATTTTCCAGTGTTACAATATATTCCAGTTGTTCTCTTCTCATTACATGGCCCAAAAAATGATGATTGTCTCTTCCTAATTTGGAAATTAGCTCTCTTTTTGCTTTGACCTCTCTCAGAACATCTTCATTACTCTTCTTAGCTGTCCATGGTGCTTTCAGCATTCTTCTGTAAAACCACATTTCTACAGGACTCCAGTGATTTTCTTGTCTGTTGTCCTATTGTCCATGATTCGCATCCATATGTTAAGACTGGCTCTACACAACATTTAAGAACTTTTTTTTTTCTTGTTTCTATACAAAAAACTATTTGAGGATAAAAAGAATAGAAGCCAACCATAGAATGTGTGGCAGGTTATGGAATCTTAAGGTCAGTCAAAACAATGAATAGAGAGAAAAAGGAGAAGGACCTGGCAATATGCAGATGAAGATAATAAAAATACTATAAACATAAAGGCATTGCAATTAATCACAGACATTTCAATGATATATACAACACAGGAGATATATATATTATATACATATATTTTTTTTTTTTCGTTTCGCCAGCTTTTACCTCTGACAAAGTCCCTAAAGACTAGGAACTGAATTTTGCATGTTAATCCATTTTTTCCCTGGCAGCCGTGTGCACAGGGGCCCCTCGCCGCACAGGCAGATAACTCTGACTTTGGAGGTACTCATACTTTTACCAGTTGAAGAGTAATTGACGTTTCAAACCGGGCCTCGCTGCTATACCAGGGGTGGTTGTCGCAGAGATAAATCATAAATAAAAATCCCAACAAGCCGGGATTTGAACCACAACCTCTCTGTCTCGAAAGCCGGCGTCTTGCCTCGAGACCAACCAGTCCCCATATATATATATATATTTTTTTTTTTTTTTTTTGAAAATAACCAGAAGTAAACAAATCAAGTTATGTATGTTTCATAGATGACACCAAAATATTTTGACAGTGTACAACATAAGTGGCTGATAAAATGCCTGAATGATGCAGGACAAAAGACTGATATGTAACTTTTACTGGGAACAGACAGCAGTGATGGAGAGGGCTGTTCATCTATTGACATAAAGAAAGGAGTCAGGTCTCTGTTCCCTCTCTCCATACTTGTTCAATCTATAAGATGTGGAAATGTCCTGTTTAAACATTAATGAATGCTTAATTAATCACCAAAGATATAATGATGACACTGTAGTACTGGCAGACAGCCCAGTAGATACAACCAGTTACAAAAAATAAACATGACAATCAGAGAATAAGGAATGACTGACAATGTTTAGGAGAGTGAAAATTAAAATAGGAAAACACACAAGACCAATTTGTGGATGTCAAGGTAGATGGGAGGAGCTTAGATAATGTAGCTATACAGGCAAAACCAGTGATGGAAAATGCAAGGCGGAAATAAACAAAAGAATAGGAATGTATGGGAAAAGTATTTTTAACAACATGAAAGATAAACTGACATGAAAGCAAATAATACGAGAGCTAAAACTGAGAATATAAAAAATATGATACGATATAAAATCAAAAGACTAAAACTATGATCATGAAAGAAAAACAAACAGGACATTAAAAATTTCTGTTTTGAACACTACCATTGTACAAACACAGCCATTAGCACTTTGTGGGCATGTTCACAAAAATCATGATGAAAAAGTATATACAACCATATGGCAATGCATAAAAAACAGCATACAAGAATCTGTGACACCTTACCAAAAAGGAAAGGAACAAAAAAACCAAAAATGGATAATTGACACCATCTTAGAAAAAATGGAAGAAAGAAGACAAGCGAAAAGAACACTGCCAGATACAAGGAAATTGATAAGAAATACGCAAAATGTGCAGAAGGCAAAAATGAGACTGGGTTAGGGTGTCCCTGTTCAAAGTCTCACAGTCACTGATCAAAGTCCTCAGTCAGAACACAGTCACTGATCAAAGTCCTACTGTCAGAACACCAGTCACTGATCAAAGTCCTACAGAACACAGTCACTGATCAAAGTCTCACAGTCAGAACACAGTCACGATCAAAGTCATACAGTCAGAACACAGTCACTGATCAAAGTCTCACAGTCAGAACACAGTCACTGATCAAAGTCCTACAGTCAGAACACAGTCACTGATCAAAGTCCTACAGTCAACACAGTCACTGATCAAAGTCTCACAGTCAACACAGTCACTGATCAAAAGTCCTACAGTCAGAACACAGTCACTGATCAAGTCCTACAGTCAGAACACGTCACTGATCAAAGTCAGAACACAGTCACTGATCAAAGTCCTACAGTCAGAAACACAGTCACTGATCAAAGTCTACAGTCAGAACACAGTCACTGATCAAAGTCTCACAGTCAGAACACAGTCACATGATCAAAGTCCTACAGTCAGAAACAGTCACTGATCAAAGTCTCACAGTCAGAACACAGTCACTGATCAAAGTCCTACAGTTAGAACACAGTCACTGACTAAAGTCACACCGTCTTTGACCAAAGCCACGCAGTCACTGAATAAGGTCACGAGGTCACTAACCAAAGTACCTTCAGTCACACAGTCACTGACCAAAGTTCCCTCAGTCACTAACCACAGTCATGCAGTCAGCTGCCCAAAGTCCCCTCAGTCACTAACAAAGTCATGCAGTCACTGACTAAAGTCACACCGTCATTGACCAAAGCCACGCAGTCACTGAATAAAGTCACTAACTAAAGTCACGCAGTCACTTACCAAAGTACTTCAGTCACACCAGTCACTGACCAAAGTTCCCTCAGTCACTAACCAAAGTTCCCTCAGTCACTAACCAAAGTCACACAGTCACTGCCCAAA
>JAVIAB010000160.1:335359-412859 GCA_032433765.1 Megaustenia siamemsis
GAGAGAGATATCAAGTAGAGAATAAATAAAAGGAAGTGGAGAGAGAGATATGTCAAGTAGAGAATAAATAAAGGAGGATTGGAGAGAGATATCAAGTAGAGAATAAATAAAGGAGGATTGGAGAGAGATATCAAGTAGAGAATAAAAAAGGAGGATTGGAGAGAGATATCAAGTAGAGAATAAATAAAGGAGGATTGGAGAGAGATATCAAGTAGAGAATAAATAAAGGAGGATTGGAGAGATATATCAAGTAGAGAATAAATAAAGGAAGATTGGAGAGAGATATCAAGTAGAGAATAAATAAAGGAGGATTGGAGAGATATATCAAGTAGAGAATAAATAAAGGAAGATTGGAGAGAGATATCAAGTAGAGAATAAATAAAGGAGGATTGGAGAGATATATCAAGTAGAGAATAAATAAAGGAGGATTGGAGAGAGATATCAAGTAGAAAATAAATAAAGGAGGATTGGAGAGAGATATCAAGTAGAGAATAAATAAAGGAGGATTGGAGAGAGATATCAAGTAGAGAATAAATAAAGGAGGATTGGAGAGAGATATCAAGTAGAGAATAAATAAAGGAGATTGGAGAGATATATCAAGTAGAGAATAAATAAAGAAGGAGGATTGGAGAGATATATCAAGTAGAGAATAAATAAAGGAGGATTGGAGAGAGATATCAAGTAGAGAATAAAAAAGAGGATTGGAGAGATATATCAAGTAGAGAAAATATAAAGGAGGATTGGAGAGAGATATCAAGTAGAGAATAAATAAAGGAGGATTGGAGAGAGATATCAAGTAGAGAAAAATAAAGGAGGATTGGAGAGATATATCAAGTAGAGAATAAATAAAGGAGGATTGGAGAGAGATATCAAGTAGAGAATAAATAAAGGAGGATTGGAGAGAGATATCAAGTAGAGAATAAATAAAGGAGGATTGGAGAGAGATATCAAGTAGAGAATAAATAAAGGAGGATTGGAGAGAGATATCAAGTAGAGAATAAATAAAGGAGGATTGGAGAGAGATATCAAGTAGAGAATAAATAAAGGAGGATTGGAGAGAGATATCAAGTAGAGAATAAATAAAGGAGGATTGGAGAGAGATATCAAGTAGAGAAAAATAAAGGAGGATTGGAGAGATATATCAAGTAGAGAAAAATAAAGGAGGATTGGAGAGATTTATCAAGTAGAGAATAAAAAAAAGAGGATTGGAGAGAGAGATATCAAGTAGAGAATAAATAAAGGAGGATTGGAGAGAGATATCAAGTAGAGAAAAAATAAAGAGGATTGGAGAGAGATATCAAGTAGAGAATAAATAAAGGAGGATTGGAGAGATATATCAGTAGAGAATAAATAAAGGAGATTGGAGAGAGATATCAAGTAGAGAATAAATAAAGGAGGATTGGAGAGAGAGATATCAAGTAGAGAATAAATAAGGAGGATTGAAGAGAGATATCAAGTAGAGAATAAATAAAGGAGGATTGGAGAGAGATATCAAGTAGAGAATAAATAAAGGAGGATTGGAGAGAGATATCAAGTAAAGAATAAATAAAGGAGGATTGGAGAGAGATATCAAGTAGAGAATAAATAAAGGAGGATTGGAGAGAGAGATGTCAAGTAGAGAATAAATAAAGGAGGATTGGAGAGATATCAAGTAGAGAATAAATAAAGGAGGATTGGAGAGAGATATCAAGTAGAGAATAAATAAAGGAGGATTGGAGAGAGTATCAAGTAGAGAATAAATAAAGGAGGATTGGAGAGAGATATCAAGTAGAGAATAAATAAAGGAGGATTGGAGAGATATATCAAGTAGAGAATAAATAAAGGAGGATTGGAGAGATATATCAAGTAGAGAATAAATAAAGGAGGATTGGAGAGAGATGTCAAGTAAAGAAAAATAAAGGAGGATTGGAGAGAGATATCAAGTAGAGAATAAATAAAGGAGGATTGGAGAGAGATATCAAGTAGAGAATAAAAAAGGAGGATTGGAGAGAGATATCAAGTAGAGAATAAATAAAGGAGGATTGGAGAGAGATATCAAGTAGAGAATAAATAAAGGAGGATTGGAGAGATATATCAAGTAGAGAATAAATAAAGGAGGATTGGAGAGAGATATCAAGTAGAGAATAAATAAAGGAGGATTGGAGAGATATATCAAGTAGAGAATAAATAAAGGAGGATTGGAGAGAGATATCAAGTAGAGAATAAATAAAGGAGGATTGGAGAGATATATCAAGTAGAGAATAAATAAAGGAGGATTGGAGAGAGATATCAAGTAGAGAATAAATAAAGGAGGATTGGAGAGAGATATCAAGTAGAGAATAAATAAAGGAGGATTGGAGAGAGAGATATCAAGTAGAGAATAAATAAAGGAGGATTGGAGAGATATATCAAGTAGAGAATAAATAAAGGAGATTGGAGAGATATATCAAGTAGAGAATAAATAAAGGAGGATTGGAGAGATATATCAAGTAGAGAATAAATAAAGAGGATTGGAGAGAGATATCAAGTAGAGAATAAATAAAGGAGGATTGGAGAGATATATCAAGTAGAGAATAAATAAAGGAAGATTGGAGAGATATATCAAGTAGAGAATAAATAAAGGAGGATTGGAGAGAGATATCAAGTAGAGAATAAATAAAGGAGGATTGGAGAGATATATCAAGTAGAGAATAAATAAAGGAGGATTGGAGAGAGATATCAAGTAGAGAATAAATAAAGGAGGATTGGAGAGAGATATCAAGTAGAGAATAAATAAAGGAGGATTGGAGAGAGATATCAAGTAGAGAATAAATAAAGGAGGATTGGAGAGAGATATCAAGTAGAGAATAAATAAAGGAGGATTGGAGAGAGATATCAAGTAGAGAATAAATAAAGGAGGATTGGAGAGAGATATCAAGTAGAGAATAAATAAAGGAGGATTGGAGAGAGATATCAAGTAGAGAATAAATAAAGGAGGATTGGAGAGAGATATCAAGTAGAGAATAAATAAAGGAGGATTGGAGAGAGATTATCAAGTAGAGAATAAATAAAGAGGATTGGAGACAGAGATGTCAAGTAGAGAATAAATAAAGGAGGATTGGAGAGAGATATCAAGTAGAGAAAAAATAAAGGAGGATTGGAGAGATATATCAAGTAGAGAATAAATAAAGGAGGATTGGAGAGATATATCAAGTAGAGAATAAATAAAGGAGGATTGGAGAGAGAGAGATATCAAGTAGAGAATAAATAAAGGAGGATTGGAGAGAGAGATATCAAGTAGAGAATAAATAAAGGAGGATTGGAGAGAGATATCAAGTAAGAATAAATAAAGGAGGATTGGAGAGATATATCAAGTAGAGAATAAATAAAGGAGGATTGGAGAGAGATATCAAGTAGAGAATAAATAAAGGAGGATTGGAGAGATTTATCAAGTAGAGAATAAATAAAGAGGATTGGAGAGAGAGATCAAGTAGAGAATAAATAAAGGAGGATTGGAGAGAGATATCAAGTAGAGAATAAATAAAGGAAGATTGGAGAGATATATCAAGTAGAGAATAAATAAAGGAGGATTGGAGAGATGTATCAAGTAGAGAATAAATAAAGGAGGATTGGAGAGATATATCAAGTAGAGAATAAATAAAGGAGGATTGGAGAGATATATCAAGTAGAGAATAAATAAAGGAGGATTGGAGAGAGATATCAAGTAAAGAATAAATAAAATGAGGATTGGAGAGAGATATCAAGTAGAGAATAAATAAAGGAGGATTGGAGAGATATAGCAAGTAGAGAATAAAAAAGGAGGATTGGAGAGAGATATCAAGTAGAGAATAAATAAAGGAGGATTGGAGAGATATATCAAGTAGAGAAAAAATAAAGGAGGATTGGAGAGAGATATCAAGTAAAGAAAAATAAAGGAGGATTGGAGAGATATATCAAGTAGAGAATAAATAAAGGAGGATTGGAGAGAGATATCAAGTAGAGAATAAATAAAGGAGGATTGGAGAGATATATCAAGTAGAGAATAAATAAAGGAGGATTGGAGAGAGATATCAAGTAGAGAATAAATAAAGGAGGATTGGAGAGAGATATATCAAGTAGAGAATAAATAAAGGAGGATTGGAGAGATATATCAAGTAGAGAATAAATAAAGGAGGATTGGAGAGAGAGATATCAAGTAGAGAATAAATAAAGGAGGATTGGAGAGAGATATCAAGTAGAGAATAAATAAAGGAGGATTGGAGAGAGATATCAAGTAGAGAATAAATAAAGGAGGATTGGAGAGATATATCAAGTAGAGAATAAATAAAGGAGGATTGGAGAGAGAGATATCAAGTAGAGAATAAATAAAGGAGGATTGGAGAGAGATATCAAGTAGAGAATAAATAAAGGAGGATTGGAGAGAGAGATATCAAGTAGAGAATAAATAAAGGAGGATTGGAGAGATATATCAAGTAGAGAATAAATAAAGGAAGGATTGGAGAGAGATATCAAGTAGAGAATAAATAAAGGAGGATTGGAGAGAGATATCAAGTAGAGAATAAATAAAGGAGGATTGGAGAGGGATATCAAGTAGAGAATAAATAAAGGAGGATTGGAGAGAGATATCAAGTAGAGAATAAATAAAGAGGATTGGAGAGAGATATCAAGTAGAGAATAAATAAAGGAGGATTGGAGAGAGATATCAAGTAGAGAATAAATAAGGAGGATTGGAGAGAGATATCAAGTAGAGAATAAATAAAGGAGGATTGGAGAGAGATATCAAGTAGAGAATAAATAAAGGAGGATTGGAGAGAGATATCAAGTAGAGAATAAATAAAGGAGGATTGGAGAGAGATATCAAGTAGAGAATAAATAAAGGAGGATTGGAGAGAGATATCAAGTAGAGAATAAATAAAGGAGGATTGGAGAGAGATATCAAGTAGAGAATAAATAAAGGAGGATTGGAGAGAGATATCAAGTAGAGAATAAATAAAGGAGGATTGGAGAGAGATATATCAAGTAGAGAATAAATAAAGGAGGATTGGAGAGAGATCAAGTAGAGAATAAATAAAGGAGGATGGAGAGAGAGAGATATCAAGTAGAGAATAAATAAAGGAGGATTGGAGAGAGAGAATCAAGTAAGAATAAATAAAGGAGGATTGGAGAGATATATCAAGTAGAGAATAAATAAAGGAGATTAGAGAGAGATGTCAAGTAGAGAATAAATAAAGGAGGATTGGAGAGAGAGATGTCAAGTAGAGAATAAATAAAGGAGGATTGGAGAGAGAGATCAAGTAGAGAATAAATAAATGAGAGGATAGAGAGAGAGAGAGAGAGAGAGAGAGAGATAAATAGAGAATAATAAAGGAGAGGAGATATAGAGAAGTCAAGTAATAAATAAAGGAGAAATGGAGAGAGATATCAAGTAGAGAATAAATAAAGGAAGTTGGAGAGAGATATCAAGTAGAGAATAAATAAAGGAGGATTGGAGAGATATATCAAGTAGAGAATAAATAAAGGAGGATTGGAGAGAGATATCAAGTAGAGAATAAATAAAGGAGGATTGGAGAGAGAGAGATCAAGTAGAGAATAAATAAAGGAGGATTGGAGAGAGATATCAAGTAGAGAATAAATAAAGGTGGATTGGAGAGAGAGATCAAGTAGAGAATAAATAAAGGAGGATTGGAGAGAGATATCAAGTAGAGAATAAATAAAGGAGGATTGGAGAGAGATATCAAGTAGAGAATAAATAAAGGAGGATTGGAGAGAGATATCAAGTAGAGAATAAATAAAGGAGGATTGGAGAGAGATATCAAGTAGAGAATAAATAAAGGAGGATTGGAGAGAGATATCAAGTAGAGAATAAATAAAGGAGGATTGGAGAGAGATATCAAGTAGAGAATAAATAAAGGAGGATTGGAGAGATATATCAAGTAGAGAATAAATAAAGGAGGATTGGAGAGAGATATCAAGTAGAGAATAAATAAAGGAGGATTGGAGAGATATATCAAGTAGAGAATAAATAAAGGAGGATTGGAGAGAGATATCAAGTAGAGAATAAATAAAGGAGGATTGGAGAGATATATCAAGTAGAGAATAAATAAAGGAGGATTGGAGAGAGATATCAAGTAGAAATAAATAAAGGAGGATTGGAGAGAGATATCAAGTAGAGAATAAATAAAGGAGGATTGGAGAGAGATATCAAGTAGAGAATAAATAAAGGAGGATTGGAGAGAGATATCAAGTAGAGAATAAATAAAGGAGGATTGGAGAGATATATCAAGTAGAGAATAAATAAAGGAGGATTGGAGAGATATATCAAGTAGAGAATAAATAAAGGAGGATTGGAGAGAGATATCAAGTAGAGAATAAATAAAGGAGGATTGGAGAGATATATCAAGTAGAGAATAAATAAAGGAGGATTGGAGAGAGATATCAAGTAGAGAATAAATAAAGGAGGATTGGAGAGAGATATCAAGTA
The DNA here is from genome assembly GCA_032433765.1 of Megaustenia siamemsis. Taxonomy (NCBI): domain Eukaryota; kingdom Metazoa; phylum Mollusca; class Gastropoda; order Stylommatophora; family Ariophantidae; genus Megaustenia; species Megaustenia siamemsis. The sequence continues at coordinate 341,799 of JAVIAB010000160.1, forward strand.
GAGAATAAATAAAGGAGGATTGGAGAGAGATATCAAGTAGAGAATAAATAAAGGAGGATTGGAGAGAGATATCAAGTAGAGAATAAATAAAGGAGGATTGGAGAGATATATCAAGTAGAGAATAAATAAAGGAGGATTGGAGAGAGATATCAAGTAGAGAATAAATAAAGGAGGATTGGAGAGAGATATCAAGTAGAGAATAAATAAAGGAGGATTGGAGAGAGATATCAAGTAGAGAATAAATAAAGGAGGATTGGAGAGAGAGATGTCAAGTAGAGAATAAATAAAGGAGGATTGGAGAGAGAGATATCAAGTAGAGAATAAATAAAGGAGGATTGGAGAGATATATCAAGTAGAGAATAAATAAAGGAGGATTGGAGAGAGATATCAAGTAGAGAATAAATAAAGAGGATTGGAGAGAGAGATCAAGTAGAGAATAAATAAAGGAGGATTGGAGAGAGATATCAAGTAGAGAAAAATAAAGGAGGATTGGAGAGAGATATCAAGTAGAGAATAAATAAAGGAGGATTGGAGAGATATATCAAGTAGAGAATAAATAAAGGAGAATTGGAGAGAGATATCAAGTAGAGAATAAATAAAGGAGGATTGGAGAGAGAGATATCAAGTAGAGAATAAATAAAGGAGGATTGAGAGAGATATCAAGTAGAGAATAAATAAAGGAGAATTGGAGAGATATATCAAGTAGAGAATAAATAAAGGAGGATTGGAGAGAGATATCAAGTAGAGAATAAATAAAGGAGATTGGAGAGATAGATCAAGTAGAGAATAAATAAAGGAGGATTGGAGAGAGAGATATCAAGTAGAGAATAAATAAAGGAGGATTGGAGAGAGATATCAAGTAGAGAATAAATAAAGGAGGATTGGAGATATATCAAGTAGAGAATAAATAAAGGAGGATTGGAGAGAGATATCAAGTAGAGAATAAATAAAGGAGGATTGGAGAGATATATCAAGTAGAGAATAAATAAAGGAGGATTGGAGAGAGATATCAAGTAGAGAATAAATAAAGGAGGATTGGAGAGAGATATCAAGTAGAGAATAAATAAAGGAGTATTGGAGAGAGATATCAAGTAGAGAATAAATAAAGGAGGATTGGAGAGAGATATCAAGTAGAGAATAAATAAAGGAGGATTGGAGAGAGATATCAAGTAGAGAATAAATAAAGGAGGATTGGAGAGAGATATCAAGTAGAGAATAAATAAAGGAGGATTGGAGAGAGATATCAAGTAGAGAATAAATAAAGGAGGATTGGAGAGAGATATCAAGTAGAGAATAAATAAAGGAGGATTGGAGAGAGATATCAAGTAGAGAATAAATAAAGGAGGATTGGAGAGAGATATCAAGTAGAGAATAAATAAAGGAGGATTGGAGAGAGATATCAAGTAGAGAATAAATAAAGGAGGATTGGAGAGAGATATCAAGTAGAGAATAAATAAAGGAGGATTGGAGAGATATATCAAGTAGAGAATAAATAAAGGAGGATTGGAGAGAGATATCAAGTAGAGAATAAATAAAGGAGGATTGGAGAGAGATATCAAGTAGAGAATAAATAAAGGAGGATTGGAGAGAGATATCAAGTAGAGAATAAATAAAGGAGGATTGGAGAGATATATCAAGTAGAGAATAAATAAAGGAGGATTGGAGAGATATATCAAGTAGAGAATAAATAAAGGAGGATTGGAGAGATATATCAAGTAGAGAATAAATAAAGGAGGATTGGAGAGATATATCAAGTAGAGAATAAATAAAGGAGGATTGGAGAGAGATATCAAGTAGAGAATAAATAAAGGAGGATTGGAGAGAGATATCAAGTAGAGAATAAATAAAGGAGGATTGGAGAGAGATATCAAGTAGAGAATAAATAAAGGAGGATTGGAGAGAGATATCAAGTAGAGAATAAATAAAGGAGGATTGGAGAGAGATATCAAGTAGAGAATAAATAAAGGAGGATTGGAGAGAGATATCAAGTAGAGAATAAATAAAGGAGGATTGGAGAGAGATATCAAGTAGAGAATAAATAAAGGAGGATTGGAGAGAGATATCAAGTAGAGAATAAATAAAGGAGGATTGGAGAGAGATATCAAGTAGAGAATAAATAAAGGAGGATTGGAGAGAGATATCAAGTAGAGAATAAATAAAGGAGGATTGGAGAGAGATATCAAGTAGAGAATAAATAAAGGAGGATTGGAGAGAGAGATATCAAGTAGAGAATAAATAAAGGAGGATTGGAGAGATATATCAAGTAGAGAATAAATAAAGGAGGATTGGAGAGAGATATCAAGTAGAGAATAAATAAAGGAGGATTGGAGAGAGATATCAAGTAGAGAATAAATAAAGGAGGATTGGAGAGAGATATCAAGTAGAGAATAAATAAAGGAGGATTGGAGAGAGATATCAAGTAGAGAATAAATAAAGGAGGATTGGAGAGAGATATCAAGTAGAGAATAAATAAAGGAGGATTGGAGAGAGATATCAAGTAGAGAATAAATAAAGGAGGATTGGAGAGAGATATCAAGTAGAGAATAAATAAAGGAGGATTGGAGAGAGATATCAAGTAGAGAATAAATAAAGGAGGATTGGAGAGATATATCAAGTAGAGAATAAATAAAGGAGGATTGGAGAGAGATATCAAGTAGAGAATAAATAAAGGAGGATTGGAGAGAGATATCAAGTAGAGAATAAATAAAGGAGGATTGGAGAGAGATATCAAGTAGAGAATAAATAAAGGAGGATTGGAGAGAGATATCAAGTAGAGAATAAATAAAGGAGGATTGGAGAGATATATCAAGTAGAGAATAAATAAAGGAGGATTGGAGAGAGATATCAAGTAGAGAATAAATAAAGGAGGATTGGAGAGATATATCAAGTAGAGAATAAATAAAGGAGGATTGGAGAGATATATCAAGTAGAGAATAAATAAAGGAGGATTGGAGAGATATATCAAGTAGAGAATAAATAAAGGAGGATTGGAGAGAGATATCAAGTAGAGAAAAATAAAGGAGGATTGGAGAGAGATATCAAGTAGAGAATAAATAAAGGAGGATTGGAGAGATATATCAAGTAGAGAATAAATAAAGGAGGATTGGAGAGAGATGTCAAGTAGAGAATAAATAAAGGAGGATTGGAGAGAGATATCAAGTAGAGAATAAATAAAGGAGGATTGGAGAGATATATCAAGTAGAGAATAAATAAAGGAGGATTGGAGAGAGATATCAAGTAGAGAATAAATAAAGGAGGATTGGAGAGAGATATCAAGTAGAGAATAAATAAAGGAGGATTGGAGAGAGATATCAAGTAGAGAATAAATAAAGGAGGATTGGAGAGAGATATCAAGTAGAGAATAAATAAAGGAGGATTGGAGAGAGATATCAAGTAGAGAATAAATAAAGGAGGATTGGAGAGAGATATCAAGTAGAGAATAAATAAAGGAGGATTGGAGAGAGATATCAAGTAGAGAATAAATAAAGGAGGATTGGAGAGAGAGATATCAAGTAGAGAATAAATAAAGGAGGATTGGAGAGAGATATCAAGTAGAGAATAAATAAAGGAGGATTGGAGAGAGATATCAAGTAGAGAATAAATAAAGGAGGATTGGAGAGAGATATCAAGTAGAGAATAAATAAAGGAGGATTGGAGAGAGATATCAAGTAGAGAATAAATAAAGGAGGATTGGAGAGAGATATCAAGTAGAGAATAAATAAAGGAGGATTGGAGAGAGATATCAAGTAGAGAATAAATAAAGGAGGATTGGAGAGATATATCAAGTAGAGAATAAATAAAGGAGGATTGGAGAGAGATATCAAGTAGAGAATAAATAAAGGAGGATTGGAGAGAGATATCAAGTAGAGAATAAATAAAGGAGGATTGGAGAGAGATATCAAGTAGAGAATAAATAAAGGAGGATTGGAGAGAGATATCAAGTAGAGAATAAATAAAGGAGGATTGGAGAGAGATATCAAGTAGAGAATAAATAAAGGAGGATTGGAGAGAGATATCAAGTAGAGAATAAATAAAGGAGGATTGGAGAGAGATATCAAGTAGAGAATAAATAAAGGAGGATTGGAGAGAGATATCAAGTAGAGAATAAATAAAGGAGGATTGGAGAGAGAGATCAAGTAGAGAATAAATAAAGGAGGATTGGAGAGAGATATCAAGTAGAGAATAAATAAAGGAGGATTGGAGAGATATATCAAGTAGAGAATAAATAAAGGAGGATTGGAGAGAGATATCAAGTAGAGAATAAATAAAGGAGGATTGGAGAGAGAGATCAAGTAGAGAATAAATAAAGGAGGATTGGAGAGAGAGATGTCAAGTAGAGAATAAATAAAGAGAAGGATAGAGAGAGAGAGAGAGAGAGAGAGATATAAAGAGAATAAATAAAGGAGGGGAGATAGAGATCAAGTAGAGAAAATAAAGGAGGATTGGAGAGAGATATCAAGTAGAGAATAAATAAAGGAGGATTGGAGAGATATATCAAGTAGAGAATAAATAAAGGAGGATTGGAGAGATTTATCAAGTAGAGAATAAATAAAGGAGGATTGGAGAGAGAGATGTCAAGTAGAGAATAAATAAAGGAGGATTGGAGAGAGATATCAAGTAGAGAATAAATAAAGGAGGATTGGAGAGTTATATCAAGTAGAGAATAAATAAAGGAGATTGGAGAGAGATATCAAGTAGAGAATAAATAAAGGAGGATTGGAGAGAGATATCAAGTAGAGAATAAATAAAGGAGGATTGGAGAGAGATATCAAGTAGAGAATAAATAAAGGAGGATTGGAGAGAGATATCAAGTAGAGAATAAATAAAAAGGATTGGAGAGAGATATCAAGTAGAGAATAAATAAAGGAGGATTGGAGAGAAATTCAAGTAGAGAATAAATAAAGGAGGATTGGAGAGAGATATCAAGTAGAGAATAAATAAAGGAGGATTGGAGAGAGATATCAAGTAGAGAATAAATAAAGGAGGATTGGAGAGATATATCAAGTAGAGAATAAATAAAGGAGGATTGGAGAGAGATATCAAGTAGAGAATAAATAAAGGAGGATTGGAGAGAGATATCAAGTAGAGAATAAATAAAGGAGGATTGGAGAGATATATCAAGTAGAGAATAAATAAAGGAGGATTGGAGAGAGATATCAAGTAGAGAATAAATAAAGGAGGATTGGAGAGATATATCAAGTAGAGAATAAATAAAGGAGGATTGGAGAGAGATATCAAGTAGAGAATAAATAAAGGAGGATTGGAGAGAGATATCAAGTAGAGAATAAATAAAGGAGGATTGGAGAGAGATATCAAGTAGAGAATAAATAAAGGAGGATTGGAGAGAGATATCAAGTAGAGAATAAATAAAGGAGGATTGGAGAGATATATCAAGTAGAGAATAAATAAAGGAGGATTGGAGAGAGATATCAAGTAGAGAATAAATAAAGGAGGATTGGAGAGAGATATCAAGTAGAGAATAAATAAAGGAGGATTGGAGAGAGATATCAAGTAGAGAATAAATAAAGGAGGATTGGAGAGAGATATCAAGTAGAGAATAAATAAAGGAGGATTGGAGAGAGATATCAAGTAGAGAATAAATAAAGGAGGATTGGAGAGAGATATCAAGTAGAGAATAAATAAAGGAGGATTGGAGAGAGATATCAAGTAGAGAATAAATAAAGGAGGATTGGAGAGATATATCAAGTAGAGAATAAATAAAGGAGGATTGGAGAGATATATCAAGTAGAGAATAAATAAAGGAGGATTGGAGAGATATATCAAGTAGAGAATAAATAAAGGAGGATTGGAGAGAGATATCAAGTAGAGAATAAATAAAGGAGGATTGGAGAGAGATATCAAGTAGAGAATAAATAAAGGAGGATTGGAGAGAGATATCAAGTAGAGAATAAATAAAGGAGGATTGGAGAGAGATATCAAGTAGAGAATAAATAAAGGAGGATTGGAGAGAGAGATCAAGTAAAGAATAAATAAAGGAGAAATGGAGAGAGAGATGTCAAGTAAAGAAGAAATAAAGGAGAAATGGAGAGAGAGATGTCAAGTAAAGAAGAAATAAAGGAGAAATGGAGAGAGATATGCAAGTAGAGAATAAATAAAGGAGAATTGGAGAGATATATCAAGTAGAGAATAAATAAAGGAGAATTGGAGAGAGATGTCAAGTAGAGAATAAATAAAGGAGGATTGGAGAGAGAGATCAAGTAGAGAATAAATAAAGGAGGATTGGAGAGAGAGATGTCAAGTAGAGAATAAATAAATGAGGAGGAGAGAGAGAAAGTAGAGAATAAATAAAGGAGGATTGGCGATATATATCAAGTAAGAATAAATAAAGGAGAAATGGAGAGAGATATATCAAGTAGAGAATAAATAAAGGATAAGTGGACAGAGACGTGTAAAGTATAGAATAAATAAAGGAGGATTGGGAGATAGATGTGTAGAAAATAAATAAAGGAGGATTGAGATAGAGATGTAAAATAGAGAAAAAATAAAGGAGAAGTGGAGAGAGAGATTTCAAGTGGAAAAAAATAAAGGAGTATTGGAGATGTAGATGTCAAGTGGAGAATAAATAAAGGTGAGATGGAGAGAGAGATATCAAGTACAGAATAAATAAAGGAGTATTGGAGAGAGATATCAAGTAGAGAATAAATAAAAGGGGATTGGAGAGAGAGATGTCAAGTAGAGAATAAATAAAGGAGATTGGAGAGAGATATCAAGTAGAGAATAAATAAAGGAGGATTGGAGAGAGATATCAAGTAGAGAATAAATAAAGGAGGATTGGAGAAATATATCAAGTAGAGAATAAATAAAGGAGGATTGGAGAGAGATATCAAGTAGAGAATAAATAAAGGAGGATTGGAGAGATATATCAAGTAGAGAATAAATAAAGGAGGATTGGAGAGATATATAAGTAGAGAATAAATAAAGGAGGATTGGAGAGAGATATCAAGTAGAGAATAAATAAAGGAGGATTGGAGAGAGATATCAAGTAGAGAATAAATAAAGGAGGATTGGAGAGAGATATCAAGTAGAGAATAAATAAAGGAGGATTGGAGAGAGATATCAAGTAGAGAATAAATAAAGGAGGATTGGAGAGATATATCAAGTAGAGAATAAATAAAGGAGGATTGGAGAGAGATATCAAGTAGAGAATAAAAAAGGAGGATTGGAGAGAGATATCAAGTAGAGAATAAATAAAGGAGGATTGGAGAGAGATATCAAGTAGAGAATAAATAAAGGAGGATTGGAGAGAGATATCAAGTAGAGAATAAATAAAGGAGGATTGGAGAGATATATCAAGTAGAGAATAAATAAAGGAGGATTGGAGAGAGATATCAAGTAGAGAATAAATAAAGGAGGATTGGAGAGAGATATCAAGTAGAGAATAAATAAAGGAGGATTGGAGAGAGATATCAAGTAGAGAATAAATAAAGGAGGATTGGAGAGAGATATCAAGTAGAGAATAAATAAAGGAGGATTGGAGAGAGATATCAAGTAGAGAATAAATAAAGGAGGATTGGAGAGAGATATCAAGTAGAGAATAAATAAAGGAGGATTGGAGAGAGATATCAAGTAGAGAATAAATAAAGGAGGATTGGAGAGATATATCAAGTAGAGAATAAATAAAGGAGGATTGGAGAGATATATCAAGTAGAGAATAAATAAAGGAGGATTGGAGAGAGATATCAAGTAGAGAATAAATAAAGGAGGATTGGAGAGAGATATCAAGTAGAGAATAAATAAAGGAGGATTGGAGAGAGATATCAAGTAGAGAATAAATAAAGGAGGATTGGAGAGAGATATCAAGTAGAGAATAAATAAAGGAGGATTGGAGAGAGATATCAAGTAGAGAATAAATAAAGGAGGATTGGAGAGAGATATCAAGTAGAGAATAAATAAAGGAGGATTGGAGAGATATATCAAGTAGAGAATAAATAAAGGAGGATTGGAGAGAGATATCAAGTAGAGAATAAATAAAGGAGGATTGGAGAGAGATATCAAGTAGAGAATAAATAAAGGAGGATTGGAGAGAGATATCAAGTAGAGAATAAATAAAGGAGGATTGAAGAGAGATATCAAGTAGAGAATAAATAAAGGAGGATTGGAGAGAGATATCAAGTAGAGAATAAATAAAGGAGGATTGGAGAGAGATATCAAGTAGAGAATAAATAAAGGAGGATTGGAGAGAGATATCAAGTAGAGAATAAATAAAGGAGGATTGGAGAGATATATCAAGTAGAGAATAAATAAAGGAGGATTGGAGAGAGATATCAAGTAGAGAATAAATAAAGGAGGATTGGAGAGAGATATCAAGTAGAGAATAAATAAAGGAGGATTGGAGAGATATATCAAGTAGAGAATAAATAAAGGAGGATTGGAGAGAGATATCAAGTAGAGAATAAATAAAGGAGGATTGGAGAGATATATCAAGTAGAGAATAAATAAAGGAGGATTGGAGAGATATATCAAGTAGAGAATAAATAAAGGAGGATTGGAGAGAGATATCAAGTAGAGAATAAATAAAGGAGGATTGGAGAGAGATATCAAGTAGAGAATAAATAAAGGAGGATTGGAGAGAGATATCAAGTAGAGAATAAATAAAGGAGGATTGGAGAGAGATATCAAGTAGAGAATAAATAAAGGAGGATTGGAGAGAGATATCAAGTAGAGAATAAATAAAGGAGGATTGGAGAGAGATATCAAGTAGAGAATAAATAAAGGAGGATTGGAGAGATATATCAAGTAGAGAATAAATAAAGGAGGATTGGAGAGAGATATCAAGTAGAGAATAAATAAAGGAGGATTGGAGAGAGATATCAAGTAGAGAATAAATAAAGGAGGATTGGAGAGAGATATCAAGTAGAGAATAAATAAAGGAGGATTGGAGAGAGATATCAAGTAGAGAATAAATAAAGGAGGATTGGAGAGAGATATCAAGTAGAGAATAAATAAAGGAGGATTGGAGAGAGATATCAAGTAGAGAATAAATAAAGGAGGATTGGAGAGAGATATCAAGTAGAGAATAAATAAAGGAGGATTGGAGAGATATATCAAGTAGAGAATAAATAAAGGAGGATTGGAGAGAGATATCAAGTAGAGAATAAATAAAGGAGGATTGGAGAGATATATCAAGTAGAGAATAAATAAAGGAGGATTGGAGAAATATATAGTAGAGAATAAATAAAGGAGGATTGGAGAGAGATATCAAGTAGAGAAAAAATAAAGGAGGATTGGAGAGAGATATCAAGTAGAGAATAAATAAAGGAGGATTGGAGAGAGATATCAAGTAGAGAATAAATAAAGGAGGATTGGAGAGAGATATCAAGTAGAGAATAAATAAAGGAGGATTGGAGAGATATATCAAGTAGAGAATAAATAAAGGAGGATTGGAGAGAGATATCAAGTAGAGAATAAATAAAGGAGGATTGGAGAGAGATATCAAGTAGAGAATAAATAAAGGAGGATTGGAGAGAGATATCAAGTAGAGAATAAATAAAGGAGATTGGAGAGAGATATCAAGTAGAGAATAAATAAAGGAGGATTGGAGAGAGATATCAAGTAGAGAATAAATAAAGGAAGATTGGAGAGAGATATTAAGTAGAGAATAAATAAAGGAGGATTGGAGAGATATGTCAAGTAGAGAATAAATAAAGGAGGATTGGAGAGATATATCAAGTAGAGAATAAATAAAGGAGGATTGGAGAGATATATCAAGTAGAGAATAAATAAAGGAGGATTGGAGAGAGATATCAAGTAAAGAATAAATAAAGGAGGATTGGAGAGATATATCAAGTAGAGAATAAAAAAGGAGGATTGGAGAGATATATCAAGTAGAGAATAAATAAAGAGGATTGGAGAGAGATATCAAGTAGAGAATAAAAAAGGAGGATTGGAGAGATATATCAAGTAGAGAATAAATAAAGGAGGATTGGAGAGAGATATCAAGTAGAGAATAAATAAAGGAGGATTGGAGAATGATATCAAGTAGAGAAAAAATAAAGGAGGATTGGAGAGATATAGCAAGTAGAGAATAAATAAAGGAGGATTGGAGAGAGAGATATCAAGTAGAGAATAAATAAAGGAGGATTGGAGAGATATATCAAGTAGAGAATAAATAAAGGAGGATTGGAGAGAGATTTCAAGTAGAGAATAAATAAAGGAAGATTGGAGAGAGATATCAAGTAGAGAATAAATAAAGGAGGATTGGAGAGAGATATCAAGTAGAGAATAAATAAAGGAGGATTGGAGAGATATATCAAGTAGAGAATAAATAAAGGAGGATTGGAGAGATATATCAAGTAGAGAATAAATAAAGGAGGATTGGAGAGAGATATCAAGTAAAGAATAAATAAAGGAGGATTGGAGAGAAATATCAAGTAGAGAATAAATAAAGGAGGATTGGAGAGAGATATCAAGTAGAGAATAAATAAAGGAAGATTGGAGAGAGATATCAAGTAGAGAATAAATAAAGGAGGATTGGAGAGAGATATCAAGTAGAGAATAAATAAAGGAGGATTGGAGAGAGATATCAAGTAGAGAATAAATAAAGGAGGATTGGAGAGAGATATCAAGTAGAGAATAAATAAAGGAGGATTGGAGAGAGATATCAAGTAGAGAATAAATAAAGGAGGATTGGAGAGATATATCAAGTAGAGAATAAATAAAGGAGGATTGGAGAGATATATCAAGTAGAGAATAAATAAAGGAGGATTGGAGAGAGATATCAAGTAGAGAATAAATAAAGGAGGATTGGAGAGAGATATCAAGTAGAGAATAAATAAAGGAGGATTGGAGAGAGATATCAAGTAGAGAATAAATAAAGGAGGATTGGAGAGAGATATCAAGTAGAGAATAAATAAAGGAGGATTGGAGAGAGATATCAAGTAGAGAATAAATAAAGGAGGATTGGAGAGAGATATCAAGTAGAGAATAAATAAAGGAGGATTGGAGAGATATATCAAGTAGAGAATAAATAAAGGAGGATTGGAGAGAGATATCAAGTAGAGAATAAATAAAGGAGGATTGGAGAGAGATATCAAGTAGAGAATAAATAAAGGAGGATTGGAGAGAGATATCAAGTAGAGAATAAATAAAGGAGGATTGGAGAGAGATATCAAGTAGAGAATAAATAAAGGAGGATTGGAGAGAGATATCAAGTAGAGAATAAATAAAGGAGGATTGGAGAGAGATATCAAGTAGAGAATAAATAAAGGAGGATTGGAGAGAGATATCAAGTAGAGAATAAATAAAGGAGGATTGGAGAGATATATCAAGTAGAGAATAAATAAAGGAGGATTGGAGAGAGATATCAAGTAGAGAATAAATAAAGGAGGATTGGAGAGAGATATCAAGTAGAGAATAAATAAAGGAGGATTGGAGAGATATATAAGTAGAGAATAAATAAAGGAGGATTGGAGAGAGATATCAAGTAGAGAAAAAATAAAGGAGGATTGGAGAGAGATATCAAGTAGAGAATAAATAAAGGAGGATTGGAGAGAGATATCAAGTAGAGAATAAATAAAGGAGGATTGGAGAGAGATATCAAGTAGAGAATAAATAAAGGAGGATTGGAGAGATATATCAAGTAGAGAATAAATAAAGGAGGATTGGAGAGAGATATCAAGTAGAGAATAAAAAAGGAGGATTGGAGAGAGATATCAAGTAGAGAATAAATAAAGGAGGATTGGAGAGAGATATCAAGTAGAGAATAAATAAAGGAGGATTGGAGAGAGAGATATCAAGTAGAGAATAAATAAATAAAGGAGGATTGGAGAGATATATCAAGTAGAGAATAAATAAAGGAGGATTGGAGAGAGATATCAAGTAGAGAATAAATAAAGGAAGATTGGAGAGAGATATCAAGTAGAGAATAAATAAAGGAGGATTGGAGAGAGATATCAAGTAGAGAATAAATAAAGGAAGATTGGAGAGATATATCAAGTAGAGAATAAATAAAGGAGGATTGGAGAGATATATCAAGTAGAGAATAAATAAAGGAGGATTGGAGAGAGATATCAAGTAGAGAATAAATAAAGGAGGATTGGAGAGATATATCAAGTAGAGAATAAAAAAGGAGGATTGGAGAGATATATCAAGTAGAGAATAAATAAAGGAGGATTGGAGAGAGATATCAAGTAGAGAATAAAAAAGGAGGATTGGAGAGATATATCAAGTAGAGAATAAATAAAGGAGGATTGGAGAGAGATATCAAGTAGAGAATAAATAAAGGAGGATTGGAGAGAGATATCAAGTAAAGAAAAAATAAAGGAGGATTGGAGAGATATATCAAGTAGAGAATAAATAAAGGAGGATTGGAGAGAGAGATATCAAGTAGAGAATAAATAAATAAAGGAGGATTGGAGAGATATATCAAGTAGAGAATAAATAAAGGAGGATTGGAGAGAGATATCAAGTAGAGAATAAATAAAGGAGGATTGGAGAGAGATATCAAGTAGAGAATAAATAAAGGAGGATTGGAGAGAGATATCAAGTAGAGAATAAATAAAGGAGGATTGGAGAGATATATCAAGTAGAGAATAAATAAAGGAGGATTGGAGAGATATATCAAGTAGAGAATAAATAAAGGAGGATTGGAGAGAGATATCAAGTAAAGAATAAATAAAGGAGGATTGGAGAGAAATATCAAGTAGAGAATAAATAAAGGAGGATTGGAGAGAGATATCAAGTAGAGAATAAATAAAGGAGGATTGGAGAGAGATATCAAGTAGAGAATAAATAAAGGAGGATTGGAGAGAGATATCAAGTAGAGAATAAATAAAGGAGGATTGGAGAGAGATTTCAAGTAGAGAATAAATAAAGGAGGATTGGAGAGAGATATCAAGTAGAGAATAAATAAAGGAGGATTGGAGAGAGATATCAAGTAGAGAATAAATAAAGGAGGATTGGAGAGATATATCAAGTAGAGAATAAATAAAGGAGGATTGGAGAGATATATCAAGTAGAGAATAAATAAAGGAGGATTGGAGAGAGATATCAAGTAGAGAATAAATAAAGGAGGATTGGAGAGAGATATCAAGTAGAGAATAAATAAAGGAGGATTGGAGAGAGATATCAAGTAGAGAATAAATAAAGGAGGATTGGAGAGAGATATCAAGTAGAGAATAAATAAAGGAGGATTGGAGAGAGATATCAAGTAGAGAATAAATAAAGGAGGATTGGAGAGAGATATCAAGTAGAGAATAAATAAAGGAGGATTGGAGAGATATATCAAGTAGAGAATAAATAAAGGAAGATTGGAGAGAGATATCAAGTAGAGAATAAATAAAGGAGGATTGGAGAGAGATATCAAGTAGAGAATAAATAAAGGAGGATTGGAGAGAGATATCAAGTAGAAAATAAATAAAGGAGGATTGGAGAGAGATATCAAGTAGAGAATAAATAAAGGAGGATTGGAGAGAGATATCAAGTAGAGAATAAATAAAGGAGGATTGGAGAGAGATATCAAGTAGAGAATAAATAAAGGAGGATTGGAGAGAGATATCAAGTAGAGAATAAATAAAGGAGGATTGGAGAGATATATCAAGTAGAGAATAAATAAAGGAGGATTGGAGAGAGATATCAAGTAGAGAATAAATAAAGGAGGATTGGAGAGAGATATCAAGTAGAGAATAAATAAAGGAGGATTGGAGAGATATATAAGTAGAGAATAAATAAAGGAGGATTGGAGAGAGATATCAAGTAGAGAAAAAATAAAGGAGGATTGGAGAGAGATATCAAGTAGAGAATAAATAAAGGAGGATTGGAGAGAGATATCAAGTAGAGAATAAATAAAGGAGGATTGGAGAGAGATATCAAGTAGAGAATAAATAAAGGAGGATTGGAGAGATATATCAAGTAGAGAATAAATAAAGGAGGATTGGAGAGAGATATCAAGTAGAGAATAAAAAAGGAGGATTGGAGAGAGATATCAAGTAGAGAATAAATAAAGGAGGATTGGAGAGAGATATCAAGTAGAGAATAAATAAAGGAGGATTGGAGAGAGAGATATCAAGTAGAGAATAAATAAAGGAGGATTGGAGAGATATATCAAGTAGAGAATAAATAAAGGAGGATTGGAGAGAGATTTCAAGTAGAGAATAAATAAAGGAGGATTGGAGAGAGATATCAAGTAGAGAATAAATAAAGGAGGATTGGAGAGAGATATCAAGTAGAGAATAAATAAAGGAAGATTGGAGAGATATATCAAGTAGAGAATAAATAAAGGAGGATTGGAGAGATATATCAAGTAGAGAATAAATAAAGGAGGATTGGAGAGAGATATCAAGTAAAGAATAAATAAAGGAGGATTGGAGAGAAATATCAAGTAGAGAATAAATAAAGGAGGATTGGAGAGAGATTTCAAGTAGAGAATAAATAAAGGAAGATTTGAGAGAGATATCAAGTAGAGAATAAATAAAGGAAGATTGGAGAGAGATATCAAGTAGAGAATAAATAAAGGAGGATTGGAGAGAGATTTCAAGTAGAGAATAAATAAAGGAAGATTGGAGAGAGATATCAAGTAGAGAATAAATAAAGGAGGATTGGAGAGAGATATCAAGTAGAGAATAAATAAAGGAAGATTGGAGAGATATATCAAGTAGAGAATAAATAAAGGAGGATTGGAGAAATATATCAAGTAGAGAATAAATAAAGGAGGATTGGAGAGAGATATCAAGTAGAGAATAAATAAAGGAGGATTGGAGAGAGATATCAAGTAGAGAATAAATAAAGGAGGATTGGAGAGAGATATCAAGTAGAGAATAAATAAAGGAGGATTGGAGAGAGATATCAAGTAGAGAATAAATAAAGGAGGATTGGAGAGAGATATCAAGTAGAGAATAAATAAAGGAAGATTGGAGAGAGATATCAAGTAGAGAATAAATAAAGGAAGATTGGAGAGATATATCAAGTAGAGAATAAATAAAGGAGGATTGGAGAGAGATATCAAGTAGAGAATAAATAAAGGAGGATTGGAGAGAAATATCAAGTAGAGAATAAATAAAGGAGGATTGGAGAGAGATATCAAGTAGAAATAAATAAAGGAGGATTGAAGAGAGATATCAAGTAGAGAATAAATAAAGGAGGATTGGAGAGAGATATCAAGTAGAGAATAAATAAAGGAGGATTGGAGAGAGATATCAAGTAGAGAATAAATAAAGGAGGATTGGAGAGAGATATCAAGTAGAGAATAAATAAAGGAGGATTGGAGAAATATATCAAGTAGAGAATAAATAAAGGAGGATTGGAGAGAGATATCAAGTAGAGAATAAATAAAGGAGGATTGGAGAGATATATCAAGTAGAGAATAAATAAAGGAGGATTGGAGAGATATATAAGTAGAGAATAAATAAAGGAGGATTGGAGAGAGATATCAAGTAGAGAAAAAATAAAGGAGGATTGGAGAGAGATATCAAGTAGAGAATAAATAAAGGAGGATTGGAGAGAGATATCAAGTAGAGAATAAATAAAGGAGGATTGGAGAGAGATATCAAGTAGAGAATAAATAAAGGAGGATTGGAGAGATATATCAAGTAGAGAATAAATAAAGGAGGATTGGAGAGAGATATCAAGTAGAGAATAAAAAAGGAGGATTGGAGAGAGATATCAAGTAGAGAATAAATAAAGGAGGATTGGAGAGATATATCAAGTAGAGAATAAATAAAGGAGGATTGGAGAGAGATATCAAGTAGAGAATAAATAAAGGAGGATTGGAGAGAGATATCAAGTAGAGAATAAATAAAGGAGGATTGGAGAGAGATATCAAGTAGAGAATAAATAAAGGAGGATTGGAGAGAGATATCAAGTAGAGAATAAATAAAGGAGGATTGGAGAGAGATATCAAGTAGAGAATAAATAAAGGAGATTGGAGAGAGATATCAAGTAGAGAATAAATAAAGGAGGATTGGAGAGATATATCAAGTAGAGAATAAATAAAGGAGGTTTGGAGAGAGATATCAAGTAAAGAATAAATAAAGGAGGATTGGAGAGAAATATCAAGTAGAGAATAAATAAAGGAGGATTGGAGAGAGATATCAAGTAGAGAATAAATAAAGGAAGATTGGAGAGAGATATCAAGTAGAGAATAAATAAAGGAGGATTGGAGAGAGATATCAAGTAGAGAATAAATAAAGGAAGATTGGAGAGAGATATCAAGTAGAGAATAAATAAAGGATGATTGGAGAGAGATATCAAGTAGAGAATAAATAAAGGAAGATTGGAGAGAGAAATTAAGTAGAGAATAAATAAAGGAGGATTGGAGAAATATGTCAAGTAGAGAATAAATAAAGGAGGATTGGAGAGATATATCAAGTAGAGAATAAATAAAGGAGGATTGGAGAGATATATCAAGTAGAGAATAAATAAAGGAGGATTGGAGAGAGATATCAAGTAAAGAATAAATAAAGGATGATTGGAGAGATATATCAAGTAGAGAATAAAAAAGGAGGATTGGAGAGATATATCAAGTAGAGAATAAATAAAAGAGGATTGGAGAGAGATATCAAGTAGAGAATAAAAAAGGAGGATTGGAGAGATATATTAGTAGAGAATAAATAAAGGAGGATTGGAGAGAGATATCAAGTAGAGAATAAATAAAGGAGGATTGGAGAATGATATCAAGTAAAGAAAAAATAAAGGAGGATTGGAGAGATATAGCAAGTAGAGAATAAATAAAGGAGGATTGGAGAGAGAGATATCAAGTAGAGAATAAATAAATAAAGGAGGATTGGAGAGATATATCAAGTAGAGAATAAATAAAGGAGGATTGGAGAGAGATTTTAAGTAGAGAATAAATAAAGGAAGATTGGAGAGAGATATCAAGTAGAGAATAAATAAAGGAGGATTGGAGAGAGATATCAAGTAGAGAATAAATAAAGGAAGATTGGAGAGATATATCAAGTAGAGAATAAATAAAGGAGGATTGGAGAGATATATCAAGTAGAGAATAAATAAAGGAGGTTTGGAGAGAGATATCAAGTAAAGAATAAATAAAGGAGGATTGGAGAGAAATATCAAGTAGAGAATAAATAAAGGAGGATTGGAGAGAGATATCAAGTAGAGAATAAATAAAGGAGGATTGGAGAGAGATATCAAGTAGAGAATAAATAAAGGAGGATTGGAGAGATATATCAAGTAGAGAATAAATAAAGGAGGATTGGAGAGAGATATCAAGTAGAGAATAAAAAAGGAGGATTGGAGAGAGATATCAAGTAGAGAATAAATAAAGGAGGATTGGAGAGAGATATCAAGTAGAGAATAAATAAAGGAGGATTGGAGAGATATATCAAGTTGAGAATAAATAAAGCAAGATTGGAGAGAGATATCAAGTAGAGAATAAATAAAGGAAGATTGGAGAGATATATCAAGTAGAGAATAAATAAAGGAAGAATGGAGAGAGATATCAAGTAGAGAATAAATAAAGGAGGATTGGAGAGATATATCAAGTTGAGAATAAATAAAGGAGGATTGGAGAGAGATATCAAGTAGAAAATAAATAAAGGAGGATTGGAGAGAGATATCAAGTAGAGAATAAATAAAGGAGGATTGGAGAGAGATATCAAGTAGAGAATAAATAAAGGAGGATTGGAGAGATATATCAAGTAGAGAATAAATAAAAGAGGATTGGAGAGAGAGATGTCAAGTAGAGAATAAATAAAGGAGGATTGGAGAGAGATATCAAGTAGAGAATAAATAAAGGAAGATTGGAGAGTTATATCAAGTAGAGAATAAATAAAGGAAGATTGGAGAGAGATATCAAGTAGAGAATAAATAAAGGAGGCTTGGAGAGATATATCAAGTAGAGAATAAATAACGGAGGATTGGAGAGAGATATCATATAGAGAATAAATAAAGGAGGATTGGAGAGAGATATCAAGTAGAGAATAAATAAAAAGGATTGGAGAGAGATATCAAGTAGAGAATAAATAAAACAGGATTGGAGAGAAAATTCAAGTAGAGAATAAAAAAGGATGATCGGAGAGAGATATCAAGTTGAGAATAAATAAAGGAGGATTGGAGAGAGATATCAAGTAAAGAAAAAAATAAAGGAGGATTGAAGAGATATATCAAGTAGAGAATAAATAAAGGAGGATTGGAGAGAGATGTCAAGTAGAGAATAAATAAAGGAGGATTGGAGAGAGAGTTATCAAGTAGAGAATAAATAAAGGAGGATTGGAAAGATATATCAAGTAGAGAATAAATAAAGGAGGATTGGAGAGAGATATCAAGTAAAGAATAAATAAAGGAGGATTGGAGAGATATATCAAGTAGAGAATAAATAAAGGAGGATTGGAGAGATTTGTCAAGTAGAGAATAAATAAAGAGGATTGGAGAGAGAGAGATGTCAAGTAGAGAATAAATAAAGGAGGATTGGAGAGAGAGATATCAAGTAGAGAATAAATAAAGGAGGATTGGAGAGAGATTTCAAGTAAAGAAAAAATAAAGGATGATTGGAGAGATATATCAAGTAGAGAGTAAATAAAAGAGGATTGGAGAGAGAGATATCAATTAGAGAATAAATTAAGGAGGATTGGAGAGAGATGTCAAGTAGAGAGTAAATAAAGGAGGATTGGAGAGAGAGATATCAATTAGAGAATAAATTAAGGAGGATTGGAGAGAGATATCAAGTAGAGAATAAATAAAGGAGGATTGGAGAGAGATGTCAAGTAGAGAGTGAATGAAGGAGGATTGGAGAGAGAGATATCAATTAGAGAATAAATTAAGGAGGATTGGAGAGAGATATCAAGTAGAGAATAAATAAAGGAGGATTGGAGAGATATATCAAGTAGAGAATAAATAAAGGAGGATTGGAGAGATTTATCAAGTAAAGAATAAATAAAGGAGGATTGGAGAGATATATCAAGTAGAGAATAAATAAAGGAGGATTGGAGAGATTTATCAAGTAGAGAATAAATAAAGAGGATTGGAGAGAGAGATATCACGTAGAGAATAAATAAAGGAGAAATGGAGGGAGAGATGACAAGTAAAGAAAAAATAAAGGAGAAATGGAGAGAGAGATGTCAAGTAAAGAAGAAATAAAGCAGAAATGGAGAGAGAGAGACATGTCAAGTAAAGAAGAAATAAAGGAGAAATGGAGAGAGAGGTATGCCAAGTAAAGAAGAAATAAAGGAGAAATGGAGAGATATATGTCATGTAGAGAATAAATAAAGGAGAAGTAGAGAGAAATGTCAAGTAGTGAATAAATCATGGAGTATTGGAGAGAGAGATGTCAAGTAGAGAATAAATAAAGGATTATTGGAGAGAGAGAGATGTCAAGTAGAGAATAAATAAATGAGAAGTCGATAGAGAGAGAGAGAGAGAGAGAGAGAGACGTAAATTAGAGAATTAATAAAGGAGCTGGCGATATAGAGAAGTCAAGTAAAGAAATAAAAGAGAAATGGAGAGAGATATATCAAGTATAGAATAAATAAATGATAAGTGGACAGAGACGTGTAAAGTATAGAATGAATAAAGGAGGATTTGAGAGATAGATGTGAATTAGAAAATAAATAAAGGAGGATTGAGATAGAGATGTAAAATAGAGAAAAAATAAAGGAGAAATGGAGAGAGAGAGAGATTTCAAGTGGAAAAAAATAAAGGAGTAGTGGAAATGTAGATGTCAAGTGGAGAATAACTAAAGGTGAGATGGAGAGAGAGATGTCAAGTACAGAATAAATAAAGGAGTAGTGGAGAGAGAGATGTCAAGTAGAGAATAAATAAAAGGGAAGTGGAGAGAGAGAGATGTCAAGTACAGAATAAATAAAGGAGAAGTGGAGAGAGATATCAAGTAGAGAATAAATAAAACAGGATTGGAGAGATATATCAAGTAGAGAATAAATAAAGGAGGATTGGAGAGATATATAAAGTAGAGAATAAATAAAGGAAGATTGGAGAGATATATCAAGTAGAGAATAAATAAAGGAGGATTGGAGAGATATATAAAGTAAAGAATAAATAAAGAAGGATTGGAGAGAGATATCAAGTAGAGAATAAATAAAACAGGATTGGAGAGATATATCAAGTAGAGAATAAATAAAGGAGGATTGGAGAGATATATAAAGTAGAGAATAAATAAAGGAAGTTTGGAGAGATATATCAAGTAGAGAATAAATAAAGGAGGATTGGAGAGAGATATCAAGTAGAGAATAAATAAAGGAAGATTAGAGAGATATATCAAGTAGAGAATAAATAAAGGAGGATTGGAGAGATATATCAAGTAGAGAATAAATAAAGGAGGATTGGAGAGAGATATCAAGTAGAGAATAAATAAAGGAGGATTGGAGAGAGATATCAAGTAGAGAATGAATAAAGGAGGATTGGAGAGAGAGTTATCAAGTAGAGAATAAATAAAGGAGGATTGGAGAGATATATCAAGTAGAGAATAAATAAAGGAGGATTGGAGAGAGATATCAAGTAAAGAATAAATAAAGGAGGATTGGAGAGATATATCAAGTAGAGAATAAATAAAGGAGGATTGGAGAGATTTGTCAAGTAGAGAATAAATAAAGAGGATTGGAGAGAGAGATGTCAAGTAGAGAATAAATAAAGGAGGATTGGAGAGAGAGATATCAAGTAGAGAATAAATAAAGAAGGATTGGAGAGAGATTTCAAGTAAAGAAAAAATAAAGGATGATTGGAGAGATATATCAAGTAGAGAGTAAATAAAGGAGGATTGGAGAGAGAGATATCAATTAGAGAATAAATTAAGGAGGATTGGAGAGAGATGTCAAGTAGAGAGTAAATAAAGGAGGATTGGAGAGAGAGATATCAATTAGAGAATAAATTAAGGAGGATTGGAGAGAGATATCAAGTAGAGAATAAAAAAAGGAGGATTGGAGAGAGATGTCAAGTAGAGAGTGAATAAAGGAGGATTGGAGAGAGAGATATCAATTAGAGAATAAATAAGGAGGATTGGAGAGAGATATCAAGTAGAGAATAAATAAAGGAGGATTGGAGAGATATATCAAGTAGAGAATAAATAAAGGAGGATTGGAGAGAGATATCAAGTAAAGAATAAATAAAGGAGGATTGGAGAGATATATCAAGTAGAGAATAAATAAAGGAGAATTGGAGAGATTTATCAAGTAGAGAATAAATAAAGAGGATTGGAGAGAGAGATGTCAAGTAGAGAATAAATAAAGGAGGATTGGAGAGAGCGATATCAAGTAGAGAATAAATAAAGGAAGATTGGAGAGAGAGATATCACGTAGAGAATAAATAAAGGAGAAATGGAGGGAGAGATGAAAAGTAAAGAAGAAATAAAGGAGAAATGGAGAGAGAGATGTCAAGTAAAGAAGAAATAAAGCAGAAATGGAGAGAGAGAGACATGTCAAGTAAAGAAGAAATTACGGAGAAATGGAGAGAGAGGGATGCCAAGTAAAGAAGAAATAAAGGAGAAATGGAGAGAGATATCAAGTAGAGAATAAATAAAGGAGGATTGGAGAGAGATATCAAGTAGAGAATAAATAAAGGAGGATTGGAGAGAGAGTTATCAAGTAGAGAATAAATAAAGGAGGATTGGAGAGATATATCAAGTAGAGAATAAATAAAGGAGGATTGGAGAGAGATATCAAGTAAAGAATAAATAAAGGAGGATTGGAGAGATATATCAAGTAGAGAATAAATAAAGGAGGATTGGAGAGATTGTCAAGTAGAGAATAAATAAAGAGGATTGGAGAGAGAGATGTCAAGTAGAGAATAAATAAAGGAGGATTGGAGAGAGAGATATCAAGTAGAGAATAAATAAAGAAGGATTGGAGAGAGATTTCAAGTAAAGAAAAAATAAAGGATGATTGGAGAGATATATCAAGTAGAGAGTAAATAAAGGAGTATTGGAGAGAGAGATATCAATTAGAGAATAAATTAAGGAGGATTGGAGAGAGATGTCAAGTAGAGAGTAAATAAAGGAGGATTGGAGAGAGAGATATCAATTAGAGAATAAATTAAGGAGGATTGGAGAGAGATATCAAGTAGAGAATAAATAAAGGAGGATTGGAGAGAGATGTCAAGTAGAGAGTGAATAAAGGAGGATTGGAGAGAGAGATATCAATTAGAGAATAAATTAAGGAGGATTGGAGAGAGATATCAAGTAGAGAATAAATAAAGGAAGATTGGAGAGAGAGATATCACGTAGAGAATAAATAAAGGAGAAATGGAGAGAGAGATGTCAAGTAAAGAAGAAATAAAGCAGAAATGGAGAGAGAGAGACATGTCAAGTAAAGAAGAAATTACGGAGAAATGGAGAGAGAGGGATGCCAAGTAAAGAAGAAATAAAGGAGAAATGGAGAGATATATCAAGTAGAGAATAAATAAAGGAGGATTGGAGAGAGATATCAAGTAGAGAATAAATAAAGGTAGATTAGAGAGATATATCAAGTAGAGAATAAATAAAGGAGGATTGGAGAGATATATCAAGTAGAGAATAAATAAAGGAGGATTGGAGAGAGATATCAAGTAGAGAATAAATAAAGGAGGATTGGAGAGAGATATCAAGTAGAGAATGAATAAAGGAGGATTGGAGAAATATATCAAGTAGAGAATAAATAAAGGAGGATTGGAGAGATATATCAAGTTGAGAATAAATAAAGGAGGATTGGAGAGATATATCAAGTAGAGAATAAATAAAGGAGGATTGAAGAGAGATACCAAGTAAAGAAAAAAATAAATGAGGATTGGAGAGAGATGTCAAGTAAAGAAAAATTAAAGGAGGATTGGAGAGATATAGCAAGTAGAGAATAAATAAAGGAGGATAGGAGAGAGATTTCAAGTAAAGAAAAATTAAAGGAGGATTGGAGAGATATATCAAGTAGAGAATAAATAAAGGAGGATTGGAGAGAGATGTCAAGTAAAGAAAAATTAAAGGAGGATTGGAGAGAGATGTCAAGTAGAGAATAAATAAAGGAGGATAGAATAGAGAGATATCAAGTAGAGAATAAATAAAGGAGGATTGGAGTGATATATCAAGTAGAGAATAAATAAAGGAGGATTGGAGAGAGATATCAAGTAGAGAATAAATAAAGGAGGATTGGAGAGATATATCAAGTAGAGAATAAATAAAGGAGGATTGGAGAGAGATATCAAGTAAAGAATAAATAAAGGAGGATTGGAGAGATATATCAAGTAGAGAATAAATAAAGGAGGATTAGAGAGAGATGTCAAGTAGAGAATAAATAAAGGAGGATTGGAGAGAGAGATATCAAGTAGAGAATAAATTAAGGAGGATTATAGAGAGATATCAAGCAGAGAATAAATAAAGGAGGATTGGAGAGATATATGTCAAGTAGAGAATAAATAAAGGAGGATTGGAGAGATTTATCAAGTAGAGAATAAATAAAAGAGGATTGGAGAGAGAGATGTCAAGTAGAGAATAAATAAAGGAGGATTGGAGAGAGATATCAAGTAGAGAATAAATAAAGGAAGATTGGAGAGATATATCAAGTTGAGAATAAGTAAATGAAGATTGGAGAGAGATATCAAGTAGAGAATAAATAAAGGAAGATTGGAGAGATATATCAAGTAGAGAATAAATAAAGGAAGATTGGAGAGAGATATCAAGTAGAGAATAAATAAAGGAGGCTTGGAGAGATATATCAAGTAGAGAATAAATAACGGAGGATTGGAGAGAGATATCAAGTAGAGAATAAATAAAGGAGGATTGGAGAGAGATATCAAGTAGAGAATAAAAAAGGAGGATTGGAGAGATATATCAAGTAGAGAATAAATAAAGGAAGATTGGAGAGAGATATCATATAGAGAATAAATAAAGGAGGATTGGAGAGAGATATCAAGTAGAGAATAAATAAAAAATGATTGGAGAGAGATATCAAGTAGAGAATAAATAAAACAGGATTGGAGAGAAAATTCATGTAGAGAATAAAAAAGGAGGATTGGAGAGAGATATCAAGTTGAGAATAAATAAAGGAGGATTGGAGAGAGATATCAAGTAAAGAAAAAAATAAAGGAGGATTGGAGAGATATATCAAGTAGAGAATAAATAAAGGAGGATTGGAGAGAGATGTCAAGTAGAGAATAAATAAATGAGGATTGGAGAGAGAGTTATCAAGTAGAGAATAAATAAAGGAGGATTGGAGAGATATATCAAGTAGAGAATAAATAAAGGAGGATTGGAGAGAGATATCAAGTAAAGAATAAATAAAGGAGGATTGGAGAGATATATCAAGTAGAGAATAAATAAAGGAGGATTGGAGAGATTTGTCAAGTAGAGAATAAATAAAGAGGATTGGAGAGAGAGATGTCAAGTAGAGAATAATTAAAGGAGGATTGGAGAGAGAGATATCAAGTAGAGAATAAATAAAGGAGGATTGGAGAGAGATTTCAAGTAAAGAAAAAATAAAGGATGATTGGAGAGATATATCAAGTAGAGAGTAAATAAAGGAGGATTGGAGAGAGAGATATCAATTAGAGAATAAATTAAGGAGGATTGGAGAGAGATGTCAAGTAGAGAGTAAATAAAGTAGGATTGGAGAGAGAGATATCAATTAGAGAATAAATTAAGGAGGATTGGAGAGAGATATCAAGTAGAGAATAAATAAAGGAGGATTGGAGAGAGATGTCAAGTAGAGAGTAAATAAAGAAGGATTGGAGAGAGAGATATCAATTAGAGAATAAATTAAGGAGGATTGGAGAGAGAGATCAAGTAGCGAATAAATAAAGAAGGATTGGAGAGATATATCAAGTAGAGAATAAATAAAGGAGGATTGGAGAGAGATATCAAGTAAAGAATAAATAAAGGAGGATTGGAGAGATATATCAAGTAGAGAATAAATAAAGGAGGATTGGAGAGATTTATCAAGTAGAGAATAAATAAAGAGGATTGGAGAGAGAGATGTCAAGTAGAGAATAAATAAAGGAGGATTGGATTGAGAGATATCAAGTAGAGAATAAATAAAGGAGGATTGGAGAGAGAGATATCACGTAGAGAATAAATAAAGGAGAAATGGAGGGAGAGATGACAAGTAAAGAAGAAATAAAGGAGAAATGGAGAGAGAGAGACATGTCAAGTAAGGAAGAAATAAAGGAGAAATGGAGAGAGAGGGTAGCCAAGTAAAGAAGAAATAAAGGAGAAATGGAGAGATATATGTCAAGTAGAGAATAAATAAAAGAGAAGTAGAGAGAAATGTCAAGTTGTGAATAAATCATGGAGTATTGGAGAGAGAGATGTCAAGTAGAGAATAAATAAAGGAGGATTGGAGAGAGAGAGATGTCAAGTAGAGAATAAATAAATGAGAAGTCGATAGAGAGAGAGAGAGAGAGAGAGAGACGTAAATTAGAGAATTAATAAAGGAGCTGGCGATATAGAGAAGTCAAGTAAAGAAATAAAGGAGAAATGGAGAGAGATATATCAAGTATAGAATAAATAAATGATAAGTGGACAGAGACGTGTAAAGTATAGAATGAATAAAGGAGGATTTGAGAGATAGATGTGAATTAGAAAATAAATAAAGGAGGATTGAGATAGAGATGTAAAATAGAGAAAAAAAAGGAGAAGTGGAGAGAGAGAGAGATTTCAAGTGGAAAAAAATAAAGGAGTAGTGGAGATGTAGATGTCAAGTGGAGAATAACTAAAGGTGAGATGGAGAGAGAGATGTCAAGTACAGAATAAATAAAGGAGTAGTGGAGAGAGAGATGTCAAGTACAGAATAAATAAAGGAGAAGTGGAGAGAGATATCAAGTAGAGAATAAATAAAACAGGATTGGAGAGATATATCAAGTAGAGAATAAATAAAGGAGGATTGGAGAGATATATAAAGTAGAGAATAAATAAAGGAAGATTGGAGAGATATATCAAGTAGAGAATAAATAAAGGAGGATTGGAGAGATATATAAAGTAAAGAATAAATAAAGAAGGATTGGAGAGAGATATCAAGTAGAGAATAAATAAAACAGGATTGGAGAGATATATCAAGTAGAGAATAAATAAAGGAGGATTGGAGAGATATATAAAGTAGAGAATAAATAAAGGAAGATTGGAGAGATATATCAAGTAGAGAATAAATAAAGGAAAATTGGAGAGAGATATCAAGTAGAGAATAAATAAAGGAGGATTGGAGAGATATATCATATATGGCCCTTTTCGTCTTGTCAGACGGTCTAGTGGAGGCTATTGCGTATTTTTTTGAGGTATTGTTTTTGCCGAACAGCTTCTCTCGTGGCTAATTCTACCAATGTTTGACAAACACACGCCGTCACATAATGAACAGGTCAGGCTCGCTGGTCCACAGGGTTTACCATCCTTTTTCATGAGTCTCTTCTCTTCTAAGTCCTGTCTTAGAACAGTCTCAAATGTTGTTAGAGATATATCAAGTAGAGAATAAATAACAGAGAATTGGAGAGATAGATATCAAATAGAGAATAAATAAAGGAGGATTGGAGAGAGAGATATCAAGTAGAGAATAAAAAAGGAGGATTGGAGAGAGATATCAAGTAGAGAATAAATAAAGGAGGATTGGAGAGATATATCAAGTAGAGAATAAATAAAGGGGGATCGGAGAGATATATCAAGTAGAGAATAAATAAAGAGGATTGGAGAGAGAGATATCAAGTAGAGAATAAAGTAAGGAGGATTGGAGAGAGATATCAAGTAGAGAATAAATAAAGGGGGATTGGAGAGAGAGATATCACGTAGAGAATAAATAAAGGAGAAATGGAGGGCGAGATGTCAAGTAAAAAAGAAATAAAGGAGAAATGGAGAGAGAGATGTCGAGTAGAGAATAAATAAAGGAGAAGTGGAGAGAGCGAGATGTCAAGCAGAGAATAAATAAATGAGTATTGGAAAGTAAGATGTCAAGTAGAGAATAAACAAAGGAGAAGTGGATAGAGAGATGTTAAGTAGAGAATAAATAAAGAAGAAGTGGAGAGAGAGAGATGTCAAGTAGAGAATAAATAATTGAGGATTGGAAAGAGAGATATCAAGAAGTAGATAATAAATAAAGAAGGATTGGAGAGATAGATGTCAAGTAGAGAATAAATAAAGAAGAAGTGGAAATATACACGTCAGGTAGAGAAGAAATAAAGGAGAGGTGGAGAGAAATGTCAATCAGTGAATAAATCACGGAGTATTGGAGAGAGAGAGATGTCAAGTTGAGAATAAATAAAAGAGTATTGGACAGATCGATTTCAAGTAGAGAATAAAGGAGGATTGAGAGAGCGATGTTATGTGAATAATAAATAAAGGAGAAGGGGAAAGAGAGAGGGATGTCAAGTAGAGAATAAATACAGTAAGAAGTGGAGAGATAAATGTCAAATAGAGAACAAAGTAAATGAGAATTGGAGAGAGAGAGAGATATGTCAAGTAGAGAATAAATACAGTAAGAAGTGGAGAGATAAATGTCAAACAGAGAACAAAGTAAAGGAGAATTGGAGAGAGAGAGCAGAGATGTCAAGTAGAGAATAAATACAGTAAGAAGTGGAGAGATAAATGTCAAATAGAGAACAAAGTAAAGGAGAATTGGAGAGAGAGAGAGAGAGATGTCAAGTAGAGAATAAATACAGTTAAAAAATGAGAGATAAATGTCAAATAGAGAACAAAGTAAAGGAGAATTGGAGAGAGAGAGAGATGTCAAGTAGAGAATAAATAAAGGAGGATTGGAGAGAGAGATGTCAAGTAGAGAATAAATACAGTAAGAAGTGGAGAGATAAATGTCAAATAGAGAACAAAGTAAAGGAGGAAGAGAGAGAGAGAGATGTCAAGTAGAGAATAAATAAAGGAGGATTGGAGAGAGAGATGTCAAGTAGAGAATAAATACAGAAAGAAGTGGAGAGATAAATGTCAAATAGAGAACAAAGTAAAGGAGAATTGGAGAGAGAGAGATGCCAAATAAAGAATAAATACAGTAAGAAGTGGAGAGATAAATGTCAAATCGAGAACAAAGTAAAGGAGAATTGGAGAGAGAGAGAGAGAGAGTTGTCAAGTAGAGAATAAATAAAGGAGGATTGGAGAGATAGATGTCAAGTAGAGAATAAATACAGTAAGAAGTGGAGAGATGAATGTCAAGTACAGAACAAATAAAGGAGAATTGGAGAGAGAGATGTCAAGTAGAGAATAAATACAGTAATAAGTGGAGAGATAAATGTCAAGTAGAGAACAAATAAAGGATAATTGGAGAGAGAGAGAGAGAGATGTCAAGTAGAGAATAAATAAAAGAGGATTGGACAGATAGATTTCAAGTAGAGAATAAATAAAGGAGGATTGAGAGAGATAGATGTTAAGTAGAGAATAAATAAAGAAGGATTGGAGAGATAGATGTCAAGTAGAGAATAAATAACGGAGGATTGAGAGAGATAGATGTTAAGTAGAGAATAAATAAAGGAGGATTGGAGAGATAGATGTCAAGTAGAGAATAAATAAAGGAGGATTGGAGAGATAGATGTCAAGTAGAGAATAAATAAAGGAGGTGTGGATAGATAGATGTCAAGTAGAGAATAAATAAAGGAGGAGTGGAGAGATAGATGTCAAGCAGAGAATAAATAAAGGAGGTGTGGATAGATAGATGTCAAGTAGAGAATAAATAAAGGAGGTGTGGATAGATAGATGTCAAGTAGAGAATAAATAAAGAAGGATTGGAGAGATAGATGTCAAGTAGAGAATAAATAAAGGAGGTGTGGATAGATAGATGTCAAGTGGAGAATAAATAAAGGATAATTGGAGAGAGAGAGAGAGAGAGAGAGAGAGAGAGATGTCAAGTAGAGAATAAATAAAGGAGGATTGGACAGATAGATTTCAAGTAGAGAATAAATAAAGGAGGATTGAGAGAGATAGATGTTAAGTAGAGAATAAATAAAGAAGGATTGGAGAGATAGATGTCAAGTACAGAATAAATAAAGGAGGATTGAGAGAGATAGATGTTAAGTAGAGAATAAATAAAGGAGGATTGGAGAGATAGATGTCAAGTAGAGAATAAATAAAGGAGGATTGGAGAGATAGATGTCAAGTAGAGAATAAATAAAGGAGGTGTGGATAGATAGATGTCAAGTAGAGAATAAATAAAGGAGGAGTGGAGAGATAGATGTCAAGTAGAGAATAAATAAAGGAGGTGTGGATAGATAGATGTCAAGTAGAGAATAAATAAAGGAGGTGTGAATAGATAGATGTCAAGTAGAGAATAAATAAAGAAGGATTGGAGAGATAGATGTCAAGTAGAGAATAAATAAAGGAGGTGTGGATAGATAGATGTCAAGTAGAGAATAAATAAAGGAGGAGTGGAGAGATAGATGTCAAGTAGAAAATAAATAAAGGAGGAGTGGAGAGATAGTCAAGTAGAGAATAAATAAAAGAGAAGTTGAGAGAGAGATGTCAAGTAGAGAAACAAATAAATGAAAAGTCGAGAGAGAGATGTCGAGTAGAGAATAAATGAAGGAGAAGTTGAGAGATAGATGTCAAGTAGAGAATAAATGAAGGAGAAGTTGAGAGATAGATGTCAAGTAGAAAAAAATAAAGGAGAAGTTGAGAAATAGATGTCAAGTAGAGAATAAATAAATGAAAAGTCGAGAGAGAGAGAGAGATGTCAAGTAGAGAATAAATAAATGAAAAGTCGAGAGAGAGAGAGATGTCAAGTAGAGAATAAATAAATGAAAAGTCGAGAGAGAGAGAGAGAGAGATGTCAAGTAGAGAATAAATAAATGAAAAGTCGAGAGAGAGAGAGAGAGATGTCAAGTAGAGAATAAATAAATGAAAAGTCGAGAGAGAGAGAGATGTCAAGTAGAGAATAAATAAATGAAAAGTTGAGAGAGAGAGAGATGTCAAGTAGAGAATAAATAAATGAAAAGTCGAGAGAGAGATGTCAAGTAGAGAATAAATAAATGAAAAGTCGAGAGAGAGAGAGATGTCAAGTAGAGAATAAATAAATGAAATGTCGAGAGAGAGAGATGTCAAGTAGAGAATAAATAAATGAAAAGTCGAGAGAGAGAGATGTCAAGTAGAGAATAAATAAATGAAAAGTCGAGAGAGAGAGAGATGTCAAGTAGAGAATAAATAAATGAAAAGTCGAGAGAGAGATGTCAAGTAGAGAATAAATAAATGAAAAGTTTAGAGAGAGAGAGATGTCAAGTAGAGAATAAATAAATGAAACGTCGAGAGAGAGAGAGAGAGATGTCAAGTAGAGAATAAATAAATGAAAAGTTGAGAGAGAGAGATGTCAAGTAGAGAATAAATAAATGACAAGTTGCGAGAGAAAGATATCAAGTAGAGAATAAATAAATGAAAAGTCGAGAGAGAGAGAGATGTCAAGTAGAGAATAAATAAATGAAAAGTTGAGAGAGAGAGAGAGAGAGAGATGTCAAGTAGAGAATAAATAAATGAAAAGTCGAGACAGAGAGATGTCAAGTAGAGAATAAATAAATGAAAAGTTGAGAGAGAGAGAGAGATGTCAAGTAGAGAATAAATAAATGAAAAGTAGAGAGAGAGAGAGATGTCAAGTAGAGAATAAATAAATGAAAAGTCGAGAGAGAGAGAGATGTCAAGTAGAGAATAAATAAATGAAAAGTTGAGAGAGAAAGATGTCAAGTAGAGAATAAATAAATGAAAAGTTGAGAGGTAGATGTCTAGAGAATAAATAAATTTAAAGTCGAAAGAGAGAGATGTCAAGTAGAGAATAAATAAATGAAAAGTCGAGAGAGAGAGAGAGATGTCAAGTAGAGAATAAATAAATGAAAAGTTGAGAGAGAAAGATGTCAAGTAGAGAATAAATAAATGAAATACAGTATTCATCCAACTTAACAAAATATGGGCAGGAAGAAAAACGTGTCAAGAAGTCATGAAGGACACTATTTGATATCTGTGAATACACAAGCCTATTGTATTGGCTGAGAGACATAGATGTTGAGTGACACAACAAAGATACAGACATTTGTAAAGAACTGTGAGAGCAATTGGAAATATATGATGTAATGACAAGAACAGAAACAAAATCTGGGAAAGAACAAGGCCTATAGCTCGTTTCAAATCATCTGCCCAACTTTTAAAATCGATATCTTTTTAATCTCTTTTTGTAATTTTTTTCAAAATTTGCATGTAAAGTTATAATGATTAGAACCCAACAGGGAATTAATTTCATTTAAAAAAAAACATTTGGTTATTATTGTTGCTTATTTGATTTATATAAATTTATAACGACCCATTGATGTAGTCAAAACTTAATGTTTACAGTATTTTAAGTTAAAAATAGCGATTACAAATCCATACACGGTACAATTGACGTTTTTGCACACTTTCCACGTGGGCTTTCTGACACAATTAGACACTTGTAGAAAACACGAGGCATTGTGTGTTCCATTTCCGTTCATTCATAGGTGAGACGTGGAACAATAACATTTATCATGTGTCTTAAAATGAAATTCTGCAGTTTACAAAACATCGCAATAAAAATGTATGACTATTTTTGCAAAGAGGCTAAACGAGGAAGATTATTTCATTCTTTAGAAAACCCTGAGAATAGGACAAGACACATTTTGGATTTATCTAAACGGTCATTTAATCGCTGGATTCAAGCACGTGACCGTCAATGTTCAAAATATAGAAAAATCACAAGGAAGAGCAAAAATGTTGGATAATTTCGACAGTGAACTTATTAGAAGTGAAATTCGCAAAATGTTGGGTATGAATGAAACTGTTACAATAAGAAAATTGAAAGTATCGCTGAAAAAGAACAACAGTATTGAAATATCAAAGTCTACATTATGGAGGAATGTGAGAGCTGCAGGCTTTACATTCAGAAATTATTCCAATGGACGAAACATCATCTGTGAGAAGCCACATATATTAGTCATGAGAAGCAAGTACTTACGTGAAGTCACAGATTGTGATCGAAAGTGGAGATGGTTTGGTTGATTTGGTGCTTGCTTGCTTGCTGTTTGCTTGCTTGCTGCTTGCTTGCTTGCTGCTTGCTTGCTGTTTGCTTGCACGCTGCTTGCTTGCTGTTTGCTTGATTGCTGTTTGCTTGCATGCTGCTTGCTTGCTGCTTGCTTGCTGTTTGCTTGCTTGCTGTTTGCTTGCTTGCTGTTTGCTTGCACGCTGCTTGCTTGCTGTTTGCTTGCTTGCTGTTTGCTTGCACGCTGCTTGCTTGCTGTTTGCTTGCTTGCTGTTTGCTTGATTGCTGTTTGCTTGCTTGCTGTTTGCTTGCACGCTGCTTGCTTGCTGTTTGCTTGCTTGCTGTTTGCTTGCTTGCTGTTTGCTTGCTTGCTGTTTGCTTGCACGCTGCTTGCTTGCTGTTTGCTTGCTTGCTGTTTGCTTGCTTGCTGTTTGCTTGCTTGCTGTTTGCTTGCATGCTGCTTGCTTGCTGTTTGCTTGCATGCTGCTTGCTTGCTGTTTGCTTGCATGCTGCTTGCTTGCTGTTTGCTTGCTTGCTGTTTGCTTGCTTGCTGTTTGCTTGCATGCTGCTTGCTTGCTGTTTGCTTGCATGCTGTTTGCTTGCTGTTTGCTTGCTGTCTGCTTGCTTGCTGTTTGCTTGCTGTCTGCTTGCTTGCTGTTTGCTTGCTTGCATGCTGCTTGCTTGCTGTTTGCTTGCTTGCATGCTGCTTGCTTGCTGTTTGCTTGCTTGCATGCTGCTTGCTTGCTGTTTGCTTGCTGTCTGCTTGCTTGCTGTTTGCTTGCATGCTGCTTGCTTGCATGCTGCTTGCTTGCTGTTTGCTTGCCGTTTGCTTGCTTGCTTTTTGCTTGCATGCTGCTTGCTTGCTGTTTGCTTGCTTGCATGCTGCTTGCTTGCTGTTTGCTTGCTTGCATGCTGCTTGCTTGCTGTTTGCTTGCTTGCATGCTGCTTGCTTGCTGTTTGCTTGCTGTCTGCTTGCGTGCTGTTTGCTTGCATGCTGCTTGCTTGCTGTTTGCTTGCTTGCATGCTGCTTGCTTGCTGTTTGCTTGCTGTCTGCTTGCTTGCTGTTTGCTTGCATGCTGCTTGCTTGCTGCTTGCTTGCTTGCTGTTTGCTTGCTTGCTGTTTGCTTGCATGCTGCTTGCATGCAGCTTGCCTGCTGTTTGCTTGCATGCTGCTTGCTTGCTGCTTGCTTGCTTGCTGCTTGCTTGCTTGCTGCTTGCTTGCTTGCTGTTTGCTTGCTGCTTGCTTGCTTGCTGCTTGCTTACTTGCTGCTTGCTTGCTTGCTGTTTGCTTGCATGCTGCTTGCATGCTGCTTGCTTGCTGTTTGCTTGCATGCTGCTTGCTTGCTGCTTGCTTGCTTGCTGTTTGCTTGCATGCTGCTTGCTTGCTGCTTGCTTGCTGCTTGCTTGCTTGCTGTTTGCTTGCATGCTGCTTGCATGCTGCTTGCATGCTGTTTGCTTGCATGCTGTTTGCTTGCTTGCTGTTTGCTTGCATGCTGCTTGCTTGCTGTTTGCTTGCTTGCTGTTTGCTTGCTGTTTGCTTGCTTGCTGTTTGCTTGCATGCTGCTTGCTTGCTGTTTGCTTGCATGCTGCTTGCTTGCTGTTTGCTTGCTTGCTGTTTGCTTGCTGTTTGCTTGCTTGCTGTTTGCTTGCATGCTGCTTGCTTGCTGTTTGCTTGCTTGCTGCTTGCTTGCTGTTTGCTTGCTTGCTGTTTGCTTGCATGCTGCTTGCTTGCTGTTTGCTTGCATGCTGCTTGCTTCCTTGCTGTTTGCTTGCTTGCTGCTTGATTGCTTGTTGATTGCTTGCTTGCTTGTTGTTTGCTTGCTTGCTGCTTGATTGCTTGTTGATTGCTTGCTTGCTGCTTGATTGCTTGTTGTTTGCTTGCTTGCTGCTTGCTTACTGTTTGCTTGCTGTTTGCTTGCATGCTGCTTGCTGTTTGCTGTTTGCTTGCAGTCACCGAAGGACTGATGGAGTACACCTCTTCGTCATCCTCTCTTGAAAGGACGTTAAGTGGGTGTGTCTGTGTTGTGTTGTGGTTTGCAGTATAACTAATATTTGCTCCCTTCGGCCCAAAACATTCGGCTTCAGCATGAGGTGGATTGGCAGCCTCACTCTATGAAAACCTAATACCAGCCATAACAAGACAGGGACTGTTATGTAACCCACAGAGAATGAAAAGGCAGAGGAATGCATGGAAAATCATGGAAACCGGTAATGAACTTTGGCCTAGACTGGAAGGAAATAAAGATCTCTCAGAACTAGGCAGGATGGATGGGGAATCTGTGTCCATGACCTATGCTCCCAAAAGGTACTTGAAACGATTTGATTGATTGACTGGTTGACTGATTGATTGTTTGATTGACAATGAAACCGTGCAGGTTAGCCCGATTCATTAACCAAACTAATAAACAGCTTGAACTGTGTCTTTCAGCAAGCCATCAACAGGCACTTGAAGTCTCAAGGCAGGGCAGAAAGTTTTCACTACCTGATAGCAGGAGGGGACAGGTAAGGTGGCTGCCAACAACTATCAACCGATCTAGACACATATTTGAGAGAATAACTGACCTTTTCCTGCATGATGATTGTTTGCTTTTATTTGAGCATTTATGGTTACATGAGGTTGTCATTGTGTAGTGAGGTAACAGGAGGCTGTCATTGTGTAGGGAGTTAACAGAAGGGCTGTCGTTGTGTAGTGAGGTAACGGGGGCTGTCATTGTGTAGTGAGGTAACAGGGAGGATGTCATTGTGTAGTGAGGTAACAGGGAGGATGTCATTGTGTAGAGAGGTAACAGGTAGGCAGTCATTGTGTAGTGAGGTAACAGAGTGACTATCATTGTGTAGTGAGGTAACAGGTAGGATGTCATTGTGTAGTGAGGTAACAGGGGGGATGTCATTGTGTAGTGAGGTAACAGGTACGATGCCATTTTGTAGTGAGGTAACAGGGGGGATGTCATTGTGTAGTGAGGTAACAGGGGGCTGTCATTGTGTAGTGAGGTAACAGGGGGCTGTCATTGTGTAGTGAGGTAACAGGGGGGCTGTCATTGTGTAGTGAGGTAACAGGAGGGATGTCATTGCGTAGTGAGGTAACAGGGGGCTGTCATTGTGTAGTGAGGTAACAGGGGGGCTGTCATTGTGTAGTGAGGTAACCGGGGGGGGCTGTCATTGTGTAGTGAGGTAACAGGGATGATTTCATTGTGTAGTGAGGTAACAGGGATGATGTCATTGTGTAGTGAGGTAACAGGGATGATGTCATTGTGTAGTGAGGTAACAGGAGGGCTGTCATTGTGTAGTGAGGTAACAGCAGGGCTGTCATTGTGTAGTGAGGTAACAGGGGGGCTGTCATTGTGTAGTGAGGTAACAGGGGGGCTGTCATTGTGTAGTGAGGTAACAGGGGGGTTGTCATTGTGTAGTGAGGTAACAGGGGGTTGTCATTGTGTAGTGAGGTAACAGGGGGCTGTCATTGTGTAGTGTGGCAACAGGGGGGCTGTCATTGTGTAGTGAGGTAACAGGGGGGCTGTCATTGTGTAGTGAGATAACAGGGGGGCTGTCATTGTGTAGTGAGGTAACAGGAGGGCTGTCATTGTGTAGTGAGGTAACAGGGGGGCTGTCATTGTGTAGTGAGGTAACAGGAGGGCTGTCATTGTGTAGTGAGGTAACAGGGGGCTGTCATTGTGTAGTGAGGTAACAGGGGGCTGTCATTGTGTAGTGAGGTAACAGGAGGCTGTCAGTGTGTAGTGAGTTAACAGGGGCTTTCATTGTGTAGTGAGGCAACAGGGGGGCTGTCATTATGTAGTGAGGTAATAGGGGGGCTTTCATTGTGTAGTGAGGTAACAGAGGGGGCTGTCATTGTGTAGTGAGGTAACAGGGGGGCTGTCATTGTGTAGTGAGGTAATAGGGGGGCTGTCATTGTGTAGTGAGGTAATAGGGGGCTTTCATTGTGTAGTGAGGCAACATGGGGGCTGTCATTGTGTATTGTGGCAACAGGGTGGCTGTCATTGTGTTTTGAGATAAAAGGGGGCAGTCATTGTGTAGTGAGGTAACAGGAGTGCTGTCATTGTGTAGTGAGGTAACAGAGTGGCTATCATTGTGTAGTGAGGTAACAGGTTGGCTGTCATTGTGTAGTGAGGTAACAGGGAGGATATCATTATGTAGTCAGGTAACAGATGGGCTGTCATTGTGTAGTGAGGTAACAGGGAGGATTTCATGTTGTAGTGAGGTGACAGGAGGGCTGTCATTGTGAAGTGAGGTAACAGGGAGGATGTCATTGTGTAGTGAGGTAACAGGGATGATGTCATTGTGTAGGGAGTTAAAAGGGAGGCTGTCATTGTGTAGTAAGGTAACAGGGGGCTGTCATTGTGCAGTGAGGTAACAGGAGGGCTGTCATTGTGTAGTGAGGTAACAGAGAGACAGTCATTGTGTAGTGATGTAACAGGGGGGCTGTCATTGTGTAGTGAGGTAAAATGGGGGCTGTCAATGTATGGTGAGGTAACAGGAGGCTGTCATTGTGTATTGAGGTAACATGGAG
Organism: Megaustenia siamemsis; assembly: GCA_032433765.1. NCBI lineage: Eukaryota > Metazoa > Mollusca > Gastropoda > Stylommatophora > Ariophantidae > Megaustenia > Megaustenia siamemsis. Next base: position 378,156 of record JAVIAB010000160.1, read on the forward strand.
GTTGTCAGTGTGTAGTGAGGTGACAGGGAGACAGTCATTGTGTAGTGAGGTAACAGGGGGCTGTCATTGTGTAGTGAGGTAACAGCGAGGGCTTTCGTTGTGTAGTGAGGTAACACGGGGGGCTGTCATTGTGTAGTGAGGTAATAGGGGGCTGTCATTGTGTAGTGAGGTAATAGGGGGCTGTCATTGTGTAGTGAGGTAATAGGGGGCTTTCATTGTGTGCTGAGGTAATAGGGGGCTGTCATTGTGTAGTGAGGTAACAGGGGGGCTGTCATTGTATAGTGAGGCAACATGGGGGCTGTCATTGTGTAGTGTGGCAACAGGGTGGCTGTCATTGTGTATTGAGGTAAAAGGGTGATGTCATTGTGTAGTGATGTAAAAGGGGGTGGCTGTCATTGTGTAGTGAGGTAACAGGGGGGCTGTCATTGTGTAGTGAGGTAACAGGGGGGCTGTCATTGTGTAGTGAGGTAACATGGGGCCGTCATTGTGTAGTGAGGTAACAGGGGGCTGTCATTGTGTAGTGAGGTAACAGGGGGCTGTCGTTGTGTAGTGAGGTAAAAGGGGGGGTTCTGTCATTGTGTAGTGAGGTAATAGGGGGGCTGTCATTGTGTAGTGAGGTAACATGGGGCTGTCATTGTGTAGTGAGGCAACAGGGGGGCTGTCATTGTGTAATGAGGTAACAGGGGGGCTGTCATTGTGTAGTGAGGCAACAGGGGGGGGCTGTCATTGTGTAGTGAGGTAATGGGGGTGCTGTCATTGTGTAGGGAAGTAATAGGGGAGCTGTCATTGTGTAGTGAGGTAACAGGGGGGGCTGTCATTGTGTAGTGAGGTAATAGGGGGGCTGTCAATGTGTAGTGAGGTAACAGGAGGGCTGTCATTGTGTAGTGAGGTAGTAGGGGTTGTCATTGTGTAATGAGGTAACATGAGGGCTGTCATTGTGTAGTGATGTAACAGGAGGGCTGTCATTGTGTAGTGAGGTAACAGGAGGGCTGTCATTGTGTAGTGAGGTAACAGGGAGACAGTCATTGTGTAGTGAGGTAACTGGGGGCTGTCGTTGTGTAGTGAGGTAAAATAGGGGCTGTCAAAGTATGGTGAGGTAACAGGAGGCTGTCATTGTGTATTGAGTTAACAGGGGGTGGCTATTATTGTGTAGTGATGTAACAGGAGGCTGTCATTGTGTATTGAGGTAATGGGGAGGGCTGTCATTGTGTAGTGAGGTAACAGAGATGATTTTATGGTGTGGTGAGGTAACAGGGACGATGGTTACAATATGTAACATTTGTGTAGTGAATATTTATGTCCCTGCTGCTACTATGTTTAACCCTCTGGAGACCTGTAGACAAGTTTGGTGATCTAGACCAAGAAGAAATCCTTCTCTCATCTCAGTTTCTATCTCTAAAATGTTCTATATTACCTTTCTCTGGTATATGACTTACCTCACCTACAATGTTCTACATTATCTTGCTCTAGTACATGAACTACCTCACCTACAATGTTCTACATTGCTTTGTTCTGGTACATGATCTTCCTCACCTACAATGTCCTAAATTGCTTTGCTCTGAAACATGGTCTACCTCACCTACAATGTCTTACATTACCTTGCTCTGGTATATGATCTACCTCACCTACAATGTCTTACATTACCTTGCTCTGGTATATGATCTACTTCACCTACAATGTCTTACATTACTTTGCTCTGGTATATGATCTACTTCACCTACAATGTCTTACATTACCTTGCTCTGGTATATGATCTACTTCACCTACAATGTCTTACATTACTTTGCTCTGGTATATGATCTACTTCACCTACAATGTCTTACATTACTTTGCTCTGGTATATGATCTACTTCACCTACAATGTCTTACATTACCTTGCTCTGATATATGATCTACCTCACCTACAATGTCTTACATTACCTTGCTCTGATATATGATCTACCTCACCTACAATGTCTTACATTACCTTGCTCTGGTATATGATCTACTTCACATACAATGTCTTACATTACCTTGCTCTGATATATGATCTACATCATCTACAATGTTCTACATTGTTTTCTTCTGATACATGATCTACCTCATCTACAATGTTCTACACTGCCTGGCTCTGTTACATGACATACTTCACCTACAATGTTCTACACTGCCTGGTTCTGTTACATGACATACTTCACCTACAATGTTCTACACTGCCTGGTTCTGTTACATGACATACTTCACCTACAATGTTCTACACTGCCTGGTTCTGTTACATGGCATACTTCACCTACAATGTTCTACACTGCCTGGTTCTGTTACATGACATACTTCACCTACAATGTTCTACACTGCCTGGTTCTGTTACATGGCATACTTCACCTACAATGTTCTACACTGCCTGGTTCTGTTACATGACATACTTCACCTACAATGTTCTACACTGCCTGGTTCTGTTACATGGCATACTTCACCTACAATGTTCTACATCGCCTTGTTCTGATACATGACACACCTCATTGACAATGTTGTACATTACCATGAACTGGTACATAATATACCGCACCTACAATGTTGTACATTACCATGAACTGGTACATAATATACCGCACCTACAATGTTGTACATTACCATGAACTGGTACATAATATACCGAACCTACAATGTTGTACATTACCATGAACTGGTACATAATATACCGCACCTACAATGTTGTACATTACCATGAACTGGTACATAATATACCGCAGCTGCAATGTCTTACAATGTTTTATTCTGATACATGACATGACATGATACTTTACCTACAATGTTCTAGATTGCCATGTTCTGATACATGATCTACTTCACCTACAAAGCTCTACATTGCCTCATTCTGGTACATGATCTACCTCACCTACAATGACATACACTGGCCAATTACGTGATCTACCTCACCTACAATGTCCTACATTGGCTAATTACATGATCTACCTCACCTAAAATCTCCTACATTGCTTCCTTACATGATTTACCTCACCTACAATGTCCTACATATCATCATTGCATGACCTACCTCACCTACAATGTCCTACATAATCTCATTACATGACCTATCTCACCTACAATGTACTACATAACCTCATTACATGACCTACCTCACCTACAATGTCCTACATAACCTCATTACATGACCTACCTCACCTACAATGTCCTACATAACCTCATTACATGACCTACCTCACCTACAATGTCCTACATAACCTCATTACATGACCTACCTCACCTACAATGTCCTACATAACCTCATTACATGACCTACCTCACCTACAATGTCCTACATAACCTCATTACATGACCTACCTTACCTACAATGTCCTACATAACCTCATTACATGACCTACCTCACCTACAATGTCCTACATAACCTCATTACGTGACCTACCTCACCTAAATTGTCCTACATAACCTCATTACATGACCTACCTCACCTACAATGTCCTACATAACCTCATTACATGACCTGTGTCACCTACAATGTCCTACATAACCTCATTACATAAGCTACCTCACCTACAATATCCTACATAACCTCATTACATGATTTACCTCACCTACAATCTCCTACATAACCTCACTACATGACCTACCTCACCTACAATATCCTACATAACCTCATTACATGACCTGTGTCACCTACAATGTCCTACATAACCTCATTACATAAGCTACCTCACCTACAATATCCTACATAACCTCATTACATGATTTACCTCACCTACAATCTCCTACATAACCTCACTACATGACCTACCTCACCTACAATATCCTACATAACCTCATTACATGAGCTACCTCACCTACAATCTCCTACATAACCTCATTGCATGAGCTACCTCACCTACAATATCCTACATAACCTCATTACATGATTTACCTCACCTACAATCTCCTACATAACCTCACTACATGACCTACCTCACCTACAATGTCCTACAGCGCTTTGTTCAGGTCAGCTGAGCTGGCAGAGGACGATCCTGTAGCAGGAATTAGAGCTCTGCAGCAGGTTAGTCTGAAATATTAACCTTTGATCTTTTAAATATTAACCTTTGATCTTTTAAATATTAACCTTTGACCTTGGCATCAAATATTTTCATTTTGTGGAGAGTATCGAAGCTCTAATTCTGTAGAATATATTGGAGGTGTTATTTTATGTTATAGAGAGTAGATGTGAAACGATTACATCCTGGAAATTTGATGTGAAAGAAATGTGATTTGATGTGTTTTGGATATTTGATGTTATGATGTTACATCCTGGATGTGTGATATAAAGAAGTCGTGTTCTGGAGATCTGAATAAGTCCAGGAGTTTTGATGTCAATGTCAAGAAGTTGCATCCGTGAATTTGATGTGAATAGAGATTAAGTCTTGAATACCTGGTGTTAAGAGATAATAATTATTGAGATTTGATGTCAAGATGTTATGTCTTGAAGATCTGATGTAAAGATGTTATGTCTTGAAGATTTGATGTCAAGATGTTATGTCTTGAAGATCTGATGTAAAGATGTTATGTCTTGAAGATTTGATATCAAGATGTTATGTCTTGAAGATTTGATGTCAAGATGTTATGTCTTGAAGATTTGATGTCAAGATGTTATGTCTTGAAGATTTGATGTAAAGATGTTATGTCTTGAAGATCTGATGTAAAGATGTTATGTCTTGAAGATTTGATATCAAGATGTTATGTCTTGAAGATTTGATGTAAAGATGTTATGTCTTGAAGATCTGATGTAAAGATGTTATGTCTTGAAGATTTGATGTAAAGATGTTATGTCTTGAAGATCTGATGTAAAGATGTTATATCCTGAAGATCTGATGTAAAGATGTTATGTCTTGAAGATCTGATGTAAAGATGTTATGACTTGAAGATCTGATGTAAAGATGTTATGTCTTGAAGATTTGATGTAAAGATGTTATGTCTTGAAGATCTGATGTAAAGATGTTATGTCTTGAAGATTTGATGTCAAGATGTTATGTCTTGAAGATTTGATGTAAAGATGCTATATCCTGAAGATCTGATGCACTAAAGTTATATTGAGAATGTATGATATACAAGGGTTATGGCTTTTACTCACGATGTGGACAAGTTTTGCCTTAGAAACTTGGTATGAAGAGATTACGTCCTTAAGGCTTGGTGTGAAGAGATTACGTCCTGAAGGCTTGGTATGAAGAGATTACGTCCTGAAGGCTTGGTGTGAAGAGATTACGTCCTGAAGGCTTGGTGTGAAGAGATTACGTCCTGAAGGCTTGGTATGAAGAGATTACGTCCTGAAGGCTTGGTATGAAGAGATTACGTCCTGAAGGCTTGGTGTGAAGAGATTACGTCCTGAAGGCTTGGTATGAAGAGATTACGTCCTGAAGGCTTGGTGTGAAGAGATTACGTCCTTAAGGCTTGGTGTGAAGAGTTTATATTTTAAAGGGTTGGCGTTAAGAGTTTAAATTCTGGAGGCTGGGTGTGAAGAGTTTACATTCTGGCCATTTGGTGTGAAGGGTTTATATTCTGAATGGTTGGTATGAAGATTTTACATTCTAGAGAGTTGATGTAAAGATTTTACATTCTGGAGAGTTGATGTAAAGATTTTACATTCTGGAGAGTTGATGTAAAGATTTTACATCCCATAGGGTTAGTGTAAAGAGTTTATCTTCAAGAGGGTTGGTGTGAAGTTGATATGTCTAGGAGAAATGATGTAAAGCTGACATGTATAGGAGAGATGATGTAAAGCTGACATGTCTAGGAGAGATGATGTAAAGCAGTCATGATTAGAAGAGATGATGTAAAGCTGAAATGTCTAGGAGAGATGATGTAAGGTTGTCATGTATAGGAGAGATGATGTAAAGCAGACATGTCTAGAAGAGATGATGTAAAGCAGTCAATGATTAGAAGAGATGATGTAAAGCTGTAATGTCTAGGAGAGAGGATGTAAAGCAGACATGTCTAGGCGAGATGATGTAAAGTTGACATGTATAGGAGAGATGATGTAAAGCTGACATGTATAGGAGAGATGATGTAAAGCTGTCATGTATAGGAGAGATGATGTAAAGCTGACATGTATATGAGAGATTATGTAAAGCTGACATGTATACGAGAGATGATGTAAAGCTGTCATGTATAGGAGAGATGATGTAAAGCTGACATGTCCAGGAGAGCTGATGTAAAGCTGACATGTCTAAAAGAGATGATGTAAAGCAGTCATGATTAGAAGAGATGATGTAAAGCTGAAATGTCTAGGAGAGATTATGTAAAGTTGACATGTCTAGGAGAGATGATGTAAAGTAGTCATGTCTAGGAAAGATGATGTAAAGTAATCATTTCTAGGAGAGATGATGTAAAGCTTACATGTCTGGGAGAGATGATGTAAAGTAATCATGTCTAGGAGAGATGATGTAAAGTAGTCATGTCTAGGAGAGATGATGTAAAGTAGTCATGTCTATGAGAGATGCTGTAAAGTAGTCATGTCTTTGAGAGATGATGTAAAGTGGTCATGTCTAGGAGAGATGATGTAAAGTAGTCATGTCTAGGAGAGATGATGTAAAGTAGTAATGTCTGGGAGAGATGATGTAAAGTAATCATGTCTAGGAGAGATGATGTAAAGTAGTCATGTCTGGGAGAGATGATGTAAAGTAGTCATGTCTGGGAGAGATGATGTAAAGTAGTCATGTCTATGAGAGATGATGTAAAGTAGTCATGTCTGGGAGAGATGATGTAAAGTAGTCATGTCTGGGAGAGATGATGTAAAGTAGTCATGTCTAGGAGAGATGATGTAAAGCAGACATGTCTAGGAGAGATGATGTAAAGCAGACATGTCTAGGAGAGATGATGTAAAACAGACATGTCTAGGAGAGATGATGTAAAGTAGTCATGTCTAGGAGAGATGATGTAAAGCATACTTGTATAGGAGAGATGATGTAAAGTAGAAATGTATAGGCGAGATGATGTAAGGCAGACATGTCTAGGAGAGATGATGTAAAGTAGTCATGTCTAGGAGAGATGATGTAAAGCAGACATTATAGGACAGGTGATGTAAATTTGTCATTTCTAGGAGAGATGATGCAATGATATCATGTGTAGGGGCGTTGTTGGGAAATGTCATGAGTAGGAGAGTTGTTGTGAAGATGTCATATGTAGGATAGTTGATGTAAATCTGTCATGTGTAGGAGATTTGATGAAAAGATGTCATGTTTAGGAGAGTTGATGTACAGAAGTAATGTGTAGGAAAGCTGTTGCGAAGATGTTATGAGTAGAAGACTTGTTGGGAAGATGTTATGAGTAGAAGAGTTGTTGGGAAGATGTTATGTGTAGAAGAGTTGTTGGGAAGATGTCATGAGTAGAAGAGTTGTTGGGAAGATGTCATGAGTAGAAGAGTTGTTGGGAAGATGTTATGAGTAGAAGAGTTGTTGGCAAGATGTCATGAGTAGAAGAGTTGTGGGAAGATGTCATGAGTAGAAGAGTTGTTGGGAAGATGTTATGAGTAGATGAGTTGTTGGGAAGATGTTATGAGTAGAAGAGTTGTTGGAAGATGTTATGAGTAGATGAGTTGTTGGGAAGATGTCATGGGTAAAAGAGTTGTTGGGAAGATGTTATGAGTAGAAGAGTTGTTGGGAAGATGTTATGTGTAGAAGAGTTGTTGGGAAGATGTCATGAGTAGAAGAGTTGTTGGGAAGATGTCATGAGTAGAAGAGTTGTTGGGAAGATGTTATGAGTAGAAGAGTTGTTGGCAAGATGTCATGAGTAGAAGAGTTGTTGGGAAGATGTCATGAGTAGAAGAGTTGTTGGGAAGATGTTATGAGTAGATGAGTTGTTGGGAAGATGTTATGAGTAGAAGAGTTGTTGGGAAGATGTTATGAGTAGATGAGTTGTTGGGAAGATGTCATGGGTAAAAGAGTTGTTGGGGAGATGTCATGAGTAGAAGAGTTGTTGGGAAGATGTCATGAGTAGAAGAGTTGTTGGGAAGATGTTATGAGTAGAAGAGTTGTTGGGAAGATGTTATGAGTAGATGAGTTGTTGGGAAGATGTCATGGGTAAAAGAGTTGTTGGGGAGATGTCATGAGTAGAAGAGTTGTTGGGAAGATGTCATGAGTAGAAGAGTTGTTGGGAAGATGTTATGAGTAGAAGAGTTGTTGGGAAGATGTTATGAGTAGATGAGTTGTTGGGAAGATGTCATGGGTAAAAGAGTTGTTGGGAAGATGTTATGAGTAGATGAGTTGTTGGGAAGATGTCATGGGTAAAAGAGTTGTTGGGAAGATGTTATGAGTAGAAGAGTTGTTGGGAAGATGTCATGAGTAGAAGAGTTATTGTGAAGATGTCATGAGTAGAAGAGTTGTTGGGAAGATGTTATGAGTTAGTAATGGCGTTTTTGGAAGATGTTATTTGTAGAAGAGTTGTTGGGAAGATGTCATAAGTAGATGAGTTGTTGGGAAGATGTCATGAGTAGAAGAGTTGTTGGGAAGATGTCATGAGTAGAAGAGTTGTTGGGAAGATGTCATGAGTAGAAGAGTTGTTGGGAAGATGTCATGAGTAGGAGAGTTGTTGGAAAGATGTCATGAGTAGGAGAGTTGTTGGAAAGATGTCATGAGTAGGAGAGTTGTTGGAAAGATGTCATGAGTAGGAGAGTTGTTGGAAAGATGTCATGAGTAGGAGAGTTGTTGGGAAGATGTCATGAGTAGGAGAGTTGTTGGGAAGATGTCATGAGTAGGAGAGTTGTGGGAAGATGTCATGAGTAGAAGAGTTGTTGGGAAGATGTCATGAGTAGGAGAGTTGTTGGAAAGATGTCATGAGTAGAGAGTTGTTGGAAAGATGTCATGAGTAGGAGAGTTGTTGGAAAGATTTCATGAGTAGAAGAGTTGTTGGAAAGATGTCATGAGTAGGAGAGTTGATGCCAAGATGTCATGTGTAGGTGAATTGAAGTATTTATGGAAATTTTTGGCTGACCTTTGTTGATTCAATTGAAACATTTTTCTGGAATTATACTTGCAGGTTGCTGATGGTAAGACTGCGGTTGTGTTTGTTGGTGTCAGCTGTGGGTTCTCAGCCCCATTCATTGCTGGTCAACTTGATTACTGCTTGGCACACCTGGACATCTTCACACCAGTTCTACTCGGATTTAACAAGCATCACCAGGCTAGGTATAAACAGCTACTCTTAGTTCTAAGCTCGTGTCATCTCTCATGTCATCTCGCGTGTCATCTCTTGTGTAATCTCTCATATCATCTATCGTGCCATCTCTCGTGTCATCTCTCATGTCATCTCGTGTATCATCTCTCGTGTCATCTCTTGTGTCATCTCTCGTGCCATCTCTTGTGTCATCTCTAGTGTCATCTCTTGTGTTATCTCTAGTGTCATCTCTTGTGTCATCTCTAGTGTCATCTCTTGTGTTATCTCTAGTGTCATCTCTTGTGTCATCTCTAGTGTCATCTCTTGTGTTATCTCTCGTGTCATCTGTCGTGCTATCGCTTGTGTCATCTCTAGTGTCATCTCTCGTGTCATCCCTCGTGTTATCTCTCATGTCATTTCTCATATCATCTCTAGTGTCATCTCTTTTGTCATCTCTCGTGTTATCTCTTGTGTCATCTCTAATGTCATCTCTCGTGTCATTTATCATGTCATTTCTCATGTCATCTCTCGTATCATCTCTCATGCTATCTCTCGTGTCAACTCTCGTGTCATCTCTTGTGTCATCTCTAGTGTCATCTCTTGTGTTATCTCTAGTGTCATCTCTTGTATCATCTCTCGTGTCATCTCTTGTGTTATCTCTAGTGTCATCTCTTGTGTCATCTCTAGTGTCATCTCTTGTGTTATCTCTCGTGTCATCTGTCGTGCTATCGCTTGTGTCATCTCTAGTGTCATCTCTCGTGTCATCCCTCGTGTTATCTCTCATGTCATTTCTCATATCATCTCTAGTGTCATCTCTTTTGTCATCTCTCGTGTTATCTCTTGTGTCATCTCTAATGTCATCTCTCGTGTCATTTATCATGTCATTTCTCATGTCATCTCTCGTATCATCTCTCATGCTATCTCTCGTGTCAACTCTCGTGTCATCCATCTGTCCTGTCATCTGTCATGTCATCTCTAATGTCATCTCTCATGTCATCTCTCGTATCATCGATTGATTTTCTATGTCCTCACAATTGATGATGTAAATTACATTTTGTGTTAATGGTTATTGTAGTGAACTCATTCTAATTTAGTTTAGATTATGCTTCATCCTCATTTCACGTCGGACACATACATAAGTACTCAGATCTCCTCCCCACAATGTTGCTCAGTGTGTGGACATAGAAAAATAACAAATCAACACAGAACTAGAGTCATCAGTGTCTCCCCACTCAGTATTCCTTTCTGGCATTTCCAGTTTTGACCTGATGTTCATGCAGTCTGAAATGGGTTGCAGATTCATGCTCATTGATTGAATCATCAGTGCATCCTGTTCCCAGAGGGTATTCAGAATGTCTCTCGGTCCATTGCACGTCCGCCATCCACGCATCTGTTCCAGCCAGAATGTCAGCGACTCCAACCAGTGCCTTTGTATCAGCCTCCTTTTTTGATTTTTCTGAACATGCTCATCAGGTCACTCAGAAAGTACACTTTTTGGGTTGTATTTCTAGCCAGGCCATTGCTTGAGTTACTGCCATGATTTGCAAGATCAAATTTGGACTTTAATGATGAAGCTGTTTCTGGACTTTTGGCCATGAATCTGTGACTAGACTTTTGATGATGAAGCTGTTTCTGGACTTTTAATCTTGAATCTGTGACTAGACTTTTGATCATGAATCTGTGACTAGACTTTTGATGATGAAGCTGTATCTGGACTTTTGATGATGAAGCTGTTTCTGGACTTTTGATCTTGAATCTGTGACTAGACTTTTGATCATGAATCTGTGACTAGACTTTTGATGATGAAGCTGTTTCTGGACTTTTGATCTTGAATCTGTGACTAGACTTTTGATCATGAATCTGTGACTAGACTTTTGATGATGAATCTGTGACTATAGCTCGTTTCAAATCACTTGCCCAACTTCAAAACGCTATTGTTCAGTAACCGTTTGTTAAAAACTGTTGAAATTTTCCAAATGTTATTAGAATGCAAAAGACCCTTTAAATGTATATTTAACAAATATCTTGCAGCTGCAGTTTTCTTAAAGCGGCGAATTTCTTTGATGTTTGTCAAAATTGTAAATTGTGAAGCCCTAAATAATAGAAATTACCGTAGTTGCTGGTCTATGATTAATTTTCACTAGGTAAAGGCGTGGCCGTAATGGGAAATACCAGGAGAATTATTGTCTTCTCAGTTCGAGGACGGACGATAATATCAAGGTATACCTGTATGTCCAATTTTCATAGTTGTGTGGTCCTGAAAAGGACCGTTTGTTGAACTAATTTAAGGTAATATAGGGGCCAACATTGTGGGGGCTATATACTTTCATTCTGAATAAGACGAGTCTAAAAGATTAATAACTGTTTGGGGTTGAACATTCCACAAACCATCATTTTTCCAATATTCCTCTTCCTGTTTTAAGACGTGGTCTTCACATTCAGCCCAATAATCTTTGTCTATATTTAATAAAGCGAGATTATCAAGAGTCTTTACATCGCATATTTTGAATGTTGTATTTTCATCTGCCACTTGTCCTTTTAATTTTGCCCAGATTAGTTCTATTGGATTTAAATGAGCATGGTAAGGTGGCAGCCCCAAACTTATATGACCGTGCTCTTGGATAATCTTATCTATTTGAAAAATCTTTGTCCTTTGTTTTTGCTTTACTAGAGATAGTAATTCAGGTTTTAAGTACATGTTATTAAATTGTATGTGCTCCTTTGTGAGCCATATCGTAATAGCATCTTTTTTACTGGATGACGTCGGGACTTTATCTTCCAGTGCAACAATGTTGTGGTACGCTGCATTGTCCATTATTAGGCAAGATGGTCGATCTAGTGATGGGAGAACAGAATTTTCAATCCAATGTCTAAATATGTGACCATTCATCTCAGAGTGATAATCCCGATTGTCTATGGATTTTGAAAGAAAAATGAGCTCTGCATTATGTATTAGTCCATGTTGTCGACTACCTGCATGAGCAATTATCAAGCGCTGTCCTTTGCTGCTAGGTATTAATCTCTTAATCTTTCCATCTGATGACTGCCATTCCCTTTGGTTAGTGTGATGAGCATTGATCCATGTTTCATCCAAGTACACAATATCATAACCTTGCTTGCGCACCTCTTTTACTTCACGTAAGTACTTGCTTCTCATGACTACTATATGTGGCTTCTCACAGATGATGTTTCGTCCATTGGAATACTTTCTGAATGTAAAGCCTGCAGCTCTCACATTCCTCCATAATGTAGACTTTGATATTTCAATACTGTTGTTCTTTTTCAGCTTTTAATTTTTTTATTGTAACAGTTTCATTCATACCCAAGATTTTGCGAATTTCACGTCTACACCTGAAAGAACGGAAATGGAACACACAATTTCTCAAGTGTCTAATTGTGTCAAAAAAAACCACGGCGAAAGCGTGAAAACTCGTCAATTGTACCGTGTATGGATTATTACTCGCTATTTTTAACTAAAAATACTGTAAACATTAAGTTTTGACTACATCAATGGGTCGTTATAAATTTATATAAATCAAAAAAGCAACAATAATAACCAAATGTTTTTTTAATGAAATTAATTCCCCGTTGGGTTCTAATCATTATAACTTTACATGCAAATTTTGAATAACTTACAACAAGCGGTTAAAAATCTATCGATTTTAAAAGTTGGGCACGATTTATGAAACAAGCTATAGACTTTTGATAATGAAGCTGTTTCTGGACCTTTGATCTTGAATCTGTGACTAGACTTTTGATCATGAAGCTGTTTCTGGACTTTTGATCTTGAATCTATGACTAGACTTTTGATCATGAATCTGTAATTAGACTTTTGATGATGAAGCTGTTTCTGGACTTTTGATCTTGAATCTGTGACTAGACTTTTGATCATGAATCTGTGACTAGACTTTTGATAATACATCTGTGACTAGACTTTTGATCACGAATCTGTGACTAGACTTTTGATGATGAAGCTGTTTCTGGACTTTTGATCTTGAATCTGTGACTAGACTTTTGATCATGAAGCTGTCTCTGGACTTTTGATCTTGAATCTGTGACTAGACTTTTGATTATGAATCTGTGACTAGACTTTTGATGAGGAATCTGTGACTAGACTTTTGATGATGAAGCTGTTTCTGGACTTTTGATCTTGAATCTGTGACTAGACTTTTGATCATGAATCGTGACTAGACTTTTAATCATGAATCTGTGACTAGACCTTTGATCTTGAATCTGTGACTACACTTTTGATCATGAATCTGTGACTGGACATTTTGATGATGAAGATGTGACTGGACTTTTGATGATGAAGATGTGACTGGACTTTTGATGATGAAGCTGTGACTGGACTTTTGATGATGAAGCTGTGACTGGACTTTTGATGATGAAGCTGTGACTGGACTTTTGATGATGAAGCTGTGACTGGACTTTTGATGATGAAGCTGTGACTGGACTTTTGATGATGAAAATGTGACTAGACTTTTGATGATGAAGCTGTGACTGGGCTTTTTATGATGAAGATGTGACTGGACTTTTGATGATGAAGATGTGACAAGACTTTTGATGATGAAGATATGACTGGACTTTTAATGATGAAGCTGTGACTGGACTTTTGATGATGAAGAAGTGACTGGACTTTTGATGATGAAGATGTGACTGGACTTTTGATGATGAAGATGTGACTGGACTTTTGATGATGAACCTGTGACTGGAGTTTTGATGATGAAGATGTGACTGGACTTTTGATGATGAAGATGTGACTGGACTTTTGATGATGAAGATGTGACTGGACTTTTGATGATGAAGATGTGACTGGACTTTTGATGTTGAAGCTGTGACTGGACTTTTGATGATGAAGCTGTGACTGGACTTTTGATGATGAAGTTGTGACTGGACTTTTGATGATGAAGCTGTGACTGGACTTTTGATGATGAAGCTGTGACTGGACTTTTGATGATGAAGATGTGACTAGACTTTTGATGATGAAGCTGTGACTGGATTTTTGATGATGAAGATGTGATTAGACTTTTGATGATGAAGATGTGACTGGACTTTTGATGATGAAGATGTGACTGGACTTTTGATGATGAAGCTGTGACTGGACTTTTGATGATGAAGATGTGACTGGACTTTTGCTGATGAAGCTATGACTGGACTTTGTGTAGGAGAATCAGAGAATCACAAAAACTTTGTCTTTTTTCTTTTATCAGGAATGTTCACATTGAGAATTGGGATAAGACATTCCTTGAAGGTAAGTTGAACAATTGGGATAAGACATTGCTTGAAGGTAAGTTGAACAATTGGGATAAGACATTGCTTAAAGGTAAGTTGAACAATTGGGATAAGACATTGCTTAAAGGTAAGTTGAACAATTGGGATAAGACATTCCTTGAAGGTAAGTTGAACAATTGGGATAAGACATTGCTTAAAGGTAAGTTGAACAATTGGGATAAGACATTGCTTGAAGGTAAGTTGAACAATTGGGATAAGACATTCCTTGAAGGTAAGTTGAACAATTGGGATAAGACATTGCTTAAAGGTAAGTTGAACAATTGGGATAAGACATTGCTTGAAGGTAAGTTGAACAATTGGGATAAGACATTCCTTGAAGGTAAGTTGAACAATTGGGATAAGATATTGCTTGAAGGTAAGTTGAACAATTGGGATAAGACATTCCTTGAAGGTAAGTTGAACAATTGGGATAAGACATTGCTTGAAGGTAAGTTGAACAATTGGGATAAGACATTGCTTGAATGTAAGTTGAACAATTGGGATAAGACATTGCTTGAATGTAAGTTGAACAATTGGGATAAGACATTCCTTGAATGTAAGTTGAACAATTGGGATAAGACATTGCTTGAATGTAAGTTGAACAATTGGGATAAGACATTGCTTGAATGTAAGTTGAACAATTGGGATAAGACATTGCTTAAAGGTAAGTTGAACAGTTGGGATAAGACATTGCTTAAAGGTAAGTTGAAAAATTAAGATAGGTGTATAAAAGCAGAAGAATTACAAACAAGTGTATTAATGAAGAAGAAGAACAATTACAAACAAGTGTATTAATGAAGAAGAAGAACAATTACAAACAAGTGTATTAAAGAAGAACAATTACAAACAAGTGTATTAATGAAGAACAATTTACAAACTAGTGTATTAAAGAAGAACAATTACAAACTAGTGTATTAAAGAAGAACAATTACAAACTAGTGTATTAAAGAAGAACAATTACAAACTAGTGTATTAAAGAGGAACAATTACAAACAAGTGTATTAATGAAGAACAATTACAAACTAGTGTATTAATGAAGAAGAAGAACAATTAAAAACAAGTGTATTAAAGAGGAACAATTACAAACTAGTGTATTAATGAAGAACAATTACAAACTAGTGTATTAAAGAAGAACAATTACAAACAAGTGTATTAATGAAGAACAATTACAAACTAGTGTATTAAAGAAGAACAATTACAAACTAGTGTATTAAAGAGGAACAATTACAAACTAGTGTATTAATGAAGAACAATTACAAACTAGTGTATTAAAGAAGAACAATTACAAACTAGTGTATTAAAGAGGAACAATTACAAACTAGTGTATTAATGAAGAACAATTACAAACTAGTGTATTAAAGAAGAACAATTACAAACTAGTGTATTAATGAAGAAGAAGAACAATTACAAACAAGTGTATTAAAGAGGAACAATTACAAACTAGTGTATTAATGAAGAAGAAGAACAATTACAAACAAGTGTATTAAAGAGGAACAATTACAAACTAGTGTATTAAAGAAGAACAATTACAAACTAGTGTATTAAAGAAGAACAATTACAAACTAGTGTATTAATGAAGAAGAAGAACAATTACAAACAAGTGTATTAAAGAGGAACAATTACAAACTAGTGTATTAATGAAGAACAATTACAAACTAGTGTATTAAAGAAGAACAATTACAAACAAGTGTATTAATGAAGAAGAAGAACAATTACAAACAAGTGTATTAATGAAGAACAATTACAAACTAGTGTATTAATGAAGAACAATTACAAACTAGTGTATTAAAGAAGAACAGTTACAAACTAGTGTATTAAAGAAGAACAATTACAAACTAGTGTATTAATGAAGAAGAAGAACAATTACAAACTAGTGTATTAATGAAGAAGAAGAACAATTACAAACAAGTGTATTAATGAAGAACAATTACAAACTAGTGTATTAATGAAGAACAATTACAAACTAGTGTATTAAAGAAGAACAGTTACAAACTAGTGTATTAAAGAAGAACAATTACAAACTAGTGTATTAATGAAGAAGAAGAACAATTACAAACAAGTGTATTAATGAAGAACAATTACAAACTAGTGTATTAATGAAGAACAATTACAAACAAGTGTATTAATGAAGAAGAAGAACAATTACAAACAAGTGTATTAATGAAGAACAATTACAAACTAGTGTATTAATGAAGAACAATTACAAACTAGTGTATTAAAGAAGAACAATTACAAACAAGTGTATTAATGAAGAACAATTACAAACTAGTGTATTAAAGAAGAACAATTACAAACTAGTGTATTAAAGAGGAACAATTACAAACTAGTGTATTAAAGAGGAACAATTACAAACTAGTGTATTAAAGAGGAACAATTACAAACTAGTGTATTAAAGAGGAACAATTACAAACTAGTGTATTAAAGAGGAACAATTACAAACTAGTGTATTAAAGAGGAACAATTACAAACTAGTGTATTAAAGAGGAACAATTACAAACTAGTGTATTAAAGAGGAACAATTACAAACTAGTGTATTAAAGAGGAACAATTACAAACTAGTGTATTAATGAAGAACAATTACAAACAAGTGTATTCAAGAAGAACAATTACAAACTAGTGTATTAAAGAAGAACAAATATAAAATAGATAAATTGTGGATGTAGGTGACTGAAAAGTGTAGCCAGCATGGCTGGTGATATACCACATCTACATCTGCATCTATGCCCATATAGCCTATGTTTAAGAGCAGACAATGGAGTGGAATAGTTATCACACAGGAGAATAGTCATCAGGCGGGAGAATAGTTATCATGCAGGAGAATAGTCACCACACAGGAGAAGAGTAATCACCACTCAAAGAAAAAAATAGACCTCATGCTGGAGAAGAATAAATGTCAAGCAGGAAAATAGTCGTCATGCTGGAGAATATTCATTCCACAGGAGAATAGTCATCACTAAGAAGAATAGTCATCATGCAGAATAGTCATTCTACAAGAGAATAGTCATTCCACAGGAAAATAGTCGTCCCACAGAAGAATAGTCATCACAAAGAAGAATAGTCATCATGCAGGAGAAGAATAATTGTCATTTAGGAAAATAGTCATCATGCAGGAGAATCACAGACGAATAGTCGTCATACAGGAGAATAGTCATCATACAGGAGAATAGTCATCATGCAGGAGAATAGTTATCACACAGGAGAATAGCCATCATGCAGGAGAATAGTCATCATACAGGAGAATAGTCATCATGCGGGAGAATAGTTATCACGCAGGAGAATAGTCATCATGCAGGAGAAAAGTCGTTTCACGGGAGAATAGTCATCCCCCAGGAGAAGAGTAATCACCACTGAGGGAAAGAATAGTACTCACACTGCAGAATAATAATTGTCATGCAGGATAATAGTCATCATGCAGGAGAATAGTCGTTTCACGGGAGAATAGTCATCACACTGGAGAAGAATAATTGTCATGCAGGATAATAGTCATCATGCAGGAGAAGTATTGGCTTCACTCAGGAGAAGAATAGTCACTTCTGGAGAAGAGCCGCGATAGCTCAGTGGTTAGTGAACTGGACTACCACGGACAAGGGGTAGGGTTCGATCCCAACCGACGGCTTCCGGGTTCACCCAGCCTTAAATGGGTACCGGATTTTTTTCTGGGAAAGTAAAGCAGCACGGGCGTAATACTGACCACATTACCCCAAAAATCATGTGCTGAAGGTCTGTAAAATATAGGGTCACTAACACCATATTTCCCTATAAGCCACTTGGTGTGACGGGGGTACTTTACTTTACTTTTACAGGAGAAGAATAGTCATCATACAGGAGAAGAATAGTCATCACACAGGAGAAGAATAGTCATCATACAGGAGACGAATAGTCATCATACAGGAGAAGAATAGTCATCATACAGGAGAAGAATAGTCATCATACAGGAGAAGAATAGTCATCATACAGGAGAAGAATAGTCATCATACATGAGAAGAATAGTCATCACACAGGAGAAGAATAGTCATCATACAGGAGAAGAATAGTCATCATACAGGAGAAGAATAGTCATCATACATGAGAAGAATAGTCATCATACAGGAGAAGAATAGTCATCATACAGGAGAAGAATAGTCATCATACAGGAGAAGAATAGTCATCATACAGGAGAAGAATAGTCATCATACAGGAAAAGAATAGTCATCACACAGGAGAAGAATAGTCATCACACAGGAGAAGAATAGTCACCATACAGGAGAAGAATAGTCATCATACAGGAGAAGAATAGTCATCATACAGGAGAAGAATAGTCATCATACAGGAGAAGAATAGTCATCATACAGGAGAAGAATAGTCATCATACAGGAGAAGAATAGTCATCATACAGGAGAAGAATAGTCATCACACAGGAGAAGAATAGTCATCATACAGGAGAAGAATAGTCATCATACAGGAGAAGAATAGTCATCATACAGGAGAAGAATAGTCATCATACAGGAGAAGAATAGTCATCATACAGGAGAAGAATAGTCATCATACAGGAGAAGAATAGTCATCACACAGGAGAAGAATAGTCACCATACAGGAGAAGAATAGTCATCATACAGGAGAAGAATAGTCATCACACAGGAGAAGAATAGTCATCATACAGGAGAAGAATAGTCATCATACAGGAGAAGTATAGTCATCATACAGGAGAAGAATAGTCATCATACAGGAGAAGAATAGTCATCATACAGGAGAAGAATAGTCATCATACAGGAGAAGAATAGTCATCACACAGGAGAAGAATAGTCACCATACAGGAGAAGAATAGTCATCATACAGGAGAAGAATAGTCATCATACAGGAGAAGAATAGTCATCACACAGGAGAAGAACAGAAAATCTGACTGGAATCTGTATTATTTTTGTCCCTGGACACCTAGATGTGAGAGGAAAGAAGCTGACATTCTCGCTGGAAAAGATGCGTTGATGGCGGACGTGCAATGGACCGGGGTGACATTCTGAATGCTCTCTGGGGACAGGATGCACTGATGATTCAATCAATGAGCATTAATCGGCAACCCATTTCAGACTGCATGAACATCAGGTCAAAACTGGAGATGTCAGAAAGGAATACTGAGTGGGGAGACACTGACGACTCCAGTTTTGTCTTGATTTGTTATTTTTCTGTTTCCACACACTGAGCAACATGGTGGGAAAGAGATCTGAGCACATATGTATGTGTCCGACATGAAATGAGAACAGGAAAGCAATTAGGGATGTCTTAAATAAAACAAGGTGTTTGGCAAGGCTGTATACTGTCATCTGATTTATTTAATATATACAGTGAGGTTATATTAACATCCATAAAAGGCGCACACAGAATATCAGCCGGTGGTTATAAACACCTGGGGTATGCTGGTGACACCGTTGTAATTGCTGAGAATGAAAGTGAGTTACAGAAAATGATTGACATTAGAGTGTTGAGAAGCCAAAAAAATGAGATGGTTAATGAATTCCAATACCTGGGAACCATTTCAACATCAGATGGTAGATGTACAACATAGGTGAGGTGTAGAGTAACTCAGATGGTAGATGTACAACAGAGGTGAGGTGTAGAGTAACTCAGGTGGTAGATGTACAACAAAGGTAAGGTGTAGAATAGCTCAGGTGGTAGATGTACAACAAAGGTAAAGTATAGAATAGCTCAGGTGGTAGATGTACAACAAAGGTAAGGTATAGAATAGCTCAGGTGGTAGATGTACAACAAAGGTAAGGTGTAGAATAGCTCAGGTGGTAGATGTACAACAAAGGTAAGGTGTAGAATAGCTCAGGTGGTAGATGTACAACAAAGGTAAGGTGTAGAATAGCTCAGGTGGTAGATGTACAACAAAGGTAAAGTGTAGAATAGCTCAGGTGGTAGATGTACAACAAAGATAAGGTGTAGAATAGCTCAGGTGGTAGATGTACAACAAAGGTAAGGTATAGAATAGCTCAGGTGGTAGATGTACAACAAAGGTAAGGTATAGAATAGCTCAGGTGGTAGATGTACAACAAAGGTAAGGTATAGAATAGCTCAGGTGGTAGATGTACAACAAAGGTAAGGTGTAGAATAGCTCAGGTGGTAGATGTACAACAAAGGTAAGGTGTAGAATAGCTCAGGTGGTAGATGTACAACAAAGGTAAGGTATAGAATAGCTCAGGTGGTAGATGTACAACAAAGGTAAGGTATAGAATAGCTCAGGTGGTAGATATACAACAAAGGTAAGGTATAGAATAGCTCAGGTGGTAGATGTACAACAAAGGTAAGGTATAGAATAGCTCAGGTGGTAGATGTACAACAAAGGTAAGGTATAGAATAGCTCAGGTGGTAGATGTACAACAGAGGTGAGGTGTAGAGTAACTCAGATGGTAGATGTACAACAGAGGTAAGATGTAGAGTAACTCAGATGGTAGATATACACCAGAGAGGAGGTGTAGAATAGCCCAGGTGGTAGAGGTACAACAGAGGTGAGGTGTAGAATAGCTCAGATGGTAGATGTACAACAGAAGTGAGGTGTAGAATAACTCATGGGTAGATGTACAACATAGGTGAGAAGTAGAATAGCTCAGGTAAAGACCCATTCGCAAAAAAATGTAAATGTACAGCATCAGGAGGAAACAGTCATCATTCTTTGGCTGCTGAAAATACGGGAACAGCTGCAGTATATTGTGACAACAGGAAAAATCAAGAGAAGAAGAGAGAGAGAAGAAAAGTTCGAGGGAAAGAGTGAGAAGAGATTCAAGATAGTTTATAGAGGGAAAGAGTGAGAAGAGATTCAAGATAGTTTATAGAGGGAAAGAAGAGATTTAAGATAGTTTATAGAGTGTGGCTTGGTAGCTAGTCAGCAACAGAAGTGATAAGCTGCTGTAGAGCTAGAAAATTATGAAAAGACATGATCACCTTGGCCAGCAGGGTACAGTTCTTAATGATGATAGTGGTGGTGAAGCTATTAAAGAAATAATTGGCTCTGTCACGCGCACACACATGCACACACACATGCACACACACACATGTACACACACATGCACACACACATGCACACACACACATGTACACACACATGCACACACACATGTACACACACACATGTACACACACATGTACACACACATGCACACACACATGCACACACACAGAGGCACCAAAGAAAATGATTATTTTATTTTGTCAGTTCTCCAACGGATGGAAACAGCAGAGAAATCAAGGCAAGCATTCATCATGAACCCAATCATTGGAGTAAGTTCTCAATCTATTTTGTGTTTCAATTAAACTACATCTCTTACCAAACTATGAAAGAAAATACTGCCGACCACTCACGTAACATGACGTGTGGGGAATACGTCAGGGGGTGTCACGTGGGGGTGTCAGTGCCCATATTTTCTTGTATAGACCTCCGGCATATTATTGTTGGGGTAATGTAGTCAGATGTATCTAATTCTTTTAAATTTAACAATAAATCTAAATCTTAAATCTAAGTCAGATGTGTCTAATTCTTTGTATGTTGCAAAAGCAACGTACAAAGAATTAGACAACAAAGTGAAAAGTTCAGCAAGAAGAGATACAAGAGCTTATATAGACAATTTGGCAGAGAAAGCAGAGACAGCTGCAATTACAGGAGATAGCAGAACTCTTTATACTGTACAAAAGATGCTGACAAACACCTATACATCCAGTGGAACACCAATTCTAGACAAATCTGGATTAATGCTAACAACAAGCACAGACATAAAAGCCCGTTGGGCGGAACTCTTCAAAGAAATTCTTAACCGTCTACTACCACACAGTTTAATAGATTTTGAAGCTGAAACACCAGCAGCAGAATTAGATGTAAATTTAGATGACTTCACCTTGAGCGGAATAGAAACCACCTTAAAGCTTATGACCAATAACAAGGCTGCTAGAGAGGATAAGTTAACAGCTGAGATCCGCAAGGCAATTGATAGTCATAATTTAATACATCTCCAGAAAATGTTCAACATCATTTGGAAAACAGAGAAGACGCCTCATGAATGGAAAAAAGGAATCATTGTTAAGATTCTAAAAAAGGGCAATCTTAGAGATTGTAACAACTGGAGGGAGGGGGGTGACACTTTTGTCAGTTGCCTCAAAGTTATTCTGCAAAATCATCCTAAATAGAATAAAGGATTCAATAGATACAGTAATGCGTGAAGAACAGGCTGGGTTTAGAAAAGGGAGAAGCTGCCTTCACCACATTTTCACTCTACGACTTATATTGGAGGAACACATTGAAAAGCAAAAACCTTTTGTACTTAACTTCATCGACTCCAGAAAAGCATTTGACAGTATTCATCGAGATTCTTTGTGGAAAATTCTGAAGCAATATGGCTTACCATCAAAAATCATAAATATTATTAAAGACATGTATGATGGTTACACATGTGCAGTTCGAACAGAGGAAGGACTGAGTGAATGTTTCCCAATATAAACTGGGGTTAAACAAGGATGTATTTTATCGCCCTTGTTATTTGGAGTTGTTATGGACTTCATAATGAAGAAATGCTGCACTGGTAATAAAGGCATCGAATGGATACAAGGAGACCATTTGGAGGACCTCGACTTTGCTGATGACATAATCCTCATCAGCAGTCAGATAAAAATTATGCAGGAAAACACAAATGAACTATCATCAATAGCCAGCAAAATTGGGCTTGAGATCAATCATGAAAAGACTAAAGTCATGAAAAGTTTAATTCCAACAGATGACAGAATATACATGAAAAACAAACCAGTGGAAGAGATCGATCACTTTATCTATCTTGGAAGTCACATTGATCGAGAAGGGGATACAAGCAAAGAAATTAGAATCAGAATGGCTAAAGCAGCAATGTCTTTCAGAAGCCTTGAAAAGTTGTGGAAATCAAAACTCATCAGCACAAACACAAAACTTAGGCTATTCAAATCAAATGTACTGTCAACCCTTACGTATGCGTGTGAAAGCTGGAAAACAACAAGAGATATAGAAACAAAGTTGAACGCATTCGAAAATAAATGTCTAAGGAAAATACTTGGTATAGCGTGGAATGAATTCAAAACAAACGAGGAAATTAGAGAAATCGCCAATCAACCACTAATATCTTCAGTAATAAAGAAAAGTCGATGGTCATATGTTGGACATGTGATGAGAAGAGATAATAACCGAATAGCAAAGCAGGCCCTCATATGGGAAACAACAGGTAAAAGAAAAAGAGGAAGACCCAGGAAGGCACAAAGAAGAACATTGATGAGAGAGGCAAGAGCAACAGGATTCGGCTCCCTCAATGAGATAAAGCTGCTTGCACAGAACAGAGACAAATGGCGAGATTTGATAAAATATCTTTAAAAGAAAACTGCTAGAACAAAAATTCAGATATGAGAAGGTGTATCTTGGTCTACGCCCTATGGGCCGGCTACGGCTCGAAAGGTCAATAGATAGAATGTAGTCAGTATTATGTCTGTGCAGCATTACTTCCCAGAAAAAAATCCGGTACCCATTTAAAGCTGGGTGAACCAAGAAGCCGTCGATCAGGATCAAACTTGCTCTTGTCCTTCGCAATCCAGTTCACTATCCACTGAGCTATCTCAGCTCCCTAACAAACCTTGAGTTACTGAAATATTGGATGACTGTAAACATTAGAATAGCTTTGCACACAGTAGTAAAGAAACATCATTGCAATAAAAACATCACTACAATAAAAACATCACTATAATAAAATGTCTCTACAATAAAAATTGTCAAATCTTAGGTTTAAGCATCACTACAATATAAATGTCACTGCAATAAAAGCTGTCAAGTCAAAACATCACTACAATAAAAACTGTCAAGTCAAAACATCACTGCAATAAAAGCTGTCAAGTCAAAACATCACTATAATAAAATGTCTCTACAATAAAAATTGTCAAATCTTAGGTTTAAGCATCACTACAATATAAATGTCACTGCAATAAAAGCTGTCAAGTCAAACATCACTACAATATAAATGTCACTGCAATAAAAGCTGTCAAGTCAAAACATCACTACAATATAAATGTCACTGCAATAAAAGCTGTCAAGTCAAAACATCACTACAATAAAAACTGTCAAGTCAAAACATCACTACAATAAAAACTGTCAAGTCAAAACATCACTACAATAAAAACTGTCAAGTCAAAACATCACTACAATAAAAACTGTCAAGTCAAAACATCACTACAATAAAAACTGTCAAGTCAAAACATCACTACAATAAAAACTGTCAAGTCAAAACATCACTACAATAAAAACTGTCAAGTCAAAACATCACTACAATAAAAGCTGTCAAGTCAAAACATCACTACAATATAAATGTCACTGCAATAAAAACTGTCAAGTCAAAACATCACTACAATAAAAACTGTCAAGTCAAAACATCACTACAATTAAAAATTGTCAAGACAAACATCACTACAATAAAAACTGTCAAGTCAAAACATCACTACAATAAAAAATTGTCAAGACAAACATCACTACAATAAAAACTGTCAAGTCAAAACATCACTACAATAAAAACTGTCAAGTCAAGACATCACTACAATAAAAATTGTCAAATCAAAACATCACTACAATAAAACTGTCAAGTCTTAAGTTAATTTGTTACTGTTTGTTTTACTGAGAAGATAATGCTACTGATGAGCACATTGAGTTGTTTTTTATGAGAACATCAAAAAGAGAACAAAAAAATTTAATAAGTACATCAAATAGAGAACAAAACAAAGAAAAAAAATATATAAACTTTCTACATAACGAGAAGCCATGACAAAATGTTTCTCCACCAACAGTTAAGAGCAAAGAATATTCATATCTTCATGTCATACAAGAACTAATATTGGACACACATTATTGCTGGTGGTAACTATACCAGAACTAATATTGGACACACATTATTGCTGGTGGTAACTATATCAGAACTAATATTGGACACACATTATTGCTGCTGGTAACTATACCAGAACTAATATTGGACACACATTATTGCTGGTGGTTACTATACAAGAACTAATATTGGACACACATTATTGCTGGTGGTAACTATACCAGAACTAATATTGGACACACATTATTGCTGCTGGTAACTATACCAGAACTAATATTGGACACACATTATTGCTGCTGGTAACTATACCAGAACTAATATTGGACACACATCATTGCTGGTGGTAACTATACCAGAACTAATATTGGACACACATTATTGCTGGTGGTAACTATAGGGGAACTAATATTGGACACACATTATTGCTGGTGGTAACTATACCAGAACTAATATTGGACACACATTATTGCTGCTGGTAACTATACAAAAACTAATATTGGACACACATTATTGCTGGTGGTAACTATACCAGAACTAATATTGGACACACATTATTGCTGCTGGTAACTATACAAGAACTAATATTGGACACACATCATTGCTGGTGGTAACTATACCAGAACTAATATTGGACACACATTATTGCTGGTGGTAACTATACCAGAACTAATATTGGACACACATTATTGCTGGTGGTAACTATACCAGAACTAATATTGGACACACATCATTGCTGCTGGTAACTATACCAGAACTAATATTGGACACACATTATTGCTGGTGGTAACTATACGAGAACTAATATTGGACACACATCATTGCTTGTGGTAACTATACAAAACTAAAATTGGACACACATCATTGCTGGTGGTAACTATACCAGAACTAATATTGGACACACATTATTGCTGGTGGTAACTATACAAGAACTAATATTGGACACACATTATTGCTGGTGGTAACTATACAAAAACTAATATTGGACACACATTATTGCTGGTGGTAACTATACAAGAACTAATATTTGACACACATTATTGCTGGTGGTAACTATACAAGAACTAATATTGGACACATATCATTGCTTGTGGTAACTATACAAGAACTAATATTGGACACACACCTTTGCTGGTGGTAACTATACAAGAACTAATACCGGACACACGTCATAGCTGCTGGTAACTATACAAGAACTAATATTGGACACACATCATTGCTGGTGGTAACTATACAAGAACTAATATTGAACACACATTATTGCTGGTGGTAACTATACAAAAGTAATATTGAACACATATCATTGCTTGTGGTAACTATACCAGAACTAATATTGGACACACATCATTGTTGGTGGTAACTATACAAGAACTAATATTGGACACATCATTGCTTCTGGTAGCTATACAAGAACTAATATTGAACACACATCATTGCTGGTGGTAACTACACAAGAACTAACATTGAACACACATCATCGCTTGTGGTAACTATACAAGAACTAATATTGGACACACATCATTGCTTGTGGTAACTATACAAGAACTAATATTGGACACACATCATTGCTTGTGGTAACTATACAAGAACTAATATTGGACACATATCATTGCTTGTGGTAACTATACAAGAACTAATATTGGACACATATCATTGCTTGTGGTAACTATACAAGAACTAATATTGGACACATATCATTGCTTGTGGTAACTATACAAGAACTAATATTGGACACATATCAATGTTGGTGGTAACTATACAAGAACTAATATTGAACACACATCATTGCTGGTGCTAACTACACAAGAACTAACATTGAACACACATCATTGCTGGTGGTAACTATACAAGAACTAATATTGGACACACATCATTGCTTGTGGTAACTATACAAGAACTAATATTGGACACACATCATTGCTTGTGGTAACTATACAAGAACTAATATTGGACACATATCATTGCTTGTGGTAACTATACAAGAACTAATATTGGACACATATCATTGCTTGTGGTAACTATACAAGAACTAATATTGGACACACATCATTGCTGGTGGTAACTATACAAGAACTAATATTGGACAAACATCACTGCTGGTGGTAACTATACAAGAACTAATATTGGACACACATCATTTCTGGTGGTAACTATACAAGAACTAATATTGGACAAACATCACTGCTGGTGGTAACTATACAAGAACTAATTTTGGACACACATCATTGCTGGTGGTAACTATAAAAGAACTAATATTGGAGAAACATAGCTGCTGGTGGTAACTATACAAGAACTAATATTGAACACACGTTATTGCTGGTGGTAACTATACAAGAACTAATATTGAACACACGTTATTGCTGGTGGTAACTATACAATAACTGATATTGAACACAGATCTGGCGACATCACGCAACCTTGCCTAACACCTTGGGAAGTGTTTATTGAAGACCTATGCTCCACTATGGCTCAGGCAAAAGCAGATTTTAAAAAAATTAGGAAGATACTATGCAATCCATTTTTGACAATAGAAACATGAAAAATGGTTCTTAAATATTTTGTAAAGCCAGTCTTAACATATGAATGTAAATCATGGACAATGGGACAACAGACAAGGAAATCACTGGAGGCTAAATAAATGTGGTTTTACAGAAGAATGTTGAGAATACCATAGACAGCTAAGAAGAGTAATGAAAACGTTCTGTAAGGGCCAAAAAAAACAGAGAGCTAATATCCAATACTACTATTAGGAAGAAACAATCATCATTTGTTTTTTGGCAATGTAATGAACAGCTGAAATATATTGTAACAACAGGGAAAATTGAGTGAAGAAGAGATAAAGGAAAGCAAAGAGAAAAGATACCAGACAGCTTAGGAGAATGACTTGGCAGAAAGTCAACAACAGAAATGATAAATAACTGTCGAGATTGAAAGGTGTGGAAGTCATGATCACCTACGTCAGCGGGCACACTACTTGATGATGATGATTTTCATCTACCTCTTGGAGGATGACGTCATGGGACGCCGCAAGATGGAAGCTCGTTCTCGTCCGTGCCATGGTGTAAACAAATTTGACTTTGAACATCACGCTATCTGTTATCACAGAGTTGGCGGAATTTATTAGAAATATAACCGCGGGTTTGATAATAAATGTTTGTACATAGTTCGTTAACCACCGATATAGATAAGTCTTTATTCTGCTGGCTTCGTTCGCGACCTTGGCAGTTAATGACCTAACTTGTGCAGACGGTTGGTTTGGGACAAATTGTACGTTACAATGTCACTGCTATAATGACTCGGTTTGTGACAAAACTACAGGGACATGCCCAAACAATGACAGTTGTCAGCACGAATATTTCGGACCTCAGTGCAGTACTTGGATCCCGTTTATAAATACGCCCAAAAATCTGATCCTACTTTCCTGTTTGATAACAACGACACCTCATGTAATCCGGACACAGATTCTACATCAGTTGAGGCAACTCTCAATCAACCTTTGCCGTTTTCCTGGTTTAGGATTTATGTGAATGACTTAACATATCCGGACAGTTTCACGGTAAAACTAAATGGTTCTGCCTCATGTAACAATGAATCAAGGTTTGTAGTTAGTTCGCACGAGATTGATGTCTTTTGCTCTGGGGCTGGTCTAATTAACAAGTTACAGATCGAAGGGGCGATAGTTGCAAATATCTGCTCCATCTACATTGGCGGGGGTCGAAATGTGGCTCTCAAACAGAACACAAACCAGGCCGACACATTTAATGCTTGTTATACAGGAGACGGATGTGGACCAGAGGCCGTAGTTAATGGCAAAACAAAGACCAATCTCTATGACAATGACTCCACACACTCACACACACACACACACACACACACACACAATTGAGAAGTGGAACCAATTCTGTTTACTGGTATCTGAACTTAGCCACACCCCAGAAGACTCACAGCATTCGAATTTATCATCGAGCTAGCACTATGATTCGGGTAAAGAATGCCACTCTAAAGGCTTTCTCTGACAGTGGCGGTGTAGTGTTTTCCTGTATAATGATATATCATACCCAAATATTTCTGTGAACACTATTGTAGTCACCACACAAGCGTCAATGGCACACATTAAGATTGAGTTCTCACCGACTATTTCGCAGGCCGACAGTGCACTTACGGTGTGTGAGGTGCAAACATTTACAGACACTTATTGTCTGGACGGCATTCTTGGTCGTTTTGTGCAGTGTGTAGTGGGTGTTGCAAAGGCTGCAACGTCATCGTCGGTACGTGTCACGGCAACTGTTCACATGGGATCTATGGACACGACTGCTCCGGGTCTTGTCTTAGTGTCTGTCCTTTATGTGAGGAAAAATCTGGAAAATGCCTACAATGTAAACATCCTGGCTACACCTGTAATGACACTTGTCCCGATGGTAATTTTGGGTCACAGTGCAAACAGACGTGTTCTGATGGCTGTGACATCATATGTGACCCTGAAAGTACAGACTGTTCGTGCAAGGAAACGTACTACGGGTCAGACTGCACTCTCAAATCTCCTGATGAAGCAGCGAGGTAGCAGGGAGTATAGAGGAGGATGTGTAGTATAACAGTGGAACAAATAGTTGCAGAAGTCAAAATGAAAAATAGTTGCGCAGCGAGCACAAGAGATTGAGAGAAAGCGGAAGAAACGGTGCACCAAATGGAACGGGGGGGGGGGGGTAGACAGGAGAGTGACGTAGTTAGAAAAGACAGTTAGAGAAACGAAAATGAAGAGGGAACAGTGAGAGTGCTTGGACAGCTGACTGTGGCTGAACAAGAGATGTTAGTTTGCTCTTGGAAGGAGAACCTTGCAGATAATCAGAGTGCTTGGACAGCTGACTGTGGATGAACAAGAGATGTTAGTTTGCTCTTGGAAGGAGAACCTTGCAGATAATCAGAGTGCTTGGACAGCTGACTGTGGCTGAACAAGAGATGTTAGTTTGCTCTTGGAAGGAGAGCCTTGGCAGATAATCAGAGTGCTTGGACAGCTGACTGTGGCTGAACAAGAGATGTTAGTTTGCTCTTGGAAGGAGAACCTTGCAGATAATCAGAGTGCTTGGACAGCTGACTGTGGCTGAACAAGAGATGTTAGTTTGCTCTTGGAAGGAGAACCTTGCAGATAATCAGAGTGCTTGGACAGCTGACTGTGGATGAACAAGAGATGTTAGTTTGCTCTTGGAAGGAGAGCCTTGGCAGATAATCAGAGTGCTTGGACAGCTGACTGTGGATGAACAAGAGATGTTAGTTGCTCTTGGAAGGAGAGCCTTGGCAGTTGATCAGTGTTAACAAGCCCTGAATGAACGACTTGTGCTGATGGAGAAATAATTCGTGCTGATGTAAATATTATAATTGCAATTGTTCTTTAAATTAATAAACAATTAATAGTTGTCGTGTGACATGGGACAATTAGTTGACCTTTTGTTTGATTGTTGAAAAAACAAGTCGTCAAAAGACATGTGAGATGTATATGTCATTGTGGGAGCTATCGCTGATGATATTCGCATACATTCTTTAACGAAACCGAGAGTGCGTAATCAGCGGGTCACTGAACGGGTTCCTGGTTTTATCAGTAACTCAGGAGGAGAGATTGAACCGTGAATCAGTTGGCGCTTCGAGTTCCCAAAAGGTCGGGACACTGTATTGGTTCAGAGTCCCAAGAAAACACGTCAGGAATACAAGAACTTTAGATTGACCCCTGGTGTTCCACACAGTCACACCAGGTCAATTGTCATTCCAAGGGCCACAATCTTGAGCGTGGACGTTGTCGAGAAAAGAGCAGAAGTCATCAAGTTCAAGTACTTAAAGTACAGTGGTAATTCAAGTATCATGTGATGTATACATGATCACGCAAAGAAATCTGTGGAAACAGATGATCGTATAGCGCTTCATCAAGACAAGACTTCTTCTGATCTTCTGCTACAAGGATCGGCTGATCAGAGAAAATAGCGCGTCAAATTGTCGGTTTTTAAATCTCGTTTGCTGAATAAAGAATACGACATAACGAAGACGGTTTCAAATCAAAAAGAGAAATAGACGTTCAATACAGGTTTCAATTTAGACGTCAATACAGGTTTCAATTTAGACGTTCAATACAGGTTTCAATTTAGACGTTCAATACAGGTTTCAATTTAGACGTCAATACAGGTTTCAATTTAGACGTTCAATACAGGTTTCAATTTAGACGTCAATACAGGTTTCAATTTAGACGTTCAATACAGGTTTCAATTTAGACGTTCAATACAGGTTTCAATTAAAGACGTTCAATACAGGTTTCAATTTAGACGTTCAATACAGGTTTCAATTTAGACATTCAATACAGGTTTCAATTTAGACGTTCAATACAGGTTTCAATTTAGACGTCAATACAGGTTTCAATTTAGACGTTCAATACAGGTTTCAATTTAGAGGTCAATACAGGTTTCAGTTTAGACGTTCAATACAGGTTTCAATTTAGACGTCAATACAGGTTTCAATTTAGACGTTCAATACAGGTTTCAATTTAGACGCCAATACAGGTTTCAGTTTAGACGTCAATACAGGTTTCAATTTAGACGTCAATACAGGTTTCAGTTTAGACGTCAATACAGGTTTCAATTTAGACGTCAATACAGGTTTCAATTTAGACGTCAATACAGGTTTCAATTTAGACGTCAATACAGGTTTCAATTTAGACGCTCAATACAGGTTTCAATTTAGACGTCAATACAGGTTTCAATTTAGACGTCAATACAGGTTTCAATTTAGACGTCAATACAGTTTTCAATTTAGACGTCAATACAGGTTTCAATTTAGACGTCAATACAGGTTTCAATTTAGACGTTCAATACAGGTTTCAATTTAGACGTCAATACAGGTTTCATTTTAGACGTCAATACAGGTTTCAATTTAGACGTCAATACAGGTTTCAATTTAGACGTCAATACAGGTTTCAATTTAGACGTCAATACAGGTTTCAATTTAGACGTTCAATACAGGTTTCAATTTAGACGTTCAATACAGGTTTCAATTTAGACGTTCAATACAGGTTTCAATTTAGACGTCAATACAGGTTTCAATTTAGACGTCAATACAGGTTTCAATTTATACGTCAATACATGTTTCAATTTAGACGTCAATACAGGTTTCAATTTAGATGTCAATACAGGTTTCAGTTTAGACGTCAATACAGGTTTCAGTTTAGACGTCAATACAGGTTTCAATTTAGACGTCAATACAGGTTTCAATTTAGACGTCAATACATGTTTCAGTTTAGACGTCAATACAGGTTTCAATTTAGACGTCAATAAAGGTTTCAATTTAGACGTCAATACAGGTTTCAATTTAGACGTCAATACAGGTTTCAATTTAGACGTCAATACAGGTTTCAGTTTAGACGTCAATACAGGTTTCAATTTAGGCGTTCAATACAGGTTTCAATTTAGACGTTCAATACAGGTTTCAATTTAGACGTTCAATACAGGTTTCAATTTAGACGTCAATACAGGTTTCAATTTAGACGTTCAATACAGGTTTCAATTTAGACGTCAATACAGGTTTCAATTTAGACGTCAATACAGGTTTCAATTTAAACGTCAATACAGGTTTCAATTTAGACGTCAATACAGGTTTCAATTTAGACGTCAATACAGGTTTCAATTTAGACGTCAATACAGGTTTCAATTTAGACGTCAATACAGGTTTCAATTTAGACGCCAATACAGGTTTCAATTTAGACGTCAATACAGGTTTCAATTTAGACGTCAATACAGGTTTCAGTTTAGACGTCAATACAGGTTTCAGTTTAGACGTCAATACAGGTTTCAATTTAGACGTCAATACAGGTTTCAATTTAGACGTCAATATAGGTTTCAATTTAGACGTCAATACAGGTTTCAATTTAGACGTCAATACAGGTTTCAATTTAGACGTCAATACAGGTTTCAAATTAGACGTCAATACAGGTTTCAATTTAGACGTCAATACAGGTTTCAATTTAGACGTCAATACAGGTTTCAATTTAGACGTCAATACAGGTTTCAGTTTAGACGTCAATACAGGTTTCAGTTTAGACGTCAATACAGGTTTCAATTTAGACGTCAATACAGGTTTCAATTTAGACGTCAATACAGGTTTCAGTTTAGACGTCAATACAGGTTTCAGTTTAGACGTCAATACAGGTTTCAATTTAGACGTCAATACAGGTTTCAATTTAGACGTCAATACAGGTTTCAATTTAGACGTCAATACAGGTTTCAATTTAGACGTCAATACAGGTTTCAATTTAGACGTCAATACAGGTTTCAATTTAGACGTCAATACAGGTTTCAATTTAGACGTCAATACAGGTTTCAATTTAGACGTTCAATACAGGTTTCAATTTAGACGTCAATACAGGTTTCAATTTAGACGTCAATACAGGTTTCAGTTTATACGTCAATACAGGTTTCAATTTAGACGTCAATACAGGTTTCAAAATTAGACGTCAATACAGGTTTCAATTTAGACGTCAATACAGGTTTCAATTTAGACGTCAATACAGGTTTCAGTTTAGACGTCAATACAGGTTTCAGTTTAGACGTCAATACAGGTTTCAATTTAGACGTCAATACAGGTTTCAATTTAGACGTCAATACAGGTTTCAATTTAGACGTCAATACAGGTTTCAGTTTAGACGTCAATACAGGTTTCAATTTAGACGTCAATACAGGTTTCAATTAGACGTCAATACAGGTTTCAGTTTAGACGTCAATACAGGTTTCAATTTAGACGTCAATACAGGTTTCAATTTAGACGTCAATACAGGTTTCAATTTAGACGTCAATACAGGTTTCAATTTAGACGTCAATACAGGTTTCAATTTAGACGTTCAATACAGGTTTCAATTTAGACGTCAATACAGGTTTCAATTTAGACGTCAATACAGGTTTCAGTTTATACGTCAATACAGGTTTCAATTTAGACGTCAATACAGGTTTCAATTTAGACGTCAATACAGGTTTCAATTTAGACGTCAATACAGGTTTCAATTTAGACGTTCAATACAGGTTTCAATTTAGACGTCAATACAGGTTTCAATTTAGACGTCAATACAGGTTTCAGTTTAGACGTCAATACAGGTTTCAATTTAGACGTCAATACAGGTTTCAAAATTAGACGTCAAAACAGGTTTCAATTTAGACGTCAATACAGGTTTCAATTTAGACGTCAATACAGGTTTCAATTTAGACGTCAATACAGGTTTCAATTTAGACGTCAATACAGGTTTCAATTTAGACGTCAATACAGGTTTCAATTTAGACGTCAATACAGGTTTCAATTTAGACGTCAATACAGGTTTCAATTTAGACGTCAATACAGGTTTCAGTTTAGACGACAATACAGGTTTCAATTTAGACGTCAATACAGGTTTCAATTTAGACGACAATACAGGTTTCAATTTAGACGTCAATACAGGTTTCAATTTAGACGTTCAATACAGGTT